>JAXDDX010000007.1:8487500-8592500 GCA_034670405.1 Hoplostethus atlanticus
TCAGCAATCCTCTTGAGGGATCTCTAACTAAAGCCGGATGGATGGCTGTGTGTGTGTGTGTGTGTGTGTGTGTGTGTGTGTGTGTGTTTATCCAGAAGGCTTTTCTGATTGGTCTTTTCCCTCTGTGACTCTCAATTGATCTTTAGAATGCATTTAAAGTAAATGAGGTCAGAATTATCTCTAAACTAATTTGTCTCCCATTTAAAAAAAAAAAAGAAAAAAAAAAAAGCATTTTAAAGACTAAATAAGTTGACATCCTCCAGGAGGACGCCGTCCTTCTCCCCTGTTCTTGACACATTACAGTTTTTCTCAATTGCTTTGGCACATTTCTCAAAACATTTTTAAAAGTTCTCATCACTGAAGATGCATTTCCCAAAACATCTCATACGTGCAGCAAAACACTAAAGTTAAGCTGCAAAAGGTTGTAACTCACCCAAAACCTTTCATTCATGTCTCAAAATGAAGTTATTGTGTCAATGAAAAAGTCATTGCCACCAAAATGACACGTCCCTTTGACGTTGTGTCAAACCAAGGTGGTCTCTGGAAGTGTGTTCCTCATCTCCTAATGTCCAAACAGCCTTGTCCTACATGTTTTCACTGACACTGAATGCCTACTGTACCAGACTGTTATTCTTCTGAAGCTAACTGACTGCTATTGTGTATCAAAGTGAATACTCTTCAGATGCTGATTTCAAGAGTCCAAGGTTTCACATTTCACCTTGTAAAGCAAAAGAGCACTTAGCATGTAATGTGAGGAAAAACAATTGTATTTTCCCTGCGATGGTCACACAACACAGTACAATACAGTAAACAGAAAAACACTGAAAATGTACACAGCACTGCAAAGAACAAAAACATGTAGCCTATCACTACCAAAAAACATGTACTGTGGAAACAAACCATAGGCCTACTATATGCAGTATAGTATATATAGTATAGTGTAGTATACTACAGTAACAAAATAACGTTTCTGTTGTGCACAACTAACAAAATGTTGTGAAGAATTTCACATATTGTTTTGACGACTTCAACTGTCATTTGAGAATTGAGACAAAGCAACTGAGAAAAACTGTAACTAAAATATTAAAACATTCATAGTCTGTCTTGCTACTGCCAGAAAAAGAAGTGTAAAACATGAGATGTCAGCTATTTCCTGCTGACTAATCGCTCTTGTTCTCTCTCCCTCCCTCTCTCCCTCTGTATGTGTGTGTGAAGTGTGAAGTGTGAAGCGCTTTATATTGGGCTCTCTTCCTTTCAAATGTTACTCATTTTCTCCATCACATTGAATTTGCCTTTTGCGTCAGAATTTCACTCATTTGGTTTCTTTCTCCCTGTGCCTCGGCTCCCTCTGTCAATTCTCCTGGCTCCTCTCTCTCTCTCTCTCTCTCCCTCTCTCTCTCTCTCTCTCTCTCTCTCTGTCACTTGCTGTCAGGACTGTGGAGAGACTATACTTTAGGGGCAGTGGCTCAAATGCCAAACAGTAGTATCCGTAGCTCACACAGGCATGGGGGTGGAAAATTGTCATGTGGTTCACACTAGACTTGTTTATGTCAAGCTTTCTTTGCTGCTGTCTTTAACCTTGAGCTGCTACAGACTGGTAATGGAACATGTTACTAAGACGTATGTCCCAGCTAACATAGATAAGTTGTCCTCACCTGTCCATATCACTCTTGTGAAAATAAAATACATAAATAGCCTCATACAACATACAGCTAGTGTGTATCATGATCATTATTAGGTGCTTGGGAGCACCTCTATTAGAGCTGGACTCTGTGTGTTCATTGGTTTGTTGGTTTGTGTGTATTGCTTTTTGCATTGAGCGGTGCCTAGGGGTATGCGGTATTACGGTATGCACTCTTTAGGCCCCCAGAGCACCAAGAGTCCTCCGTAAGAGAAATCCAGTGTGCTCATACACCAGGCAGTGCAGTAGAAGTCACAGAAGCATGAGCAGCTCTAGGCTGGTGCACGGTGGATTCACACACCAGGAAGTAGCTTGGTGATTTTCTAACTGTCGTGGCTATTTGTCAACTTGTTCAATGATTCTCTTAGTTACCACAATACTACCACAGCACTATGGTGTTAACAGGCTGAGTTTTCACTCCCATCATGCATACCCCCCCACTCCACCCCACCTCTCCATTCAAGCACCTATAAAGCGTTGCCGCACCCATTAGAGATTAACGTTCAAACTGTGAAATCCTATAATCCTTATCAATCAGTGGAGGCTGGTGACTCAAACCTTTGAAGAGGTCAGGGCTCGGTAAAATGGTGAAAGGATATGGCTGGATATGGTTAGTAAGTCTACTGTAGTCAAGACTAAACAACATACTTTTTAAGGAAAAGTTTAAAAAAACAAACAAAAAGCAAAAGCGAGGAGGATAATCCTCCTTATCTCTATGGACCAGGCTTTCATTCTATGAATTATTCCTTATATTGAATTTTCTATGGTAATTAAAGCATTGTTTTGTTGCTGCTGTATTGAATATTTCTATTTATATCATCATTATTATTATTGCTGTCAATAGATTAATTCTGAAAATTGGAATCCCCATCTAAGCCGACTCTGAGCACTAATGGAAATTTGATTTCCCTGCCCTGACTACGATGCTTTCACCCTCTCACCTGCAGCTGGATAAGGAGGCACTTCCTTTGGCTGCCTCTCTTAATCACTTCTCTTTTTCTCTTATTTTCTTTTGAAAGCATTTTGCAATTTGCAGACTACTGTATGGGCATCAGGTAACGTTGTTGAGTAACTTACGGCAATGACGACATTTTCAATCCAGTGGACATCTAAACAAACCTGTGGTTGGAAACAAGTAACAGATGAAATGAAACAACAAATAACAAGGAGACAGATAGTTTGTGGGTACAGTGACTTTACAGTGACAGCTTCATCACAGCATGATGTGTATTACAACACCAGATCAGCTGCTAAGTGAGGAAATGATTATCATGACTATTACTATCATGACTTGCATTCTTAGTTTTCACATTTTTTAGTTGTTAACTAAGTATAGGATGGCTAAGTTGATAGTAATTGTCTCTAATAACTATAACAGTGCACTAATATTAATTTTATATATTGGAAAAGGGGCAATTTCAGTGAGGGTAAAGGGACAGTGGCTCAATCCTGTTTGCCCCCCTTGATTTATCCCACTTTCAATCCCTCCTCTCATCCCTTCCCCAACTCCATCCCTCCATCCCTCACTTGCTCTCATCCCTCTCTGGTGTGACAGTCCCAAGCCCATCTCATGCATCAGCTGTCAGGCTAGCATTCGTCACTGCCGGGGTGAAGCTGGGGGAGTGAGATTTCTCACCGCCTGAACATCTTGACTCGGAATTTATGCTGATGATGACTCCCATTGCCCTCTGGGAATCCTTCTGTTGCCTCTTTGCTGGAGCGTATGCTGCTCTCGCATCGGCTTGATTATGATCTGGCATCGGTTTACTGTCTCTCTCTCACTCTCTCTCACTCTCGCTCTCTCTCTCTCACTTACCCCATACTTTGTACAAAAGATTTTTGACTCACCATTATCTCAAGAAATTTGCAAACTTTCCGCCTCTCTTTGTTCCCACCGTTTACTCACTCAAGCTTTAGTGTCACGGCAGGGTGAAAGACAAAGTTATGGATGAGTCACTTTGATCTTCTCAGAAATAATGAAAGTTTTGGTCGTATTTGAAGGGTAAATTACATTTGCATTGTATAAACTGTATAATTACTGTGGCGTTTTTTCTCCTGTCCTACTCAATATATGTTCCACTTCTGTATGGAAGTATGTCTGTGGGCAACAGCCAGAGTACATCAATTCTACACTATGCATTACGCTGTGTATGGATATGGCCTGAAGAGTGTTGTACTGATTTCTCCTTTCTCTCTCTCTCTCTCTCTCTCTCTCTCTCTCTCTCTCCTTGTTTCCCAGTGTGCTGCAGCCTGATATGGGGAAAAAGTCCAAGTACAAGACCTCAGTCAAGAAAAAGACTCTCAACCCTGAGTTCAATGAGGTACAACTGACCTCCTGCTCTACAAATAACCACAGTACACTCTCCTGACAAACAACCTGGCAACATGTTTGATTACTCTACCCGATGTTCTGGGTGGTATTGAACTATAGGATAAGCATAGCAATTTATTTCCCCACCATACCAAACATGCCTTTAAAACAAATTCACATCTTGTAGCTGTTCTCAAGCCTTTCATGAGGACAGCATCCATCTGAATGTTTCTAAAGTAAATGCCCTGAATAAGGATTTCAGTCTCTTTCAACTCTCATGTTCAGCAAGCACTGACATGAATACTTCTCTGTGTGCGCCACCTGCACAGGAGTTTGCATATGAAGTAACCCTGGACCAGCTGGCAAAGAAAACCCTGGAGATCTCTGTGTGGGACTACGACTTGGGAATGAGCAACGACTTCATAGGTAGGCTGAGACACCGAGGTAAAAAGTCGAGGGCAGAGCGGAGAGAAAAGGAAAGGTGAAGGGAAAGTGGATGATTGAACTCGAGTGTTGGAATGAAAGCAGCGAAAGCAGATAACATAAAAAAAAAGGAGGCAGAGTGAAAAAATGAAGAGCGATGAGGGGGGAAATTATGAGGCTTGAGGAGAGCGATTAAGTGAGCAAGGGAGAGGGTTAGTGGGAAAGGATGCAGCGAGGCATATCACAGCAGTGGGGCGCAGGGGAGCGCAAGGAGGGTTGAAGAACTAGTGGGGATGCACAGGGAGCATGGATTACCGCCCCGGAGCTTGAAAGGCCTTGAGATCAAAGTGTTTTACTACGTCTAGAGCTGCCATGGGCTTTGTGTGTGTGTGTGTGTGTGTGTGTGTGTGTGGAGCAGGTGAGTTATTAGCCTTGCTGGGATAAAAGGCCATCATTCTAACATTGAAGCAGTTAACACCCATTCCCATGACCATTATCATTACCGGGTGTGTACAGCAGGCTGCCCAGGTATCATAATTGGAGCTGGGAGTTAAATAACATGGAGAGAAAGATTAGATAAAAAAGAGTCTGTGTGAACAGGATCTTGCAGCTCTAGTATATGAGAAAAGGAGAAAGGGAGATAGAGAAAGAAAGCAAGGGAACGAGAAAAAGAAGGAGGGGAAAACTAAACAACAAGACGAGCAATGGGCCTTATTCACAAAACGTTTCTTAAATTCTTCGTACATTTTTTCGTATTTATGTGCATAAGAAAATACCAACATGGGAGTCATGTAACATGCGGGAAACCTCGATTTGTATATATATCAGATATCACATGATGAATGCCAATCCTTCGTAAATACGTGTGCCTGTTCAAGCCGACTTGCATAGGGAAAGGATGCAGACTGAAGGGTCGTGTGCAAGTAAACCAGGAGAAAAAGGTTTTCAGAAGCATCAGCAGCAGAGTCACAAGAACTGATAAAAGTAAAGCATGGCAAAAAATGATTAACGCTGTCAATGCTGTTTCAGCAGAAAGCACACCGTTGCTGAGGTAAAAAAAGAGACAGTTTGACATGAAACTAGATTGAAAAAAAAGAATAAGGAGAAGTAGACGCGTATTATCAGCCACAGGAGCACGGCAGCGCACTGAGCCGCTATCTGACATGGATCAGATTGATTTTTCATAAAGAATAAGCCGTTCTAAGAGCTTTCCTGCATGTTTCCAAACACTCATAGGTTTTGATCGTACCAACAAACAAATTCAGATCCAAACAAAATGATGAATGAGATTGTGTTCGTAGAAACGTTTCTACGAACGCTTTACGATCAAATCTGATCCCACGCACGTTTTGTGAATGAGGCCCATTGATTTAAAAGGTTAAGGTAAGTTTTTGGTCAAGGGGTAAAAAAGAAAAAGCTTCCCGTTCACATGTTCGTAGCTACAACTTTGAATTCTCTTGATATGAAGAACAGGCTGCCATGCTCGTCAGCCTCTCCCTCACCTGTATCATCCTACCCTGCAAGCAGTTCCTCATCGCTCATCCCTCCCCTGCATGTCACGACCGCTGACCATGTCTCTAGTAATCCCCACCGACTCGGGGAACACTGTATCGATCTCAATTTGGAGGTGGAGGGAGTTAGGGGGGAGGAGAGTGAGAGCGACATAGAGGGGAGAAGCCATTGGGTGTTGTACGTGATTAGCCTATCCAACCTCTGCCAACAGGTTTGGTCTGAGAGAGAGAGAGAGAGAGAGAGAGAATTACTTGGCAAAGCACTTTAAACCTGGCCCACTCCTCCCAGCAGCAGTATCTCAGGCAATGGTTAATGTGGAGCTCAGATGAGTCGCAGATCAGATGCAGAGCCTCGTTTCCTCGCGGCTGTTGCTTTCTGAAGCACTGTGTGAAGGCTGCATTGCTAAAATACTGTTTAAAACTTCACGCTCCATCAACTGTGCAATCATAGCCAGGGGAATGGCTCTGTAATAACCCTGGGGTGACAACTGCTTGCCTCTCTCTCTCTGTCTTGGTCTGTCTCTCTGCCTACACATCACCTCCCCCCACCTTCACCTGAGTCATTCATTGCTTCTTTGCCCCCCCCACCACCACCATCACCTCCCTACCTCCTGTATATCTGTCTGTGGCTCTGTCTACAGGTAACTGTCTACAATGTTTGCTTGCTTGTCTGCCTGCTTCCCTGACTGTCTATCGCTCTGTGAAGCCTTTTGAGTTACCTGCACTAAATGGCTCCTAAATTATGGTCTGATCTTCATCTAAGTCATAAAAATAGACAATGTGATTTAACAAATAACACACCAACATTTTTTAACTTTTACACATTCTTTACTTTTACATGTCTTTATTGGACATATTGTTCAAGCGTTAACAGCCTGGATTGGAAAAACTGACCTGTGGAACCTCCTTTAGCAGCAATAACCTGAACCAAACGTTTTCTTGTTGCTGATCAGAGACACAGGAGATATTTTGGACCATTCCTCCTTACAGAACTGTTTCAGTTCATTGATGTTTTTGGGATGTCCTGCATGAACGGCTTGCTTCAGGTCATACCACAACATTTCAATAGGGTGAAGGTCAGGACTCTGACTTTTTTCCTGTTTAAGACGTTCTGTTCTAGATATTGCTTTTGTGTTTGGGGTCACTGTCATACTGCATGACTCAACCTCAACTCAACCTAAGCTTCAGATCAGACCGTTTCCCTGATATTCTCCTGGGGAATTTCCTGATTCAATTTGGAATTCATTGATCCATCAATGATGCTGTTGGTATGCTGAGTTTTTTGTCCTCCAAACATAGTGTTGTGGCCTTTTGCCAAAGAATTCAATTTTTGTCTCATCTGTCTACAGAACATTGTTCCAGTATCTTTATGGAACATCCAGGTGGTCTTTGGTATCTTGAGACAGGCAGCAATGTTTTTTGTGGAGAGCAGTGGTTTCCTCGTTGGTATCCTCCTTTGTCACATCCTTGACCATTAAGCAGCGTGCTCTTACTGTGATATTCGCTGGACACCCACTCAGGGAGAGTAGCAATAGCACTGAATCTTCTCCAATTGTATACAATCTATCTGACTGTAGACTGATGGAGGCCCAAGTCTTTGGAAATGCTTTTGTAGCCTATTCCAGCCTGATGAGTCTCAACAACTCTTCTCCGGAGATCCTCTGAAATTGCTTTTGACCGTGACATATTCCACTTCAACAGATCTGTTTCTGTTTGAAATTGAACTCATGCGTGCATCAGTAAAAAACAACAGAGTTTTAAGAAGCATCAGCAGCAGAGTCACAAGAACTGATAAAAGTAAAGCATGGCAAGAAATTATTAACGCTGTCAATGCTGTTTCAGCAGAAACACACACCGTTGCTGAGGTAAAAAAAAAAGAAACAGTTTGACATGAAACTAGATTGCAAAAAGAAGAATAACCAGAAGTACACTCGTAGGTTTTGATTGTACCAACGAACCAATTCAGATACAAACAAAATGATGAAAGAGATTAAGACTGTGTTTGTAGAAACGTTTGTACGAACGCTTTACGATCAAATCTGATCTGATCCGTTTCATGAATGAGGCCCATTGATTGGATCACCTTCAGAGTTATTATCCTAGAGCAGGCGTGGGCAACCATGTGCCATGGAGGGCCGAGAGTATGCAGGTTTTCATTCCAACCAAAGACTACAGCAGGTGATTTCCATGGCACATGGTTGCCCACCCCTGTCCTAGAGGTTCACATACTTTTTGCAGCTGTTAATGTTTGAACAATATGTTCAATAAAAACACAAAACGTTTATCTATTGTTTGGGACTTAGATGAAGATCAGACCATATTTTAGGACCCATTTATGCAGGAATGCAGGTAATTCAAAAGGGTTCACACAATGTATCTGTCTGTCTGCCTGTCTGTCTGCCCTCCTGTTTGTTTGTTTGTCTGATGCCATGCTGCTTGCTGTCTGTCAGACAGTGCCGTATTATTGGTAGAACATAAAGGTTAAATTCTTCTGTCACATTTTCTTTTCTTTCCCTTTCCTGTATGCGCTCTATTTCTGTCTCCTGTCATTGCCCTCCTCTCAGCGTCTCTCATCCACCAACAAACTCCTGTCACCTCCTGACTGCCTCTTTTTCTCTCCACTATCTCTCTACTCTCTTTCCTTGCTGTTTCAGGTGGAGTGGAACTGGGTATAAATGCAAGCGGACAAAAACTCAGACACTGGTTTGATTGTCTCAAAAACAAAGGGAAGAAAGTCGAGTACTGGCATACACTCACGCAACAAGGAGCCCCGAGTGGCGACAAACCGGACTAGATTGCACATAGAGATGTGCACCGAGACACATGCGCATACATGCACACACACACACACACACACACACAAATGCACATATGCACTAATGCACAAGCATGCACACACACACACACACACTTTATTACTGAAAGATGGTTGATAACAAAGATGACCAAGTAAGTAATAAGGATAAAACATGCAATAATAATGATGTTGAAAATGAAATCTGTTATATAATGCCAATAATTACAGCAACAAGGATTATCGTAATGATACTCATACTAATAATAGTGATTAATAATGGTAATAAGGTGTAATCTGGATACATTTTTTTCAAGGTGAACCAAATTGTAAAAGTGTCCTCATTAAAGTGTTGACCGTAAAAAACAATACTCACAAAATTGTGCTTTAGCCCTTGTATTGTGGACGTCACTCACATTTTGTCATTCCAATTTGCACCTAAAAAAGTATAGAATTCTTTCCTGTACTTTTACTTAATTCACTGAAAGGGGCCAACAGTATGTGCGCCCTAGTGACTCATAAGGTGGTATTATATTGTTGTTACAGGTTCCAGGATATTATGAAGGGGTGATTCTGTTCTCTCTTTTCTGAGGAGTCTTTATTCTAGTGGTTGTTGATCTGATGCAAAACAACACACCATACTTTAAAGCACAAAATGATCCATTTGGTGGATTTGTACCTTTACTGTCTCAGTGTACTTGTTCTAATGTCTGTCAGTGAAAGTGTCTGTCCATACACCCTCATATCAGCAATTGTGTGTGTGTGTATGTGTGTGTGTGTGTGTGTGTGTGTGTGTGTGTGTGTGCGCGCGTGTGTTTCTGTGTGTGCGTGTGGGTGCACATGCATGAGGCTATGTGAATATGAGTGCCTACATTTTCTGTCTTTGCAGTGTGTCTATCTGTATTCACGTCATGCCCCATTTGATACGTCTCCATCCAACCTCCAAATCAGAAGCACAGAGCTGTGAAGACAAAATAAGAAAGGACAAGAAAGAAAGAGAAATTGTCCACCACAAACTCGGTGGTTGTGAGTGTTCCTGGGTGGAGGACACTGACAAGCTGTCAGTCATGTGTGCAAAACCATGGCCGTCGCTCTCCCATTGTCAGACAGTCATAGAGCACCTTTTAGTTTGGAGTATTCCATGAACTGTGACCTCTGACCTCTGCTCCTGGACCTTTTGACTTCTCCCTGATGGAATGCTGAGGCTGTATCTGAAGCATAAAGGATGTTGCTTTTGGAGGTATCATTTGGACCCGTCATCCCACTGCAGCAGTATGAACCAGGTTCAAAACAGTATCAAAACAACTATACCTCAGTGACTCCAATTCTACTCCTACACAATCACAGATGACACAACATGTTGTTCCTGCAGGGCAATGGCACGCCAGTAATACAGTAACTTGCAAACCTAGGTATTTGATTGGTCTTATTATCTATTAGAATAGGGCTGCCTGAAAAGTTCCCCAAATCCACCGTCCTACAACCTCAGGCATTCTCTCTGCAGATGTAAAGAAATGGACAATGCAAAAGAAATTTTGCCTGAAATATATAACAACCATCAGAAGGAGTCATTGCCCCATTGGTTCCAATCATCCTATTGTTTCCGACCTAAATATCAGGTCTGGAGGAAGGCATTTGAGACGCTGGACAATAGACTACTAGGAATACTGTATCTGTCCCTGTGAGGAGCAGGCTTGCCTACAGAGATAAATAGTTCTCTGGATTAGCAGACATGTGGAGACAGACAATGCAGACCCCTATAATTTGATGGAGCCCCCAGAGGTAAAAAAGGGGTTGTACCCTGCATAGAAACCCATTTGGAGCAGTGGACAATGGACAATTACAGACAACGATCAAAGGATATTGACATACATACAATAGAATGTGATGGTGTGTGTGTGTGTGTGCACCCACACACTCCATAGTTAGCCACACGTGTCTGTGTGTATGCACATTTCTACATGTATATGATGTATATGGGGTACACTGTTGCTGAATTGTCTTTATGCTCTTACCAGGGTGATCAGCGGCACTCCCACAGTTCATCGATCACTATAGCTCTGGCCCCACACAAAAGCACACCCTTGGTCGGTCAGTGGCCTCAAGGAGTTTTCTTGCTTTCTAATTGAATTGATCTGCCTGTTCACATTCTCGCTGTTATTTGACAACCGTGTAAATGTTACATCGTTGACTGCAAAAGCCAGATATTTCAGTGGTGATTTAGGTGTAGAAAAAAAGAAGGACTTTGTAATTATCAAAGCTTGGAACTAAACTACATGTTATAACAATGGGCTTGAAACATTTTTCAATTAGACCTTGAATGACTTTAACAAGAGGGCTGGGCAAGGATGGGGGGGTTGTTCTGTACTTTCTCTATGCACATCAAAACCCCTGACACATCAGCAGTGAGATAATCAAACCAAACGTCAAAGATGTATTTCTGGGAGTACTTTCTGGTCTGGGCCTACTCTGTAAAGGCGCGTGGATAGATCGGACAGTGATCAAATGGAGTTCACATTTATGGAAGGATGTTTGCTTTTGGAGACCTACGGTGGATTTGTTGTTGTTTTTTACATTCACTGGATTTTCTGATACTTGTCTATTGAACTTGCTTTGCTCATGTAATCATTTTATCTACAATAGAGCTGCATGTTTAGCAATTCCCATCAATATGTGCAGAATAGAGTGCAGACCTTAGCTGATCATTTTGAATGCTGATGTGTTTACAGTTTGTCGTCCATTCAGTCTCTCACCATCGCTATGTATTTGTTTGTTTGTGAATATGATAATTCAGGGTATTTCTGCTCAGTTCCTGTGCTTTACCAAGTGAGCTATTGCTTTAAAAACCTTTACTGTCACAGATATTGACATTGTCTTCCTTTCATTGATATCAGTGGGGATGAGGAAGGCAGGGGTGAATGAGCTAGAAAATTCACCACTGTATTCCCCGTCAGTGTCAATCATGCAGTATGGCTGCCATCATGTGGTGAGTTTGTGTAACTACTTCACAAAATAAATTAAAGTTGATTCGGTGGTCTTCTGTCTTCTTTTGCATGACATTTAATCCACATTGTGACTATTTCTTCAAAATATAATGCAGGCAACACAGCCATTGTGGAAATATTCATTTATTAATTTTCATCTTAGAAAACAAGCCATATCCAGTCAAATATTCCTGAAAGCTTGTATCTACTTTTTCACCCTCCATGAAAACAGGAACGGCTCATTGCTCTCTCTTTTAACTACTTGAAGCTGCTGTGTACTGATTTTGAGTATTTATATTCTTTCTTTCTTTCTCTCTCCCACTCTCTGTCTCATGGGTCAGTCACTCTGCCCATGAAGAGCGGCACATTGGCCTGGTCACTCCAGAGTAGCAGGATGAAAGGCCGCAGGGCAGAGAAGGACGGGAAAGAGCGAGAGAAGGAGAGGGAGGTGGCCGCACCGGCTTCCACCCCGTCTTCGTTCAGTGTAAGGAAGGCTCTGTGTCGGGCGTCGGTCAGAGCCAGCCTCTCTTCAGTGTAGAGACCACACAGGTTGGCACCCCCGAAGAGCGATGACAAGTCTGGTTGGGGAGAGGGGATGAGGTCAAGGGAGAAAAATTGGGAGGGAGGGAGGATTATTAGGGGAGAGAGAGAGAGAGAATGCAAGAGAAAACAAAGAGGAAAACAAAGCAAGTGGATGAGCAGCAGGGAGATGAATGAGAGAAAAGAACTGATGAAAAACAGATGGGTAGACATATTTCATAGCTGAGACTAATTTGAAGAAGGAGGGGTGATGCTTATATCCTGGCTGGTAGAATAACATACAGGCTGACAACATAGGTGATATTCCATAGGTGGAAGAATAGACAGACAGAAATGAAGGCGGAAAGATGAACAAACCTAATTTCCTGAGAAGTGCGTTCATATCTGCCTGGATATCCAGGTTGATTTTGGGTATGGTGACCTCAATATGCTGGGGAGATGCCTGATTCATGTGTTTTGTCATTTCACGCAGTGCTGTGTCCGTCATCCTGTCCTCTACCAGCTGCAGGTCCGATTGTTTGTGGGTGCGAGGCAGCAGAATGTAAAGACTGCTTCCACCTGTGAGAGAGAACTTTACCACCTGTTGGAAGAAAAAGAAAATGTTGGTGTTTGTCTGTAGAGTTTGTGTGTGTGTGTGTGTGTGTGTGTGTGTGTGTGTGTGTGTGTGTGTGTTTATGATACCTGTGCCTTCAATTCAGGGATATACTCCATTGGCACCAAGTATTGATAGCTGTAGAGCACAGGCACCTTTACTAGGTCACCATTCAGTTTTGTGAATGGCGCTTTGGTGGCTTTCTCATCAAATTTGACCTTCCACTGACCTGGAACATACACACACACATAAAGTCACAGTGTATTAAAAAACTCCACATGCACATACACACATGCATACACACACGCATGCACAGTTATATGCATGCACGCACACACACACTACTGACCACTGAAGGAGACGGCGTTGAGCAGGATCAGCTGGGTATCAGTAGGTACAGAGTCAACCAGATGTGTGATTTTGTTGTTGGTCTTATTTGCCACCCAGTTGTTGATCATCTCTTTATTTTCATCATTGCTAGTCTGCAGCAGCCTGACCGGCTCAGATTCATAGAATTGTACTGACTGGTTGATAAAGGACTCACTGACATTGATATCTGAGGAAGAGAACAGAGAAAAAATACTGAGCTTTGTGATGGCAAAAGACACAGAGCAGGTATACGGTGTCCTGGCTAGACTGCGATTTGTATGCACTCAGAATCTATGCACTGATAGAGCAGTCATTATGTGCGCTTCACACAGCGATAGTAATACATGGGTTATAGTAGATCTGAGATGCTATCTGCAGTGAGCTGGACAACTTCTCTTTCAGCGTCTTCATCTGGAAGTGAACACAGTGGAAGTCATGAGGCACACAGAGAGCCACCTCAAGGGCTCTACGGGTGTCACCCCGCGCACCTGGAGAAGACAGGATAGAGAAAAGAAATGTCACCATGATATAGAAAGCAGCATGGTATGTCAGACACGTATTATAGTAGACAAAATCCCTGTTACATTTCAAAGTGAGGTCATTTTTTTCTTCAAGTTATATAAGTATTGTTATTCTAAGTAGAGGAGGTTTTTTTCTTGTCTAGATGTACAGAGGCAACTGGGGATAATATTTACCTCATTTAGAGATCATGGCTTGTTAGCCTAAGGAATCTGAAGAATAGCTCTTCTGATCTGGGACCAGCTTGCCTCTTGCTGGTCTGCTAATTCTCCAGCTCATCATCAAACTAATTTACAGATGAAGGCTAACAAGGAACTTGCTTCCCTTTTCTTACCTAGCAACAGATGGGAGAGCACCCCGCTGATGCTGATTGGAGAGAAGAGCAAGTTCTTTGTAGGCTGTAGTTGACTGAAGTGGGAATACACCTTCATGGAAAACTCTACCATGGATTCCTCCAACATGGGTGCCCATGAGCGGCTGGTCTCATCCTGGCAGGGCTCCCATGGTGTGGTGTACCCACTGCATGTGTGAGGAGGAGGGGTAGGAGCAGCTGAAAGAAAGTTAAGCGGATGATAAACAATGTGCCATCTATCATAGAGAACCCCAACATGGGTATTGAAAGTTATATCCAATTTACAATGACTTTGATCTGCAACATTCCTCTTGAAATACATCCCTTTTGTGTTTAGTATACTTGTTGCATGAATACTCATTTGGAGCTTGTGGGTTTGGCATGTAAGAATTGATGTTTCCAACATGCAGTGTTTGACCATGCAGTAATGGAGCAGTATTTCAGAAAAGGTTGCACAACATACCGTTCACAAAAAGGTGGATAGTGCTGAACTGGTCCCCCATGTCAGATTCACAGTGGTAAATTCCAGCATCCTCCATGACAAGGTCTTTGAGTGTGATGGTCTGATCACTGTTATATACATCTGCTAACACCCATTCTACTCTTTCACCAGCTGTTAACACCTCTACAGGATTCAGTTCAGTCCTTTCACCTCCATCTGTTTCTTTGAACCAACGTGCAAAGACCTCGGCTTTGCTGGAAGGTGGGCGATGGCAGGGTAGGTCAACGGAAGAGCCTGTAGATACCTTAATGGTAAAGGTCCCTTGGTGCTTCAGAAAAAGACACAAACAAACCTCATTGTCTGAGCTGCTAATACAAACTGGGCTATTCCAATTTTGCAAGCAGATTTTTCAAACTCTTTTTTTTTGATTGAAGCTTTTGAGCTGTTATACTAGATATTTAATATTAATTTCAAATCTGCCCAAATACAAAATGTTCAACAACGTTATCAAATGTGGAGGCAAAATATGCTACCTAGGTAGGTATGATAAAGAGAGGTGTGTATCCCTCACCATGAACTTTGACGGTGTATGTACTGCTCCACTCAGCATTGTGCTGCTTTATCGTGCACATGTACCTTCCCTCGTTGGCAGCAATTATATGGGATATAGATAAGGAGAAGCCATCGTGAATGACTGTTACAGAGCCAGGGGACTCAGCAGGACGCTGGGAACTTATGTTTTTACCTGTTATAAGAAAAAAGTAATTTCCAACTCAAAATGTATATTATCATGCATTTATGCAATGGAGTGGAAAGTAGCTTTGAGAACCAGGTATATTTTCCACTACTTTGAAATTAAATTGCTGTAATGTTGATTCTAATGAAAAGTAATGCTCAGTAGATGTGGTAGATATTGAAATACAAGACCATCGTATTTCCAGGTGATGACCGCTCCAGTAAAGCCTCTTTGGCCTGAAAGGCAGGGGAGGATCAGAGTGGAACCAGGTACAACCAGGAGCTCAAAGGATGAAGAAAGCTGAACAGAAAGATAAACTGTCAAACATCTGAAATGAGTTTGATACAGCTGGTCCTCCCAATGAACAAAGACTGACGCTTGATATGTGTGGCTAGTCATTATATTCAATCAAGCTTTCGAACAAGGACTTCAGACGAAGACTTTCATGAATGCCTTTTGTTAACATACATTACAAAATGTCCCAAGAGGGTCTTAAATGGTCAAAAAGTCCTTTGGTCAACTACTTGTAATGGCTTGGACCAAAGCTCTAATTGGCTGGTTAGGTTCCCTTTCCCTTAACACTTTAATTGCCTAGAGAAGATGCTGTGTTTCAGACAGATGTGTTTACCTCAAAAATGAGCGGAACCAAGAGGCAAAATCTAACCAGATGTCTCATCTGAAGCAGAGCAAGAAACAGAGAGAAAAATGTTACTTGCAAGTTGCAGGTTGTTTCGCAAGTAATGATTTTAAAATCAATATGGCACAAAGCTGGAAAAAAACATCAATATATGTCAACATGACCTCTCTCAAAATCTGAGCTCTGAATCATCCAGCTACAGCATTCATTTCTAAATAATAAGACATTCTCAGAGATCAAACCCAGAAAACCTCCAACCATTGATAAGGCTAAATAATATTGAAGTATTGAAAAACAAGGTAGTATTATGTAATGCCGTATATAATTAATAGTATATATTGTATATAACAAGGCTTCAGTTCATTGATTACACCACAGACAGTCAGAAAAGCATTTAAAAAACTCACACTGCCAGAATTTCCAACAGCATCCAAATTCAGTGATGGCACCAGTTCTCCCAGTATGTTTCTGCCACGTCCCGACACTGTTCACTCCATCTACCCACCTCTGAATGTCTGCCACCAATAATGACTAATCTATGATTGTTGGTTTAGAGATGTTTGTTTGCACTATGCAGGTCTTCTGACTTTCTGGAAATCACATGGTTTCACATATTGGCAACAGCTTGTGATTTTCCTTTCTTTTTATTTTATTTCTACCAGTATTTTAGTCCACCTGATCAATCCCGACGTATGAAGTATGATTAAAAATAAATGGGGACGAATGAGCTGGTTAACTTATTTACTTATTTATTTTTCAATTAGCATCTTTAATAATGACATGTTTTAAAAAGAGTTTTGTATAATTGTCTGGAGGTAATATATATGCACAGTACTGTGCAAAAAAGGCACATGTAAAACAAATCCGTAAAACGAAGATGCTTTCAAAAATTATTAAATGAAAAGTTTCCCACCTTTTTATTTGCACAATATAATTTAACTTCCTTTTTGACACCATTCATATTCCTATATCACAGTAAATAGTATCAAAGTGATGTAGGTTATATGAAGGGAAAACGTCATCAATCAAAAACATGTTGTTAGGGCTAGGGTTGTCCTTGTGTTTTATTTAGTTTGTTTAATATATTGCATCATTCTGTTCTGTGATTGCTTGTCGAGTAGTTAAATCTAGAGAGGCCCGTTCTCTGCAAAGTAATGTGGGACATGCTTTGTGATGGACAGCGGTATAAATAAACGTGAAAATAAAAATAATAACTGAATGCTTTTTGAAATGTATAACTCATTTTATTTATATTGGTGGTTGTTTGCCTTGTGGTGATCACCGACTGGCGGTTATAGTTTTAATTCCCACCGCATGCCTGTGTATAGATAGACCCTCAAACCTAGACATCGGTGATTCTAGTCCGTTATGTAGGTCAATCGACTTCGCGACGCTCGATTAAACGGGACTCGTGCAGTGTATTGGGCGTAAATCAGTCATGTGCAATCGAGCGCCGGATGTAAAGAAAGGAAGAAAGTCAAAAGTTTTGGAAAAGTTTTTTCCCCCTGCATTAGTAAACAAAGGGGGATTCGTGGGAAGGATTTATATAAACCTGACATAGATCATAACGATATGTGAACGGTCGCATATGAACGCGGAGTCGAGGTCAGCTTGCCTGAAAAAGATTTTCAAAGGCAGTAAGTTTACGCCTGATCATCTGATCACGGAGGGGGGAATAGTTCAAACAATAGCACAGAGCTACAACAGTTCCGCTGGCTAGTGTAGTTGGTTGGTTTAGTTAGCTTTGGTTTGCACCGCTGAGCTAACGCTGCTCCGCTCACATGTTAAACTAGCCGATTTACCAACTACACTAGAGGTTTTGGTTTCTCGCAATGTTGCTAGTTTTATAAGGTGGGCGATATGGAGCTCCCTGCCGAAGTCTTTTGTGTGTGTGTGTGTGTGTGTGTGTGTGTGTGTGTGTGGGAGGGAGGGAGGGAGATGAGTAATGCAGACAATGAATGATACACGAATGATATTATTATCTTTTTATAGCTGCTCTTTGAGTGACATTTAACTCTCAACCTACAGTGTGCATCAACCCACAGAACCGAAGGGTGTAAGAGGCGGGCACCATGGCAACGCAGTTTAATATCGATGATGCCTTTGTGCTGGAGGGAGAGGAGGAAGGACCTGTGTCTGACGGAGAGCCAGAGGGATGGAAGGGCAGGGATAAAGACAGAGAAGCGGGAGAGATGACATTTGGTACTCTATCCTTCACTAAACCTCAGAGTCATCCCTCGCCTGCTGCAGCTGGCTCCCCCGACCACAGCAACCTGAAGTATCAGGTAAATCCTACCAGCACACCAATGCACACATGCCAGCATTTCAGTTATTTGATACTACAACTCAATCTATCTAATCTGCTATGGGTACTTTTTCAGAATCTGGAAAATGAAGACGTCTTAGGTAGCAGTGGCAATTCCTCTTTCAATAACTTCTTCAAAATCAGGTGTGGCATTTAGTCTCGGTGTGATTTTTCTTCTTCTCTTTTTATGCATGTTTTATGAATGAATGCAGAGTCCTGAAAAAGCCTTAAATGGCACTGAATACAGTTAAATATAGCATTTTATGTCTTCAATTCAGTTTTAGAGGTCTTTTTTGTGTGCTGTTCTTCTGTTGAGGTTAGTCTAGTCATGCAGACCATATTCTGATAGGTCTACAGTTTTCATTTTCACATTCTTCATGATTTTCTAATGTGAAATTGCTGATATATTTCATTAAAAGGGTCTTAAAGTCTTAAGTTGATGAAACCTGCAGACACCCTGGGATGGGTGATGGGTTTTATTAGAGGAGGATGAGTAATTCTGCACCTGATTTTCCCACAGTGATCCTGCGACTCTGTCTTACTGCAGCTCACAATGGTCCTTCAGCACCCTGAGTTCTGTCACCCATCTGTCTGCACACTGCTGCGGGTAATGTTAGAAAACTCACACATGGGCGCACACACACACACACACAAAACAAACACAGCTAATTAAAATAATCTGTCGCTCAGGTGGATGTCTCATCCGCTGGTCAAGAAGAATAGGAGAGTCGTACTAGCTTCATTCCTTCTCCTCATCACTGGACTTGGTAAGTCCTAAAAAGAGGCCAAGAGGTTTTGCTGTATTGAGTTGTTCTTATTTATTGTACAATATATCCAATCATAAAACTATGTGCTAATATGCTCTTATCTTAAAGAAAACAAATATATTCTGTCTCTCTCCTTTTCTCATTTATCTTCCTTGGTCTCTCTTACATGATTATTTTCAGTAAAATGTCAGGCCACAACCTTGCACACCTTATTGGTTGCTTGTAATGTAGATGATCTTGAAAATCTAGAAAATTTAAACAAAACACAAATAATTTCATATTACAAAACTGCATATCATATAAAACCCCAGTAAACATCCATTGTTTTATTATACATACCTACCTCAAATGGTTATGCAATGTTAAGTTAGTGCAGTTAGTTTGCTCAGTTTTGTGCCAGTTTTGTACACAGTGAACTTTGTCCCCATGCTGATCCTCTGTATACCTGAGATTTATTTTTACGAGAGTTAGTGGAAAAAGTGTTTGTATGCAGCCTGTTTCAAAAGTAGGTATATATTTTTATATAGGCAAAGCAACATGCCTATATAAAAAAAACATGTTAAAAGACATTTGCAACTACCAGATTTAAACAGGATAAAGGCACCAGGCTAAAAGCAATAAATGAATAGGGATGGTTCAGTGTTAAATCAGAGAGAACAAGAATGTTTTGAGCCTACTTTTAAAAGAGGTGAGTGTTGGGGCACGTCTCAGGTCGTCTCAGGGTTATTCCAGCAGCGTGGGGCGTAGTACCTAAAAGCAGCGTAGCCAGACTAGCAGACCAATCCCAGATGACCTGAGAGGTCTGGATGGCTCGTATCCTAAAAGCATGTCGGAGATGTACTTTGGAGCTAAGCCATTTTGTGCTTTATAGACCAGCAGTGAGATTTTGAAATCAATTCTCTGGCACACTGGGAGCCGGTGCAGTGATCTAAGAACTGGTGTAAAGTGTCTCTGGCAGCAGCAGAGTTCTGACAATATACTTTATTGTACAAGTATAATTTGTAGTATTAATAAAATAAATAAAATGCTTAAATGTTTAATATTATCAATTCAATGTTGAGTTGTTTTGTTAAAATGACTAAATAAGTTAAAAACAATTAGACATTATTAAAATTATACATCTTTGTTTTTCATTATTAAAAACTGAATACCTGCTTTTGAAACATTTGGTATATACCATGTTGTCCTTTTATCTTCTCATTTCAATATCTTGATGCACATTTTTATTGTTTTTGTTATTGTTTTTTTCTTCCTTAGCTCTTATTTTCACAGGTATTGTCATCCAGTTGAACCCAGATGCAGGTAAGAAGGGGGATGTGAAGGAACATCATGCTAGACTGGTCAGAAATGATACCCTCGCTCTGCTAGTGCAGTGCAGCCATGCTTTAAAAGCAATCACTAAATTCTTTAGTAGTGATGTCTATGTCCTCACTTTGGGTTGTAAGTGATGAACCTTGGACTTGTCTCTATAGGTGTTTCAAGTGCAATTTTCTTTGTACCTGGATTTCTTCTCTTCATTCCTGGAGGTAAATACATTTGGTTCCTAGAAATTTTCCCTCTAACTTGGAATGTTGTTTTTAACTTTGGGCTATACCACTTTAATGCATGCATTGCACTGTAGACACAGTAACAATCTCATTCCCTGTATTTCCAGTGTACCATGTGATATACATCTGCTGTGCTGTCCGCGGGAGAAGAGGCTTTAAGTTCTTCTACCTACCTTATTTTGAAAAATGACTTTCTGCTACACTACATCTTGACTACATTTCCTTTTTGCTATCATCATTATCATGAATTGTATTTTTTCCTCTTGCAATGTAACAAAAAGCATATTGTCACATGGTTGTTTTTTCAAGATTTTTATCCTGTCATTATAATGACCACTACTAACTCAACCACTCAGCGCCTTGATTATGTTTCCACTACATGAGCCCACTGTGTCTGTCTGTGTGTGTATGTGGAAGAGAAAGCGATTTGCTCTTCCTGTATTTGTTATATGTGTGAATAATGACTGTGAAATTACAATAAACTTTTTGTATATTACTTTTAAATTGTGTCAGTTGATTTCATTTTCAAAATAGGGTCAACATGACAGCTCTTTGCTTTGCTTTGCAAGGAGGTTTTACCCAAATAAGTTATTTTGTCTTTGACTGGAATATTACTGATAGAGGGGAATATCGTCAAGTTTTTAATGGCTAAAAATATATAAAATAATAATGAATTTTGTGCTGTCATCTACCAGTTGACTTCTGAGGATTTCTTTATAGACCGTGCACAGGACTCATTTAAAGGTGGATTGACAAAAGCTGATGGAACAGAGGGAAATAAATTTAAGAGAACACCACAGGAACTCTTTGATTGTAAAATCCTCATTCATAACCTCTGGGAATAAACTTAAATATCTTAATAAAATACATAATAAAGAATCCTACTAAATAGGGTGGCTAGGGAAACTCTTGCCAAGCTGCATCTCTGTGTACGAACTGTATGATGATCCCTCAGGTTTTGTTCGGGTCTTGTTTCTTGGGTCCCAGCCGATGTACTGATTCAGTCACAGGACTATTCCTCTGGAATAACTACTTGGCAGACCTGCGGTGCCTCCAGGCACACATCCCCATTATCCGATTTACAGAGTCTGTAGAGCTTCAGCTTCCATCATCTAGAGTCTAAAACCTGTGCTTCCACCTTCACAGCATTCTGTTCAGTGTAAACCACCTTTTCTTTTAGCACCGTTAACTTGAGCTGATAACAATTTTCTTTTTGAGCTTGACAATTTAGCAGTCTATTTGTCTCCAACTATCTTTTGGAGCACATCCACTCTAAGTTGTGGGAGTGTTGGCACTATTAGAGCCATGAGCAGTTTTACCCGTTTGTGAGCTTGGAGGCTTGCTAGGGGTGATTGACAGTGGTCCACCAGAGGACCACTGTCTAGGCTAGGTTTATTTACTACACCTACAATATTCTCTGTTTTGTCTTCTTTTATTTTGTCAAGTACACAAACCACAATCCTGTAGATCCAACTCTTCTACAGCTTCTATTCTATTCAAATAAAGTAATTAAAGAGGCTAAAATAATTTGTTGTAGTTGTGCACAGACTTCACTGACTTACTTCTTCTTCTTTAATGGCAGATTAGATGCAGCTTTGGCCTACTTTGGTCCTCTACAGGTTGGAATATCACTTAAGGTAGGTAAATACTTACGTGTTCAATGGTACAGTAAAATTGTTTCATATTTAATGTGAGTAATAGAAATGGATGTTCTGAGCAGGAATCCATTGGAATTGTCAACTAATTATTGCAAATATAAAGGGCAAAAATGAGAAATGTAATTCAGAGATTTTTCATCCAGACACATCTTTTGCGATTAATTATTATTATATTAAGTACAATAATAAACTGTATGAATTTGAGTCAGACTTTTTCATTTAGACGGTTAGGGTTAGACGGCGTCGCCCCACCGTCGTTGGGCCAACGCTGCGTTTACCGTAATTGCGCCAGTAGAAGCGCAACAAAATTTAAACCGCTGCTCACTTGACCGCAGTACAGTTAGTGAGACTGGCAACGATGGAGGAACTGGCACGCGATCTACTCGAAGAGGGGATACAAAAAAAACTTATCAGTCCCGGTAGAGGAGAGCTATCAACGTTCCCCGATGGAACCAAGGTAAAACGGGGTTGAAACGGTTGAACGGGTTGAGTCCGATTTCTTGACTTGGACTTGGAAGTACGGCTAAGTAGCTAACGTTAATGCTATCATCAGTTAACTTGGCTAACGTTAGACTGTAGCTGCCAGTTTGTGCATTGCGCTTATACACAGACAACGCTCAGTAGCTAGGGGACCTCGCTGCCTTTGTGGTGATGTGATGTTTTATCTGTTTATGTTCTTTATTAAGCTAACTCTTTTCCCTTTTTTCGTCTGACGGTAAGAGAAGTAGGCGGGACAGGATGGCGTGTGTTTATGAGTGATGATTGGTTAGGATGTCCTGTCAATCTTTTCTCTACTGTTTGCGATTGGACAGAATACGATCGACCTCATATGTTCTCAAAGATTGCCATAGCGATTCATCTTTCCTTGTTTCTAGTACATATGCCATCGTGGCGATTTTGAATCCTAAAAGATATAATGTGGTTATTACAACTATCTATATATATATATATATATATATGTCTGTTTAGCTGCCTGTTTCCATCTCCTCTCTCTTGTACTTCCTTACTAGGTGGTCTTCCACTACCGTACCAGTCTGTGTGATGGCGCAGTCCTGGATGACTCTAGAGAGATGGGGGACTCTAGAGAGATGGGGGACCACAGCAAACCCATGGAGCTTATCCTGGGCAAGAAGTTCAAGCTGGCTGTGTGGGAGAGGGTGGTCATCACCATGAGGGAAGGCGAGATTGCAGAGTTTACCTGCAACACCAAGGTTAGTGAACTGGCCAAACAGGGTTTGATAGGGTAGTGGTCTTGGCCTTTCTTGGTGCTGACTGTTTCTCTACTTACATAGATCTATCACTCATTTACACACATACGCCAGGGCTCAACAATAAGGATTTTTTTCACTGGCCCTGCTGCAAAAATGAAAAATAGCTACTTTTGAGCTATGTATTTCCAAAGAAGCCCATGCAAATTTAATGAAATGCTCATGTCACTTTTTCTAAAAAGAAAAAAAAAAAAAAAGCAACGTTTTATGTGGTTATGAGGATGGTGTGTGTGTGTGTGTGTGTGTGTGTGTGTGTGTGTGTGTGTGTGTGTGTGTGTGTGTGTGTGTGTGTGTGTGTGTGTGTGTGTGTGTGTGTGTGTGTGTGTGTGTGTGTGTATGTATGTATGTATGTAAGGAGTTTATGACCAGCAAAAAGTGGATTATGCCATGATTCCCATCATCCAGGAGAGGGTCACATACCGCCTGCAACTCTGCTATGGCTTGTTGACTGAGTGTGACCCCATATTCATTTATTTCTTGTGGTAGGAGGAATCTCTGCGATCTATTCATTTGGCTCTGTGCGAGCAAATTGAACTGTCCCCGCGCAAGATCTCAACATGTCCTGCGCGTGCTTGGCAGTTCATTCTTCTCTGCGCGAGCATTCAACCTCTTGTCGAGCCCTGCACACTCTCTCTCGCCTTCTTTCACACTGACTTCTCTCTCTGTCCTCACCTCAGCACACAGCACTGTACCCACTGGTGTCCCAGTCCCTGAGGAACATCAGTGCAGGAAAGGACCCCCTGGAGGGCCAGAGGCACTGCTGTGGCATCGCCCAGATCCACTCCCACCACTCTCTGGGGCACCAGGACTTGGACCATCTTCAGGCCCATCCACAGCCTCTCATCTTCACAATCGAGCTGCTGAATGTCAGTGTGAAGGGAGAGACTTTAGATTAACTTAAATTATTTAGTTGATCACTTTTGTACCGTGAAAGTTCCAGCTACTGCTGATCTTAACTCTCTACCTCTTCTCAGGTGCTGCCTCCTGGATCATTCCAGCTGGATGTGTGGGCTATGACAGACAAAGAGAAACTTGAGTTGGTGCCTCAAATGCACGAGGACGGCAACACCCTCTTCAAACAGGGCCAGATTAAGCAGGCCACAGACAAGTACTACAGCGGCATTGCCTGCCTCAAAAATCTACAGATGAAGGTTAGGGGACAGTTAATCTCTCTATGTTGATAACAGTTAGTATGGATACATGAAAATACATTTTTCTACATCAAAGACCAAATTTCTTGCACAGGCATTGTGTTGATAAATAGACAATCATATATTTGGTCCTGTCCTCTCTAGTATTAACATTTCCCCATAGAATGCATCCAAGTGCCTCTCCAACTCCTTTCTGTGCCTTTCCTATCCTCCTTTCAGGAGCATCCTGGAGATGAGGCGTGGATCAAGCTGGACCATATGATCACACCCCTGATTCTCAACTACTGTCAATGCAAGTTACGCCAGGGCCAGTACTACGAAGTCATTGAACACTGCTCATCCTTACTCTTCAAATATGATGGTAAGGCTTTGTCATTCTTGCTGTAGATCAAGATCAAGATCAAGAACTTTATTTGTCACATACACACACGGGGTGTGCAGTGAAATGAAAAAGTGGCAATGCTCAACGGGAATGTGCAAAGGGCAACAGTACACAGTATTTACAATAAAAGAACAACACAATATTTACAGTATTACAGTAAGAGCTCTTATATAAAAAAAAAAAAACAACAACACAATATTTACAGTAAGAGCACTACAAAATTATAGTAATATGAGAAATATGAGAAATTGTATATATGTATATAAATTATGTGTAGTCATTACCTAAGTGTGTGTGTGTGTGTGTGTGTGTGTGTCCATAAGAGGGGCAGTGTGTGTGTCTTGGTGGGGGCCCTGGTGAGGTCGGAGTTCACAGTCCTGATGGCCTGAGGAAAGAAACTCCGTCTCAGTCTCTCTGTTTTTGCAGCGTGACTACGGAGGCGCTTGCCTGACCGCAGCAGCTGAAACAGTCCGTTGTTGGGGTGGTGAGGATCCTTCATGATCCTGCAGGCTCTGGTTCTGCACCTCCTGGTGTATAAGTCCTGCAGGGTGGGGAGTGTAATTCCAATAGTGCGCTCGGCACAATAATCGTACAATAATCGGCAGGGATTAAAGTTTTCCATCACTACGACAGATTTCCATCATTTGGATTCCAGGGGTGTGTGTGTGTGTGTGTGTGTGTGTGTGTGTGTGTGTGTGTGTGTGTGTGTGTGTGTGTGTGTGTGTGTGTGTGTGTGTGTGTGTGTGTGTGTGTGTGTGTGTGTGTGTGTGTGTGTGTGTGTGTGTGTGTGTGTGTGTTGGCCCAAAACATACAGTCAAGTGAAGGTACCTTAATTGCCTGACTGATCTACTAATCACTTTCCATCCAAAAAACAAAGCCTCTCCCATTTAATTACGGTCACTGTCTCCTTTCCTGTCTACTTTTTCAATGGGTTTTTTGTGTTGAATGCTGCTCATGTTGCATCGCAGAAACCTTTGTTTAACCTCTTCATGCAACAACTCACCTCATCTTTCAGATTTCAGAGCGAGAGTTCTCCTTGAGCGAGACTTCTGTTTCTGGTTAAAAAAAGGTCTATCTCTGTAGCGATCCTTTCCGTAATGTTGTCGGACACAGGAATAACAATCTGAGCCTGTCAGTAGGCAAAAACAAGCACTTTTAGTGGAAGTACTTTGATCGGCGCACTTGCCCCTGCGGATTACGTTGCAGTCATAGCAGCCTACCGGAGCAATTCCAAAACTTTTTGTACCTATTTTGTGGTATAAATGACGAATTTGTACAAATAGAGCCCAGGTTTAAAAATACGGGAATTCCCCTTTAACTTGCCTGGGATCCCCTCTACTTGCAGTGACACTTTTTGCCCTGCAGATGTCGCTGATAACCACTGTATTTACTCTGGAACTCAGTTGACAGTTTGGTCCCAATGAAATTAATCAGTACAATGAAATATTGACTTTGCAGGAATTTCTCAGCCAAGGCAGCCAACAATTCTTGCTAAGGCAACCCACCTTGCCTATGAAGCGCTGCAGGAAACCCTGGTGTGTTCAGTTTGGTGGCCTGGCTTTGTTTGTAGAAGTTGTGCATAACCACGTCCTTGGTTTCCCTCCTGACATGCCTCTGTGAGCATATGAAGTGAAATGAAAACGAATGAAATATTTGAAATATTGAAAATGAAATATTTCCTTTGCTTTCTCACAGACAATGTGAAGGCCTTATACAAGCGGGGTAAGGCCCACGCCGCGGTGTGGAACGAGACAGAGGCACGAGCAGACTTTGCCAGGGTGGTGGAGCTGGACCCCACACTGGAGCCCTCCGTGGCCAAGGAGCTGCGGGCCATGGAGGAGAGGATCAAGGCCAAGGACAAGGAGGAGAAGGGTCGCTACAAAGGCCTGTTCAACAACACCACGCCACCAGCCACTGCCACTGCCACCACAGTTAGTCTGCTTTGTTTTTTAAAATTTGTAATAAGCTTGACCTAATTCAATCTATCCCATTTTCGGCCACCAAATAGTTTTCCTGTGAGAACCTTATTTGATAGGATCTCATGATGAAGTATCTTATTTGTAAAATGGTTTTGCTCTTCCTCCTCACAGGGTTGAATCTCTCATGGGCTTGGAACAAGAGGATGCTTGTGACTGTGAATTCCTAGATGGAGGAGAAGCAGTAGACACTGCTGACATTTAGTTTTATTCATGTACCAAAGCCATACACTTTCCCTGCCACATTGTTATCCCACGCTGTCACGTCATACACACCTTACCCCACACTCCACTGTGATTTGCAAACCGAATGGGGAGGAAATTCCTGCCTTATTCTTTTGATCTTCCTTCCTCTAAATATAAAATCTTATCTGTGATGTGGACATGGCTTCCTGACATTGTCCGTTTCAGGTTTTTATGAAAGCCCAGAATTGAATAAAAAAACCTCTGTAATGTATGGAGGTTCTTCTAGGGCTACAGTGGCCAGCAGCATCAATAGATCAGTGCATTGTGGTGTTCAATATAAAGGAACTCTGAAGTTTCGATTACCTTAATAGACTTAGCACAGTAAATAACTTGTATAAGCTGGCGGCCTACAGTATGTCATACTGAGCAACAGTTTTCACAGGAATGTCACAGGAGAATTTTGATGTTAGAATTATCAGCTGTTTGTTGTAGATTGTCATATTACAAACAGGATGGCAACAGCCAAATTACTACAGTATTAGAAACAAAGTAGTTTAGGCTGGTATTTTCTGTTTTCTTGCACTCTCAGAAAATATGCTGTTGGATAAAAGGTTCACTGTAAAACTGGAGGCAAAGGTTGCAAAGGAACAGAGCAGGTAATGCGCCCCTCCATTCCAGGAATATCTCTTTTACACAAATTGCACCTTGCACAAACATGTGCACCTCTGCCATGTAAAGCTAAATCCCCTTTTACATCTTGGTCACATCAGAAACAGTGGAATAAGCAGACCTTTCTCCTGGTAGGTAGGACTGGAAAACTGACAATCATTGTCATGACACACATGGACTAGTGTTATTTTGCTTTCTTCTATGTATCTGTCTTGTTTTATATATACCATGTGCCCTAAGAAACATTATTCCTTGCAATTTCATTACGTATTATCACCATATTACTTGTTTTTGTCTTTTACTCTGCAAAACCCTCCTCCCTCAATTGTCTTCACTGTGAAGACCAATTCCCTTCATATGAAGCGGTGGGCCATTAAACCACCCTGTTTAATGAGGCGAGGTGTAATTGAGGTTGTGACTGTATAACTGATAATAAACGTGTTTATCCCTTGATTTGCATTATTTTCACGTGAATTTCCTCTACCTGCAGACATGAAAGAGTTGAAGTAATACCACCCATCAGTGAATTGGAGCTTGCATCTTTAAATATCATTTCATGTGTCCCCTTGCCAAAGAAGGCTTCATTAACAAGAATATTGTTAGTCATCTCAATGTGCAGTAGAAACTCATCTGAGCCCCTTCAGCACCGCTGGTCCCTCAGACCACTATTCCAAAAATTCATGAGTGAAACATTTAATTAAAACATTGAAAATACAAAAAAAATGCATACACAATTCAAAACATTGGGGCATCTGCTTTTCCACAATTCATAAAATATATCCTCACATCATTGTCAAATGTCACTGAGGTGCGTTCTAGTTTCTGATTAAAATGGTCTCCAGTGTAGTAACTAACTCCACAACCCACAAGACATTAACATGCTGGAATGAAAACGCTCATCAAAATATTTTTCATGTTATTTAATTAAGATATACATACCGAACTGCAAAAATCTGGTTTACAAAATTGCCATACTAACAAACTGACTTGAAATGTACAGAGTTCACAGGGGTGGAGAGACAATCAGAACATCTAGCATGTGTTGCTGCGACAAAATGCTATGAAAGCAACGCAAGGGTCAATGGCATTGGGGTATATTCAAGATGCTCACATAGTTTTGCACAGATGAAAATATGGTGCTAAACCGAACCTTTGGTTGCAGAGTGGTATTCAGTATAGCAGCTTAAGGAAAGATTCAGTTTGTACATTGATCTTATTCATTAAATATAAAAATGACAACTTTCTTGGTTAAATGTCAATATTAGACACAAAAAACAAAAATACCATTCCCATCTGTTTAACAAGGACTACACATCTTTTACCCACAACCCAGCTCAGAAACAAGTTCAAATTCCCCTCAGTCTAGTTTAGAAACGGGTGCAAAACTGCTGAGAACTCTTCTAACAACCTGTTAAACCTTGTACATTTTGAATACACCCCGTAGGTAACAGAAAGGCTGTAGGTGATCTTGGAAAAAAGCGGGCCAATGGAATGGAGGCTAACAGTGGAGACAAGAGGGACATAATGCAGCCTATAAAAAGCGAACGAGAGAAGCACAAAGGGTGAGTGGATATGAAGTAGGGAAGGGGAGGTTGAAAAACAGAGGATGGGATCATTATGAGGATAGGCTTCTAAAGAGGAAAGACGGAGGGATGAAGGGGTCTTTCCACAGGGCTATGTGCGGGCACTTCTCTCCGTCTCTGCCAGACACTCCCTGACCAGTGCGCGGGCATGGATTATACCTGAACAAAAGAGACACGAGGTGCAAAGAACAGAGGAGTTATAGAAATCATAGAAATCAGATGTATATAGAGCAGCACTTACTGCTGACTTGAGAGTCAATGCATTACTTGTATTGACATAACAGGTAGGTGGTTGCCAGCCATGCTGTACCTCTCTTTAGCCTCTCCATAGCGCTCTTGCTCCCAGCATATGTGGGCCGGATCTCACGGCTCATCTCCTCAATGACAGACAGAAGCTCACTGTAGGTGGACCCCTGGGACACTTTGACCGGCTGACCATGTACATAAATGTGTGTTGGCGGGGGGGGGGGGAATGTAAAAATTACCAAAAAAATATATTTTAGAAGTCACAGGTGAAGAGAGCAAGAAGAAAAAAAAATACAATAGAGTCTGGCTAACATGATGTAATGTAATACAATTCACTTTAGTAAATATTTCTATCCAAAGTGGCTGATTAAGCCGTATCAAATCCCTAGCACTGCCAGTGTGAGTGACAAGCTCTACCCTTTGAGCTATACAGGTCCACAGGAAAAACACTGGGGCGATGGTTGTGGTTTAGATGTACAAAAATGACCTATGTATAAGGGGATAGAGATAACTGAACCGCAGACATACCTGAACAAAACCCATGGAGGGTGGGCCAAAGTCACTGAAAGCTGGCCTGAAGTTGGACGAGGAGGGCAGCGACGGGGAGGGTACACTGGAGCCTGGACAGAGAGGAACAAATCTGACACTTGTAACACAAGCCAAACCAAGGCATAAGCAACTGGCTTTCCAAAGCATTTTCTGTAATGTCAGTAAGGTGGGCTAACATGGTCTAGGTGTGTATACATTGTATAAATGCGAAGAACAACATTAAAGCAGTCTGGTTTGAATACCTGGAGGGGTGTGGTTTGAGCCAGATGGCGCGGGGGCGATGGGTTTGTAACTCATGGCCATGTCACTACGTAGCTCCCCATATGACGTGCCACTTCCGTCAGTCCCGTCAACCCGGTGCTTATACAGCTTTACTGGTGGTGGTGAGCTCCTAAGAGCTGATGCACAGACAAGACACAACAGAAAGAGATATCATATCCCAGCTCAACCATGTGATATAAATGATAACTGGAGGGAAAGCATAGCAGAAGCAGTGAATATAGGTCAGGATTGTGTATTGGAAATTCAAGCCATGTGGCCCAGGTCTTTTTCATGCACATCTTTAATGCTTTGCAGGAGACAGAGCAGCCTAAGAACAGGTGGGGTGAGTTGCTTTCGAACATTATACTGCTAATAATAGTGATCACGAGTCCTGATGTGCAAACTTAATGTTTTTGACTAACTCTGTCTTTCTTATGGGCAAGCATATATCACAGAACATGTATGACCTTTTACAGATCATTAGAGTCTACTCTATGACCAACCAACATCCAATCACCAACCAGCAACTATTTCAAAAAAAAAATTTTATAAAACGTTTATAACTGGTTCGTTTTTTGTTTGTCTTTTCTCACCAAAATGCACTATGAGGGTGGTTTGAAACAAATATAACTTTTGAGTGTGGTAAGAGAATCGGATGTGGTATGGGTTGTACACATAAGCTTTTTTTTGCCAAGTAGCATTGTAGCTATATCTACCCAAAGTGAACAGGGTGTCATACAAGAAAGGCTGTGAATAATTACTTTTTTCCTCCAAGGTCAGTCAACTCTACTGCTCAGGACTGGACACTGACAAACGTTAGCACAACGCTAATGAGGACAACTGCTCATAAATTTCACTTTTACAGATAGAATGCATAAGAAATGGCTCACTAAATGTTTTAGAAATAAATTCGAAAGGCACTTTATTCCAAGAATTACAAAAGTACTTCCTGCCAAAACAAAAACAACCAATATAAGACGGAGTCAGTTAGCAACCATGAACATGTGACATGAACAACAAACGGTCCATAACAGGGCAGCAAAGACAAAAGTGCGGTAGGAGGCACAGTAAAAAAGACGCGTATATGAGATGGTGGACCACAATAATCCCTTAGATGAGAGTGATTATCTAACTTTCACTAAGAGATAGCTATCGTTAGATAATCCCATTGCTAGGCTGTAAATTATGGTAACTTCAACAACGGGAACAGTATCGAATGATACCACTTATCACATCTTCCTGCCAACATGCCTTCAGAGAAGACACTCAATTTGACTCGCATGTCTTCCTGACTGGTTGTTTGTAAACGCAAGTTAACGCTGGTGTAGGTGTGGTAAGGTTAACGTTAACGGAAGGAGCTTTGCTAGCTCCCGGTAAAGTTGACTTTCGAGCTGTCAAACTGTTGAAAAGCAGTGTTCACTAGTAAATAAAAGCCCATGTAGCTAGTTCTGGATAAAAAAAGATGATTTGTGTGTTTGCCGAATAAAACCTTTCAGACCGTGGATGTCCAAAGTCCAGTAGGTCAAAACCACGGAAACGGAGTTAACGGTGTGGAATTAAACAAAAGCCAACTAGAAACAAGCCAAGCTAGCTAACATAACGAGCGACATGATAGCTAGGTTAGCTAGCTCGTTATGCCGGTTAGCACAACACGAAGGAAACGCAGCAAGCACGCACATCTATACATAAAAAGACTGGGAACGCAATTTGAGAATCTTGCCAGGTTTATGACCATTGAGAAAATTACACAAAACCCAAGAAGTCTGGCATCTTTACCTTGCTAAGGAAAGATATTAAGATCCTCTACAGGACGCAAGCCGTCCACTTCCTTTGTATGTGAGTCTGCGCAGAGAGGAGGCGTAACAGCTGGCACTTTTTTACATAGCCGGCTTCGCCATTGGTTAAAGTAAAGGTGCGCGGAACAAGCCGCCCAGCGTGAGGAAATCTCTCTTTTTAAATACAGCCACCCGGGTTTCTTCACGTTAGAGTCAAATGAAACCCAACCAAATAATGGCTTTATTGAAGTTGTTTAATTTGGTATTTGTTGTTTATTGTTTACTGTCAGGTTTATCGCCTAGCTAACTTCAGGTTGAGAGATTTCACATAATTGCTCGAAGTGGTTGCAAAAAGACCACCGGGAGTAATGATAAGACTGGAAAACACTCGGATAATCTTTGCTATTAATTTAAGTAGTTAGAGCTAGTTCCTGCTTTGACCTGTCGCCCAACTACTCTTCTTAACAAACCGCTAATCAACATGTAAGTGGCGCAATGTAAAATCGTCGGACGAACTGCATGCTTTCTGCAGCGTTTTTTGTCAACGAGAGACCAAGTACATGTGTTCAGACAGCTGCTCCAAGTTGGCCTAACGTTACCCGTGTTGAAGGCGAAACCTCCACCGTGACCGTGTCAAAAACCAAGAGGATTCTTTTAGTCTAGTCTAACTAAATGATTTAGCGTAGGCTAAACGTGATATTTGGTTGACAATAAGGATGCTCAATAGCTAAAGGGAACTAGGAACGTCATCAATAGTAAAGCTACTGAAATTAAGTTGGTTACATCATAGACATACAACGGGATATGTGTGCCTCCTTCTGGCGTGTCAATATATTTCAGTACCTATTTTGTTTACAGCATTTAAACATTTCAGCTTCAAATATGCACACATAATTTTAGTTATAAAGTTACCTGAACTTTTAGCATCATTGGTCATGTTAGTCAGGCAGAAAATGCAGCCAGAAAAAAAAACACCTGAAAAAGCAAAAGAAACAGCGAGACAGACAGTTTTTTTATTTTGTTCTCGTAAGGAATCAAGCTTATGCACCGGTAAGACATACCACCTACATATGTCTGTTGGGGAATTGCTATGGCATAATAATGACTTTTTAACTTGTTAATTTGTTGTTTGGATGTATGAAAAACAATTACAAAAACACATGACGTATTCAGATACAAGAGAAAATATAAGTTAGATTTCACGCACGCGCACACACACACCCACACACAATCATACAGACACATGTTTTTCTTAAAATAGATTACTGCTTAACAAGTGAACATATTTCTGAACATGTTTCTTACATTTCTTATTTCTTACAGTATAATACAGGCATGGACGCATCAAAGATTCAAGGGAAGAGTTACCACCTAGCCTTTATATAATCAATAAAAGATTGCCACATTTTCTGAAACTTCTCAGTGGGACCTTGTAATGTGAATTTGAGTTTCTCCAATTGAAGGTACTGCATTACATCTTTCATTCACATCATATACTGTAGGTGGGAGGTTGTGACTGCTTCCAATTTAAAAGACTCAATCTGCGAGCCAACAGGGTTACAAACCTGTAACGGTGGAAGGCCGACTTCAAATAATTGAGTGAGGTATCCCGCAGGCTAGACAAATGGTCATGGATATACAATATTGCTCCTGTGGATGAAGGATCAAAAGACAAAAGATTCCATTGACATCCAGGTGCCTTAGGGAACATAGCTGTATTGGATCTAATATAGTTACGAACTTAAAGGAATGTAAAAAAGTGAGTTTGAGGCAGATTCAATTTGTTGCCTTCCAAACTACTGTAGCCTACAACATCGCTGTGTCTAGTCCTTCATTTGTAATAATAATAACTTTCATTTTTAGAGCGCCTTTCAAGGTACCCAAGGCACTTAACAATAGAAGAGAGAATAACTAGATAAGGTGAAAAACAAAAAAAAACGACTAGGCTAACAAGTAGGAAAACAATACGACAAACAAAAAGGCAAAAAAGCAGAGGGCCACAATTCAGCAGCTGGGTCCAAAGGCCTGGCTGAAGAGGAAGGTCTTCAGCCGCTGTTCAAAAACTTCAATGGACCCAGCATGGCAGATGCTCACTCCACAGAGTTAACGGAGTGAGTTCCAGAGGGTGGGGGCCGTCACTCTGAAGGCTCTGCCCCCGAGAGTCCGCAACCTGGTGTGGGGGGTGATGAGTAGTCCTGTGTCGGAGGAACGGAGATTTCGGGAAGGGGTGTTCGTATAGAGAAGGTCCGATAGGTCCGATAGGTACTGGGGAGCAAGGGTGTGAAGGGACTTGTAGGTGGATTTTAAAGGTGATGCGATACTTGACTGGGAGCCAGTGGAGGTGGATGAGCGTGGGGGCTGCCAGGCTTTGGTGCGGGTGAGAACCCTGGCAGCAGAGTACTGAACATACTGGAGCCTATCCAGGGATTTGCTTGGGACCCAAGATAAGACTCCACTGCAATAGTCCAGACGGGAGGTGATGAAGGCGTGAATGAGGGTCTCTGCCACAGAGGTGAGAATTGTAGAATGGAAGAATTCATTTTTACTAAATTGGAAAAGTGCAGAAAAAGTTTGTTCTTTGTTTCTGATTGAGAAAGTCCTGAGATACTGTACAAGCCTTTGCTTCACTCATCATTTGATAGGATGTCTGTTTGAACAAGAGGGAGAATGAGTTATTTGTTCTAATGAGGGGAAGAGAATACTGTGTGGCCAGTAAAAAAAACGCAAAAATAAACGTTAGATTAACTTAAGCCAGAGGTGTTTTTTTTTCTCTTATCTTCTATCTTTTTTTCCCCTTCCATGCCCATGTATCTCCCTGCTGTTATTTTTTATATATTGAGTCTAAAATGAATCTATTGGGAGCAAAAGCAGGAGGGCCAGTTGTTTGCCAGTTGTCCATTTTTTTTAACTGGGATGGAAATAATTACATGTCCTTATTACAACAAAGAGATTTGGAGTGGGGTGATTGTTTGGTTAAAAAAAACAATATGCTATTGTTTGGAGTGTTAGACTTTATAATTGTCTTTGCTTTTTTACATGTTGAAGTGCCTCTCTAGTAAAAGCAATTTCAGAGGGTTTTTATTTCAAACACAGCAAACATCACACAGAAATTTTATTGTGCAAACAAAAAAATTACAATAGAAATACCAAGCATATACATTTTTTAAACATTTGATCCTGATAATTAGCTTGAGTAGTTCCCCCTTAACAGAAATAAAACTTAGTAGTAAGGTGCAGTAAAAGTCCACAACCTGCAGGATCAGGTTTTGGGTGTGAAATCGTGAGTCCCTTTATTCTAATGCAACATGAACCATGATCTTGAGTCTGATCTTTGATTGTTTATACTGTAAACAATTGCTAGATGTATAAAAAACCTACTCAAAGAGATTAAATCAGGTAAAAAATATATTTCTATCAAAAAAGTACCTGATAAACACCGTAGAATAGGTTTAAACCAGTTTTTTGTTGCAGTGGTTCTCAACCGTTTTTGCACCACGACCCAATTTTTAACATGCCAGCGAGGTTGCGACCCTATATAAAGTAGCAAAACCAGCTCTCTCAAATTCAACAAAATGCCTACTACATTTATTTCATTTTGATCTTATTTTGAAGCCATTTCCAAAATAAATGGGCCACCATATTAATATTAATTATGAAACAGAATTGCCAACTTACATTTTATGATCCAATTCTTAATGAGAAACCTAGGGCTGCCTCCTTTTACTAACTCTGCCGAAGTTCGGGGTAATTGAAGACATTGCAAAACGGAGAAGCCAGCCTTGCATCAATATTAGGGGTGTGCATCTCTCCCTATAAGACGATCCGATACGTATCTAGATACATGGGCTACGATACGATTCAGGGACGATACATTTTAATACGGAACGATTCGATGCGGTGCGATACAATCTGATACAGTTCTTAACATTTGTTTAATGTAGACATTCATTTTCCATTATAAATTAAAATAAGCCATTTCTATAAAAGTGGCATTGCTTACCTTCAAATAGATATATTTCATAAAAGACCAGGGAATCCAAGTAGTTTTCTGACTTTATGGTACAGGAAAAAAATGGAAGACAAATGTATCATTTCAGAATTACATGTCACTGTGTTTATTACTTTTCCAACAGAGTACAGTAGACAAATACAGTTAGACAAAAAAGACTTACTGTATGAACAAACATTTTGACATTATGAATATAAACTGATATAAACTCAAACACCCATGCCCAGGTGCCTCACTTTGGCAGTTAGTTAGGGGGAGAAATAATATTACAAAAATATTATAAAAAACACAGAAGTCTTAGCCCTTCAGTACAACTTTGCAAAGCCCCTCTAACACTGAAAACAAAATTAATATTTAATTTTCACTAATGGCACAAATTAGAGCCAAAGAATCTAGAAAAGGAGAAAAAATACTATTGGACAGAGTTCTGTGTGTCTGCTCAGATGGGAGAGCAATGAGCATGCTGTTGAGGTAAAATAATAATAAAACAGCATTTCAAAGACATCCATTTTCTCATTTTATCAAGTCATGTGGACTCAAGAGAGGTAAGATCACACAGTAACATAAGTGCAGCATTTCACTGAAAACAGGATACAATAAAGCGGCAAACTGTAAGCAGCAGCTATAGGAAGCACTAGCGTACAAATTTCCATTCCAAGTGCCATTCTGCCGTGTGCCATGCATCTACCCGATACAAAAGAGCTAATGCAGAAGTCTCGAAGTCTATGGGTTTTTTTGAATGGGTTTTTGGTTAGATGCCTGAAATAAGGTCTGTGGTTAACACAAGCTTAAGAGATGTTCACGTTTTGTTCTACTAGATAAAATACGTCTGTAAATACCCCACTCGTGAATTTTGAAGCTTTTATGTTTCTTAAAAAAGGCGGTTGCTAACAAGTGGCTAAATGAGACTACAGAGGTTGTCGGGGACATGAAACTCCATCACGCCGAACACGGAAACTCATCTACTCACTAGTCTGCCGTTACAGCCTCTAGTTGTGTTTATACTCACGCTCTTGCAAACTATCTAACTCAAACTTTCCAATTATTATTTATCAATTTATAGTATTTTCAGTATTTTTAGTGGTGGTGACGTTGAAGTCATGCGACCGTGCTGTAGTTCGTTTATAGCCTAACGTTAGCTTTTTACTTCTGGCGATTGCATTTACGCTTCAAAAATCATAAAAGTGGTGTTCATTTGTGAAGATTATCTTGCTGAACAAAACGTGTAAGTATCATAAACTTTTGTTTGCCACAGAACTTATTTTCTGCAATAATCCAAAGGAAAAAATCCCATTGGCTTTTTGCTTAGGGAACTAGGGCGATGCTAACTTCCGGGTTGGCCTACAAGAATATGTTATCCCTGCACCACTCTATGCAGCTAGTGATAGCAATACATTCAAAAGCAGACTGTTAGCAACTGTTAGAATGCACTGTAATAATTTATTTTGTGTTGAGTGAATGAGAGAGTGCGTTTGTTGGGGGGTTACCTTGTTATGCAGGGCTGCAGCTTCAGCTGACATACTTTATAAAGTTTTGAAGCAAGGGTCTAGAGTGGATGCAGTGTAGAGGAGGTCATGGAGGTGTGTGTACCATTTCTCAAAGTCATTGTTAAACGCCTTTGTCTTCTCAGTAATGACTGCCGTGTCTTCACTGGATGCCTCAAAGTGCTTTTGAAGTTTTGCTTTGAGGAGGGCAATCATTGAGATTGTGGGCTGCTCGTCCTCACACATGATAGTGGTCACAACTGTTACATCTGTGGTGTTCTGGGTCAAATCTGACCCGGCAGATAATATTAAACAGTCTGGGTGGTTCTGTGGATAAAATTTTACTCAAACTTGACTCAAACTCTTGTTTGGGTTGGGTTTGATCCACAAAACTACCCAGAATGTTTTATTGCTGCATACTATTAAAAAACAATGTTCTCTGTGGGTCCGATTTTACCCTATTTTTGATGATTTGGTTTGATGAGATTTTCAAAAAGTAAATGTAGATTTTGTGGTTATGAATTGATAACAAGTTAGTTATGAGGTAAAACACTATATTGGGTAAAAATAATTGTTTTTTTAGTGTTTTGTGATGAATTTTTAAAAAATGGTCAAATTTGACCCGCGAACGCAAAAGGTACATGCGCCTTTCTAGCACAATACGAGGGTTAAGTAAACGTTTCAAAAGGTTTTATGTTGTCAGGGACTCATTTTCCGAGGGCCCTATGTTCAGTTTTAATACTCCTTTTAGTCATTTTAAATTCCATCAACATACTGACTTTATTTCTCAAAATGTACCTCTCTATTTCAAAAGTTAATAAGTACATGTTTTATATCTTCCACTACATTACACCATTTACATAGATTTGATGCTCTCTTGCCAATTAATGTAGTGTGGAGTTCAGACCAGTATGTCCAAATCTTAAATATGTAATTATCACTTCCTCACTTATTCATAGCTGTTCTATTTAATGACTTGACTTCTCTCCTACCATTTGGAACTAATTATTTAATTATTGCTTAGCTTCAAAGCCTTCTTTTGTATTTTACCAGTGCATGAGCATGTGCAGGGATCCAGATAAAACGGTAGATAATTATTCACAATCTGATTTCTGATGTGACCCCAAATTAATGTTCATAAATGTACGTGATCCCAACACCCAGGTACGCACCGAAGCACATGCACACCTCTGTTGAAAATGTAATAATTAACTATAAATCACAGAATAAAACACAATTAGATTACTACTCATGTTTAGTGACACACAATCATTCCCAATTCCAAAAATTAGAGGCCTGCCTATAGATATCAAATGCTGGATGTCGTTAAACGTCCTACTTCTTAATGCCAACAAAACTGAGATGTTGGTTATAGGGCCAGCTAGACATAGGGTTAGGGTCTAAATTTTGATAATTGTGTAATCTTTCAAACATAAAAAAAACCTTGAGGTTAAAGTTGACCCTAGTCTCTCAATCGAGTTACATATTAAGGAGACTACTAAAACAGCGTTTTATCATCTTCGCAATATTGCCCAGATTCGACCCATATCAACAAAGGCAGACGCAGAAATTGTATTACATTCCTTTGTATCATCAATAATTGATTATTGCAACATCATCTTTTCAGGCTTACCTACTGGGTGCATTCAAAATCTCCAACTTGTACAGAATGCTGCTGCTAGAATCCTGACCAAAACTAGAAAATTCGACCATATAACGCCTATCCTGTCCTCACTACACTCCCAATTCAGGCCAGATGCAACTTCAAGGTGCTTCTACTTACATAATTACATGGGATGGCACTGTCCTACTTATCATATACACATACACCGCCATGTGCCCTCCGATCACAGGACGCTGGTTACCTGTCTATTTCAGCAGTCAAAAAGAAAACTGCTGGTAATAGAGCCTTTTCCCTATCTCTTTAACGGTCTCTTTAACGGTCTACCTGCCGTTACCAATCACAATTGGTTGGACACAGTGGCGGCTGGCCAATAGAGGGCGCTAGGGCGCCGCCCCACCACTCCCCACATCCTAGACTTCATTGAATAAGACTTTCAAAATTACTTTCTTTTCTTTCTTGCGCCCCACCAACGAACTGCGCATGTACAAACAGCATTTATCTGAATGCTGCTGATTTACACACCACCAACCACTGGTTGGCAGCAGAGAGCGAGTGGCTCGTGGTACAGCTGACATAAAATGCGCCAGAATGAGACAATATACTCAGTCGTTTTCAAGGAGCTGGTTTAGTAGGAAGGCTTGGCTAACTGTATGTAGTGACACCAATGCTTTATTTTGCTTTCCCTGCACCCTTTTTCAAACGACAGGTCTCAGACCCAGCATGGATTCAGACAGGTTTGAATGATTTAAACCACACATCAGAAAAAGCAAAAGCAAATGTTTGGGAAAGTAAACATAGCTGCTCAGCTTGATGAAGGCTACAGGATAGGGATCTGTAAGCATAAAGAGGTTGACAAAAACAGGCACATCCTGTCTAAAATAATAAACTGTCAAGTTCTGTGGTGCCATAGAGTCATTGAGAAATGTGCATCTCGAGAGAGAGAGAGAAGGGCAACATTTATGTACAAAAAGTTTAAGCCACAAGGTGGCAAAGTCATATGGCTTTGAGCCATATATTCAAATGTATTTCAAATGTAATACCTTAATTTATTTTTTTCTTAAATGTTATTTTCTATTAGGTCTTACTGTGTTCATAATTTTCTGCCATTGTCTCAGGGTTTTGTGTTGTCAGATTTCTGTTGCACTTATCGAGGCACTTTTCGGTTACTTTAGTCTTTCACCATTACATATTGTAGTATAAAAGATTATTATAAAGAATTTGCACTAATTGAAGTACCTTAACTTACCTTAAGCACGTTTCATTACAACAAATGTTCATTCAGCTCAGCAAATACAAATAAAGGCCTTTTCATTTATTTAAATACACTGATGATACCTTAGTACATGTTTGTTTGATTTTTGGTATAGCCCCCCCTGGAGAAAAATGCACCAGCCGCCACTGGTTGGACAAGTAATGCAAAAGAATCAGATCAATATTAAGAAAGATGAAGCATCCTGAAGCCAGTGGCGGCTGGCCAATAGAGGGCGCTAGGGCGCCGCCCCACCACTCCCCACATCCATTGAATAAGACTTTAAAAATTACTTTGAATTTTTTTTTTTTTTAAATGAGCGAGGTAAATACTATATAGTTAGTGAGTAAAATGTATAATCTGCAATAAAATGTAGATTCAAATTGTTCTACGTTGTCTAAAGTTACTGCTAGGTCACGTTTGACTCCGCCCACATTGAGCACGGCCCCGATCTGCACACTGCAGTCAGGGGCTTCTCGCTTTCCTGCGCCCCAACAGCATTTATCTGAATGCTGCTGATTTATACACCACCAACCACTGGTTGGCAGCAGAGAGCGAGTGGCTCGTGGTACATCTGACATAAAATGCGCCAGAATGAGACAATATACTCGGTCGTAGGAAGGCTTGGCTAACTGTATGTAGTGACACCAATGCTTTATTTTGCTTTCCCTGCATCCTTTTTCAAACGACAGGTCTCAGACCCAGCATGGATTCAGACAGGTTTGAATGATTTAAACCACATATCAGAAAAAACAAAAGCAAATGTTTGGGAAAGTAAACATAGCTGCTCAGCTTGATGAAGGCTACAGGATAGGGATCTGTAAGCATAATGAAGAGGTTGACAAAAACAGGCACATCCTAAAATAATAAACTGTGGAAAAACAGTGATTTCTTCACTCAGAGAAGAGGTGTCCATCCGGGCAGTAGTTTGAGTCCAACATTGTTTAATATTTATAAATGAGTTAGCGGTGCAGTTGGACCAATCTACAGCCAACTGTAGCACGCTTGCTACAACCGGGGCCGCAGCAGACAGTGACCAAGGCAGGAGTGATGGTCTACTCTACTCCGTATAGTCCAGTGTCAACCTTTTTTTAATCAGTTAGAATGTAACAACAATCTCGCGGCTGTGTAGCCTAACCTACCATTTTTTTTCTCATCGGGACATAACTTCACCTTGGACACCTCACCTGGCTGGTAGAAAACATAAAGGATGTGGTCAATGTTGTCACATGACTCGCACACAAGTAAATTCACTGTCACTATCACTGCTTCATTGCAATAGGCTTTTGAATAATATAATTACCCAAGAGATTTGAAACAAACAGGCAATAGTTTTACCATACTAGACTGCAAGGCTCGTATAGGCTGTTATGCAGCATGATATGGCTGCGTGTGCAAAGTTTTTCTGACCACCAAATAGGCCATCTTATCAATTCTGCCAGAGAGAAAAAAGTTCACCCCCGAAGTAAAATGTCAGCGGGACAAATGTGTAAGTCTTATCCATGGTTGCTCTCACCCTGTCCCTAATCGTCTTGTTTGAGTTTGAATACCCAACCAGTGTTTCCTTTACATGTGAAAGGCTACTCTAGGACTCAACGTGTTGGAAGGGGAGGGGGGAGAGTTTTCGTCTGGACATTCCATTCCAGCCAGTGCTGGATCCAGGGAGAGTCAGTTCATTGACTCAACTCTCTCCTGGATCCAGCCTACGCCTCATCCACACCCTCCCCCCAGTCTGCCACAAACACATATTCCTTCTACCGCTATATATAGATATATGATATAGCGCCCAACCAGTTAAGTCCAGCGGATTTATAATGTGACAAAGATCAGGAATTAATACTACATAACTGTGACGTCCTGGGTTTGAATCCAGCCCGGGACCTATGTTGCATGTCATCCCTCTCCTCTCACCCAATCTTTCCTGTCTCTCTCTACTATCTATCAAGTAAAGGCAAAAAAACGCCCAAAAAATAATCTTTAAAAAAGAGCTTGGAGAATCTTTTCTGTTATGTAGTCATGTATTGGTTTATTGACATGTTTTACATTGTGACTAACTGAACTTTCTACACCACCAACTACGCCTTTCTATTGAAAGGCATTGTGGATTGCAACAAGGAGCTCGTCCAGGAAAACTATGTGGCTCAGAAGGCTGTTCTGGATGTCATCCTCAGCAAGCATAGGTTGAAGGATGCGCACATTCTGTTCATAAACACTTACGTGCTCTTGTCAAGAAACCATATTCTATTACTGCCTTCCCTCCAGACAGTTCCTTGCACTCCTTCACCCCCATCATAGCCCACCACAATTGACTAAGAGTCTGTAGAAAATGCAGTACAACCCATCAGGGGGAAAAGAATACATGTCTTTCATAATATCCCTTAACGTCTTCATAGATCTACTGCTGACCTTGAGACATTCAGAACCACATCCTGATGGATGCCAGCAACACTTCTCTTTCACACTGCCAGTCTACAAACAGTTCTGCTCACTGCCCTACAACTTTCAACGCAACAGACCAAAGTTGAGTACAATTTGAACTCATTACAGAATTTAAGTTCAATTTAAATAGTATTCCCCTTTTAAAAAATATTATATTTCAAACTCACTTTATAAGTACAATAACCCATAACTGGCTAATTCCATGACTAAAAATGACCACCGATAGCTACACTGAAACTTATCAATTCATCTGATGCAACATGTCTTCATATGAGGGGCCATATAGGACAAAATTCAAACTTACTTCTCATACATACTACTGAAAACATCTCACCTCTCACATACACTACTGAAAATGAAACCTCTCACATAGACTGCTGAAAATGAAACCTCTAACATGCACTACTTAAAATGCAAACCTGCCAACCTGCACGCATTTTGTGTACCAACCATGCAATTCTTGGTCAAAATACGCAGGTACGAAATGCCAGCTGAAACTACGCAAATGAAAAAACAAATTTTTTATATATAATAATGTAATTACAGAAAACAATCAATCAATACAAAACAATACCGTATATGTATTCGGTATTTAAATTACATCCCTCTTGTGCTTCTGTAACGTTAGCCCCTCCCTAGTCTCGGAAACCCGACTCGAGTTCTGCTGAGTTCTCGCATACAGGCTGGGCACGAGACTAGCCCCTCCCCGACCCAAATCTTCTCACTCACAAACATCCACTGATGCGGTAAGTTACCGCATCACGTTACCGTAACGTTACTTTGTCATCGACCGAGGTGTACGTTGCATTGCATTGCTGAGGTAAAATGGGAAGTGGGGGAGTAATAATCAAGCACAAAAATATTTAAAATGTGACCGTAATGTTATCATATGAAACATTGCTAAACATGTTCGGTAACTTTGTTGTTCGCTAGTTAGTCGTAGCTCGCATACGACGTGATTAGCCTCGTTACGAGACTTAAGGCTACGGTGTGATAAACTGATAACGTAGCAAATAATTCCTATTATTGCAGCCAGTCACCCGACCAGCCTTGCAGGTAGAGATACTAGTCATCATGATGTCCGATGACGACGAGGATACTGACACTGAGAGAGCAGCAGACCTAACGTTACTAAAAAGAAGCGAGTGCATGCGCCCCAGAAGTTCCTCACTAAATATCAGGAGCAATGGCCGTGTCTCCGCCCCTCAAAAATGCCTCACCATGCATTTTGCACATTGTGCAATTATGATGTTGACATCAGCCACCAAGGAGCTTCAGGTAATAATTTAGCTAAAACCTACATACATTCCTAGATAGGTTGTCAATTGAATACCATATTTTCGTTATATGATATGTGTGCTTATATAAGCTGATAATCATAAGTGAATTGCATTCAATTATTTAATTATTAAATAAAAATGGAAATCATGCCCAGAAACTTGGTTTTATTCATAATTGACAATGTTTTACATCGCAACACAAGTTTCTGTAAATACTTGACAATGAAAACAATGAAATGACAATGAAAACAATTATACAAGAGACAATTCTGAGAAGATAATACTTTTTTTTCCCCCCCAATGTACAAAAGAAAAATATCTGTCTTTTCATTAAAGGAATTCTTCTCAAGAATATATGATTGTATTGTTTTCTTCATAGCCGATTTATATGTTGAATAACTTGATGATATAGCGGTGAGTGGGGAAATGACCGTGTGCAAAGCGAAGTGGTGCGAAAGCGCGTGAGCGTTACACTATTGTGGTACTCAAAATATTTTCCCAAGGTTGGCAGGTCTGAAAATGAAACCTCTCACATACACTAGTGAAAATTAAACCTCTCACATAGACTGCTGAAAATGAAACCTCTCACATACACTACTTAAAATGAAACCTCTCACATACACTAGTGAAAATTAAATCACCCACATACACTACTGAAAATTAAACCTCTCACATACACTAATGAAAACCTCTGGCTACCAAAACAACAAACCAAGTGTGTTTTGTCCAAACTACACTATGTCTGATAGGCAATAATTGCAATATTGGCGTTATGAAATATCTCTGTCCATGGGATCATTGCTATCATATTATTTATGTTCTAATGTAGGTGAAATTTTAGGCGAGGATAGATTATTTCTGTCTCCATAGGTGCCAGGATCATGCATATAGACCTGATAGTTGTGGAGATATTCTTGACTTGTCCTGACGGAGTAGAGGGCAGCAGCTCCGTCAGGTCAAGATTGAGTCTGAGGTGGTGGGGAGGTATCCAACCGTCTCAAGTGCCGCAACAACCGTAGCTCCTCATCTTCTGACATGAGTTGAAAATTCATCTCTTCAACAAGTACCTCACACCGCCTCTCCCTTATCCTCCTACTGCGTTCAGTCAATGTGCTCTTAAAATCCCATTTATCTTTTGCTCTTACTGTATTTCTTTTCCTAGCACTTCTCTTGTATGTTATTATTCTAGGATCATACACAGCAAAAATCACAGTGTATATTTGACTCTATAGGAGTACATTTAACACCAGCTTCGGGGTGTATTTGAGTCCAAGATTTCAGTGTTCATTCAACACTGTCTAAAGTGTTAAAAGAAAATTACACTATATTAGAGTATATATGTAATACATAAAGAGTAGAAATGTGCTCTTATGACTGGTCTGACACCTTCAGGGCTTTCCAACACCTACAGTGTAAACCTGTAACACTCAAGTTGTGGTAAATGTACTCAAATTCAGTGCTTTTGTAACACTTTCAAGAGTAAAAATGTACCCCCACTGTGATAAATATTGATGCCATTACAGTGTAAAATCCACCACTTAAAGAGTACACCTTGAACACCTGCTGAAAGTAACATGTACTCCAATTCAGAGCCTTTTGTGACATTACAAAGAGTTCAGAATGCACTCACTTAGAGTTTTTGTAACTTCCCTCTAGTGTACACCCAACACTTTTGGGGTAAATCTTAAACACTTAAAACACTTAACACACACTAAAAATGTACACAATTGGTTTGTTTTATGTTTTAAACATTTATTCTTTAAGAATATTGAAGAACGATTACATGACAAATTGCTTCACACTTCATCTCAAGTTGTTTGCTGTTCAAATGGCTTACAAAATCAGACAAGATCAACATGAGAAAATTTTTCTTCCTTTTATAATATTAGGTTTGCAGTCAAATTTACTTTTAGGTGAAATGGTTTAAACTGCTCCATCAAATGAAAAGAAGCTCTGCAAAGTATCTATTTTTGTCTGTGTTGGAAGGTTGCTCTCATTTTCTCAAAGACCTGTTCTTTGTCTGTGCTGTATGGCCTCCCAACACGAGTCTCCCTCCAACTGCTGCTCTGTAGTCAATTCTCTCTCAAACTCTGGTCCACTGCTGTCGTTAGTGTCCTTGCGAAAGCTACTTCTCCTACAGCTGTATATCACATTTTCTAACCCAATAATATTTCATATAATAAACTTATATTTGTATTATTACTGTTTATTCTTGTGATTCTATATTACATTTGTGTATTACCTCAATAGTTTAGACGTTATGATGAGAAATATAGCAGTTACGCGTCAATAATAGGGAGAATAAGCAGGGCTTTTATGCCCATTCATTGTGAATGCAAGCCGAAAAAAAACTGTTGCGCTTGCACACTTCGATCCTGTATTCTACAACATTAATGTCAAAAAGCAGAACTCGTCTGTGCCTTTTTACGTAAATATGTTGTACAATGCCAGAAATGCTCTTCGTTACGCATGAAATCGAAATTCCACTGGAAATGCGCGTAGTTGGATGCGAACACTACGTCAGCTAGCTAGCAAGAAGTTTGACGAGAATGTCACGCCACTTTGATGATAGCAAATTGGAGAAGCTGTCTAAGTATGTTAAGTATTTTGATTTCGTCAGGTTGAAAACCGAGTTTGTGGGATTGTATGGCTCGCAGGCAGTAAGGGGCAAATCGCCCACACAGCTCCTTGCCTTTTTGAATGAGCATGACTTGGAAGAAACAGTTGGTCCTGACAATACCAGCCCTTGCCATTCTGTCAATTGAGAGCTAAGTAAACTGAAGTACGGTGGCCCTGAGAGCTCAACGCACTGCAACTTAAAAAAACACATGCAAATTAAGAAAACATCTTCATCAATTTGACAACACACACAACAAATTACAGAGAACACAACACATTAAGACAACACAACACATTACAGAAACGTGCTACAATTACACCAAATGACAACGGAAGTGTTTCCAAAGATAACGAAAAGACTGACTTATTGCCCAAACCTATTCAATGTTGGGGCTGTACATAGGATGTCTGTTTTTACCTCTAGGATGCTGTTGAACACCTCTTCGTCGACCTCTGTTCCAGTGTAATCCACCACATACATATTTGTCTCATTGGAGATGCTGAACTTATGTTTGGCTATGAATGCAAAACAAAAAGATTAAATCAAATGCAAAGTGCATTTCTGCAAGAGTTTGTTTTAATGCGCTATGGTGCCAAGGTACTCCAAGATGGCTGAAAAATTTGCAACATATAAACTCCTAACTAAAATATCAATTAGAAATAATCATAAAAAATCTAATGGCAAGGTATTAAGTGGAATAATGCCAATTTTAGGTCAATAGATTTTTGTTTCCAAGTCACACCAACATCACTCAAAAACATTAAAATGGCTGATAGAACGGAGTTGTGAAAATACAGTAAAACACCCCCGAGATATAGTAGCATTGTGCTGGAGCTATCACTTCAAGTGATGAAATTTCCATTGAATTGAAAGGTGTAAAAGGAGTCTAGGTTAAAAGTTAATTGAGGTAGATGCTTAAAACAGACACTTGACATTACCCTCTGTGACAAATGTGGAATATTAGGCTCCATTTAGTTTGATGTACTTCTTCATTCCTTGGTATTGCACTTTGAACAGCATTGCTGCAGTTGTCCTCTACAACACAAAAGGGCAACGCGTTTTTAGTGCACATCACCAAATGCCAGAGGTGGGAGTAAGTCACACATGTGCAACTCACAAGTAAGTCTCAAGTCTTAACCTTCAAGTCTCGAGTCAAGTCACAATTTAGTGTTTTGAATCAAGCAAGTCAAGTCGAGTCCCTGCTAAAAGTCAAGCAAGACAAGTCAAGTCATTGTTCAGGTAAAGCAAGTCACGTCAAGTCATCTGAAATTCTAATAACCTAGCCCAGTAGTGCCCACATTTAATGCAGTCCCTAATTGTGACAGTAGGTGTCACTTTTAGTGTATGGGAGGAGTTTAATAATACCAACAATAATAATGGGTCAAAGGCGGTGGTCATGGCATCGTGAGTTTTATTTTCAACATTAAAACTAGCGTGATTAGGGCGAATCATTAACCCCTTTCACACATGCAGCCTTCACTTGCGAGCACTGCTTTGAGTTGCCTCAGTGTGAATTCCAACGCGTGGTAATGGAGACAGAACCTTTAACAACCAACACCAAGGAGAGCTTCAATCTGACGATGTAAATTATGCCAATTCTACACCAAAGTGTATAAGATTGTACTGGAAGTCACAACTCTGGAAAACTAACACTTTGACATTTGCTGTGTAGGAATAATATCAGGGCACAAAGGCTCTTACCCTTGTGCTCATTACTATTAGCCACGTGTAATGTTGATCTAAGCAGTGAAGCTCATTCTATTGTTCACTCGTGTGTCATTCTGAGCACCAGCAAAATGCCTAAAATGTAAAATTTAGTTATTTTGAGAGTTTATTTAGCTGCCACAGATCAAATAAAAATTCTCTCCCTGGTTTGGATTATGGATTAATAACATCAGGATCAAAACGTAATCAATCAATACACTCATTCCCAAATCCCTACCGAGATTAGTTTGTTAGTTACACACCCACTAACAAAATAGTTACAAGAGCCATACACAATAAACAGAAATGACACCAGTAACGTTCACCTGTCTTGATTCAGCCTAGCTTTATCCATTGTGTCGGGCTTCAGAAGACAAAATAAAACAATCTTTTGGTCATATCTCCTCATTGATAAATTATTTTCAATTATGTATGACCCTCCCTGTACCAACATGTTTTTGGGAGGCAGGGATTTGTCAGAGCATTTTGCCTTAGAAGTAATGTTTATTAATTTGTTAAAGCTCATCAAATGAAGAAGCTCTGCAAAGTATCTATTTTGTCTGTGTTGGAAGGTTGCTCTCATTTTCTCAAAGACCTGTTCTTTGTCTGTGCTGTATGGCCTCCCAACACGAGTCTCCCTCCAACTGCTGCTCTGTAGTCAATTCTCTCTCAAACTCTGGTCCACTGCTGTCGTTAGTGTCCTTGCGAAAGCTACTTCTCCTACAGCTGTATATCACATTTTCTAACCCAATAATATTTCATATAATAAACTTATATTTGTATTATTACTGTTTATTCTTGTGATTTCTATATTACATTTGTGTATTACCTCAATAGTTTAGACGTTATGATGAGAAATATAGCAGTTACGCGTCAATAATAGGGAGAATAAGCAGGGCTTTTATGCCCATTCATTGTGAATGCAAGCCAAAAAAAACTGTTGCGCTTGCACACTTCGATCCTGTATTCTACAACATTAATGTCAAAAAGCAGAACTCGTCTGTGCCTTTTTACGTAAATATGTTGTACAATGCCAGAAATGCTCTTCGTTACGCATGAAATCGAAATTCCACTGGAAATGCGCGTAGTTGGATGCGAACACTACGTCAGCTAGCTAGCAAGAAGTTTGACGAAATGTCACGCCACTTTGATGATAGCAAATTGGAGAAGCTGTCTAAGTATGTTAAGTATTTTGATTTCGTCAGGTTGAAAACCGAGTTTGTGGGATTGTATGGCTCGCAGGCAGTAAGGGGCAAATCGCCCACACAGCTCCTTGCCTTTTTGAATGAGCATGACTTGGAAGAAACAGTTGGTCCTGACAATACCAGCCCTTGCCATTCTGTCAATTGAGAGCTAAGTAAACTGAAGTACGGTGGCCCTGAGAGCTCAACGCACTGCAACTTAAAAAAACACATGCAAATTAAGAAAACATCTTCATCAATTTGACAACACACACAACAAATTACAGAGAACACAACACATTAAGACAACACAACACATTACAGAAACGTGCTACAATTACACCAAATGACAACGGAAGTGTTTCCAAAGATAACGAAAAGACTGACTTATTGCCCAAACCTATTCAATGTTGGGGCTGTACATAGGATGTCTGTTTTTACCTCTAGGATGCTGTTGAACACCTCTTCGTCGACCTCTGTTCCAGTGTAATCCACCACATACATATTTGTCTCATTGGAGATGCTGAACTTATGTTTGGCTATGAATGCAAAACAAAAAGATTAAATCAAATGCAAAGTGCATTTCTGCAAGAGTTTGTTTTAATGCGCTATGGTGCCAAGGTACTCCAAGATGGCTGAAAAATTTGCAACATATAAACTCCTAACTAAAATATCAATTAGAAATAATCATAAAAAATCTAATGGCAAGGTATTAAGTGGAATAATGGCAATTTTAGGTCAATAGATTTTTGTTTCCAAGTCACACCAACATCACTCAAAAACATTAAAATGGCTGATAGAACGGAGTTGTGAAAATACAGTAAAACACCCCCGAGATATAGTAGCATTGTGCTGGAGCTATCACTTCAAGTGATGAAATTTCCATTGAATTGAAAGGTGTAAAAGGAGTCTAGGTTAAAAGTTAATTGAGGTAGATGCTTAAAACAGACACTTGACATTACCCTCTGTGACAAATGCGGAATATTAGGCTCCATTTAGTTTGATGTACTTCTTCATTCCTTGGTATTGCACTTTGAACAGCATTGCTGCAGTTGTCCTCTACAACACAAAAGGGCAACGCGTTTTTAGTGCACATCACCAAATGCCAGAGGTGGGAGTAAGTCACACATGTGCAACTCACAAGTAAGTCTCAAGTCTTAACCTTCAAGTCTCGAGTCAAGTCACAATTTAGTGTTTTGAATCAAGCAAGTCAAGTCGAGTCCCTGCTAAAAGTCAAGCAAGACAAGTCAAGTCATTGTTCAGGTAAAGCAAGTCACGTCAAGTCATCTGAAATTCTAATAACCTAGCCCAGTAGTGCCCACATTTAATGCAGTCCCTAATTGTGACAGTAGGTGTCACTTTTAGTGTATGGGAGGAGTTTAATAATACCAACAATAATAATGGGTCAAAGACGGTGGTCATGGCATCGTGAGTTTTATTTTCAACATTAAAACTAGCGTGATTAGGGCGAAATGCGCAAAAACAAACCATTGTTGTTGTTTTTTATCTTTTGGAAAAACAAATACTCTAAACTACGCTTTCTGTACTCCAACACATGTCTCCAACGCTGATTTATGTTTCCACCATCCTCTTCCTGCAACAAGTCAACCCTTTTGCTTTCATAGACTACCTTTGTCACATTTCCACGTCCTCTTCCTGCAACAACTCTCGCGAGATTTCAGAGTTGCATTTCCGAACTGTGCCAACAGAATGTTGAGGAAGACTTTGCGCAGCTTTCATAGAATACCTTTGTCAGGTTTCTACCGTCCTCTTCCTGCAACAAGTGAACCCTCTCGCTATAGACTACCTTTGTCCACCGTCCATTTCAGAGCAGGACTTCTCCTTGAGCTAGACTTTAGTTTTCTGGTTAAAAAAGGTCTATTTCTGTAGCGATCCTTTCAGTAATGTTGTCAGACACACGAATAACTGAGCCTGTCAGTGGCAAAATCAAGCACTTTTAGTGGACGTACTTTGACCGCGCGCACTTGCCCCACAGGATTACGTTGCAGCCATTGAGCCGATCTACCGGAGCAATTCCGAAACTTTTTGGACCTATTTTGCGGTATAATAGGCGATTTTGTGGATATAGAGACCAGGTTTAAAAATCCCGGAATTCTCCTTTAAGAGTGAAATTCAAAACGGTCTCCTTAACAGCAGTGATCAATTGCTCAGAGAATAGAAAGATGGGCTCACTAATGTTCAATGTATTGCCTCTGTCATGCCTTTGGAATCCATCATTCAACAACTTCACCTTCACCATCATTTCACACCGAACATATAAAAATTCTAATTCTGTACAGTTGCATGTGCTGTCTCCGTGGTAACCAGTCAGCAAATGAGCAGAAGAGTCTTCAATGGCCATCACTGTTTCCACAGGAACATTTTATCCGTGATGGCAACTTGACACCTGTTTATTTTTTCTTAGATGCACAGACCACTGTGACGGCCCCTGCTTAGTCTGCATGTGTGTGTATGTGCTGTATCAGTTACTGTCTACCCATGTTGTCTTTGAGGTGCCAGAGGAGCTGATTGCAGTAGCCAACGTGATCTGGAGCACCTGGGCCCAGTGCTCTACCGGATATAAAAGTCCCAGCTTCCAATGTGTCTCTCTCTCTTCCCTGCCAGCAGCAACCCTTTTTGCTTTGTTTAACCTTTGTTTTATTTTTACGCCCATTTGTGGCTCTTTCACCACATCTATACAACAAATTCACATCTGAAAACATACAAACTACTCACCAGTCATGCCAATACAATTAAATGCAATAAAACTTCTCAGTCCAACATCAACCAGTTCAGAGGCAGCACTCTATGTGGAAGGGAAAATCTTCTTCTCTGTGGTGGCAAGACGAATGACCAACTACCTTCTGAAGAACAACTATATTGACACCAGCTGGCAGAAGGCAGGCATCCCAGGGTTCCCCAGCTGCGTGGAACATTCAACCATGATCTGGGAACAGATCCAGGCTGCTAAACGAGAGACGTCAGACCTCCACGTAGTCTGGACCTGGCGAATGCCTATGGATAGGTATTCTCCAGACAGCAGCTTGCACAGCCCGGCTCCTGAAAAGGTTTGAAGAACTGCTCTCATGGGCCAGGGTGAAAATCAAGCCAGTCAGGAACTTCAGCCTTTCCCAACGAGGGAACCGAAAAGGTTCCTCTGGGATAGTTCCTGGCCCCAAAAAAAGTTCCTGCTAGCGAGGTAGTACTTTTTGGGGGACTAGGAACCATTGGGGTGGACTTCTGAACAACGCTAATTGGTCAATACAAGCTACGCAAAAATTGTCAAGACCACCAACCGGAATTTTCAAATGCCAGCTTAAATACCGGCTTGTTCAATCTTTGCTTCAACTTCGGTGCATCTCGTTTCCAAAAAACGTGCGTGACAGAGAACATAACGAGATGCACCTCAGATGCAGCGTTAGAGATCAATTTCTATACATTGACCAACGTTTTATTTTGTGGTGGATCAACACCATAGCTGAACTTCCTTCATGTTTGCTGTGTTGAAATTAGAGCTGTTGTTGTGGGGGTCATCGTGTACCTAAATGACGTATGAAAGGCACCTCTCCAGACCTTCCAAGTGATGGACCGGGCAGCTAGTTACATGACATCGTCATATTGATGCATATTTATTTAGCTATTTCAAGACATTTGGGTTTGTAGGTAGTGTTTAGTAATATTGGCTACCAGTGAATACAGCCGAAAGCTAAATTGGCTGCACTGATGTATGCCGTGATGTCAAAGGGTTAGCCATCATGGAAGGCATGAAGCTTTATGAACGTAGATTTGAAGATATCTGGAATGTACTGAACTTTATTTGTTTTTCTAAGAAGACGTGGAGCAAAAGCTTTTTGGATTCCCCACAGTAATGTCATCGGAGCCAGGAAGGTGAACAAACTGGAAGACATGGTAGTCATGGTAAGGACAGATTGCTTTATTGACCCAACTTGGTTGTTGGAGTTTACACCTGCTGTGATGTATGGTTTAGTTGTTGCAATAGGTGTAAATGCTGGTGTTGTATAGATTGGCGGAATGATCTTCCTGTGGTCTGTTTGTTTATTGTTGGCCTCATTTGCGTTTGAGCTACCGTCTTTATCCTGTTTGTGTCTCTTAACAGTGGTGCTCATGTAGATGGTTGCTGTTGTTATGTGAAAAGCTATCCAGGCTAACATAATCTTATGTTACAAGTGATCATTACTGCTGTTTGTGTCCCCCACCCCACACACGCACTCACACACACTGTTTAGTTGTGTTATTGTATTATATTGTTATCCTGATATCGTATCCTGTGTATTGATCTATTGATCTTGTTTGTGTAGAGAGGCAGAGAAATGCATGAAAGCTGATTAAGCTGCATGTTGATTTCTCTCCATGCTGCATGAATCATTAAACACTGAATCTTAAGTAGTAATTGGTTTCATTGGAATTTAACAGTTACTTGGAGGCAAGAATATTCTCTTAGACTCCCAAAATCCATTGGCCTTTCTCATGTAAATGCATATTACAAGGGGCCATTGGTTGGCGAAGTTTAAGCAGGGGGCATAATTATAGTGTATGTTGGTCCACTACTCATCACTGAAATGCTGAAATGCTGCTTAAGTGGAATATGTACAGTCATGCTTGAAGGTTTGTGAACCCTACAAGGGGTGGTCATGTGTTATAGAGGAATAAACTTAAAATCAAATCTTAATGAAGATATCCCAATAAAGAACATATAAACAAATAAATATATTCTTTCACTGTTAATTCAACAAAACTGTTTTATCTAACAAAAACTCCTGTGTGCAAAAATATGTGAACTCCTTCAATCAACAATCACTTCAATCATCATTGTTTTATGGTGAGATTAGGGGTAGCCAATAGCAATACCTCATATGTGTTTTGTCTGGAGGTGGAGAGAGGCTGTGTGGCAGAACGTGAAGAAGAGTGGGGAAGCAATAAATAAAAGGAGGAGGCTCAAACTTGCAAGGACTTTATTGATCCATTAGTTACAACAATAACAAACAAGTTTTTAACAAATTTCAGCAGGTTTTCTTTACAGTTTTTCTTTACATTACATGATTGTACACATGTACAAACACACACATGCACATATCCACACATTCAACTATTTTTCCTTCCTTATAAACACAAAATATATTTTTCGAATGAAACACTTAGACATATTTTACAGCTACTAATGTTTTTACTGATGCATGGAGTGAATGGAGTGTTTCTTGCATTAGGCAGAATGTGCATAAAACATAGCATGTGAAGGCAACAAAAGACCCAGATTCCCACATCGATCGACATTTCACTTCACAATGCTAGAAAACAAAAATGTCATACATGTCACAGATGTATTTCTTCACCCACAAGCATTATTACACCATATTTTCAAAGGTGGTTCCATAGTGACATATTATGCCAGTTATTTCTGCATTCTGTATGCCTTTGTGTTATGTCGTTGACTAGTATTGCGGAATCACATTTGTCTGTAATGTTGTCGTGCTATAATGTTATACCCACTGTAATTACATAAGGAATCAATTACAAGTTTCTGTAATTGTTATGATTTTCATTCATTTTTTTAAATTCAAAATGTATTGTCAAGAAACAAAGCAAAACAGAACACTGACTTAGTATAGTGGATGTTTTCCTCCTCAGCTTCAAATGGCTTCCCTTGCACTGTGAAATTGCACCCTTCTCAATGAGATAAGAACATGTGTAAAACTACAATCGGGCTGGGCACATTCTGGCTGTGAGGAAACACAACAACTTTTTCCTCTCAGATGGTAAAAAACCCAAGAGTAAAATTATCATCTGCACATATAACTTTTGGTTTCCCATCCAGCACTGCAGCCAACTGGTTGGAACACATTCAGCCACATATTGTGGGTGTACCATGTTCAGTAGAATTGGATATCAAACTGCCTCTGTTTGTATGTCTCTCAATGCAAAATAATTTATTAAAAGTAATTCACCAACATGTTAAAATACAAAAAATACAAAATGGCACTGTAATGGAGTTTTCATAAAGAATAAGCCGTTCTAAGAGCCTTCCTGCATGTTTCCAAACACACAAACACATTTCCGCATGTTTCCAAGCACTCGTAGGATTTGATCGTACCAAACGAACAAATTCAGATACGAACAAAATTATGAATCCGACTATGTTCGTAGAAACGTTCGTACTAACGTTATACGATCAAATCTGATCGTACCCACGTTTCGTGCTGTTGCTACTCTCCCTAGGAGTGGGCGTTTAGCAAAGATCACAGCAAGAGCACGCTGCTTAATGGTCAAGGATGTGACAAAGAACCCTAAGGTAACAGCTAAGGATCAGCACACATCTCTTGGACTTTCTAACATATGTGTCCACAAAGCCACAATAAGAAAAACACTGAACAAGAGCGGTGTTCATGGAGGATACAGAGGTGGAAACCACTACTCTGCACAATAAGATGGCTGCCTGTCTCAAGATACCAAAGACCACCTGGATGTTCCACAAAGCTTCTGGAAAAATGTTCTCTAGACAGATGAGACAAAAATTTAACTTTTTGGTAAAAGGGCACAACGCTGTTTGGAGGAGAAAAGACTCTGCATACCAACAGCAAAACGTCATCCCAACCGTGAAGCATGGTGGAGGGAGCATCATGGTTTGGGGCTGCTTTGCTGCACCAGGACCTGGACAGCTTCAATCATTGAGGGATCAATAATTTCCAAATTGTATCAGGGAATTCCCCAGGAGAATATCAGGGAAACAGTCTGATCTGAAGCTTAACAGAGGTTGAGTCATGCAGTATGACAGTGACCCCAAACACAAAAGCAAATCTACAACAGAACGGCTTCACATTTCGGAAGGGCCAAGTCAGAGTCCTGACCTTCACCCCATTGAAATGTTGTGGTATGACCTGAAGCAAGCCGTTCATGCAGGACATCCCAAAAATATCAATGAACTGAAACAGTTCTGTAAGGGGGAATGGTCCAAAATACCTCCTAACTTTGCAGGTCTGATCAGCAACTACAGGAAATTAATTTTTATACATTCAAGCCCTTGACAATATTCTGAGAGAGAGAAATTGGTTGGTAGTGTGAAAGGGGAGTTGGATTGGACCACGAAGAAATACTTTTATTCCCACAATTTCTTTTTAGAAACCTACATTTGAGGTTTCTAAATCACAAAAATAACCTATAGTCCATATAGCCCAGCTAGAAATATCTGTGATTGTCAGATTTCCTGTCATCTTTGGTATGTAATAATATCCTAAAATAGGATCAGCAAATATTGATTTCAATCAATTTCTGATGTGACTCCCATCACATTCTGGTAACTGGACTTTTTTCCAGTTAGCTCACAGCCACGATGGGTTCCACTGAGAGAATGTCAGTTCTGGCTGAGAGTGCCTGCCTGGCAGTGAATAGCACATGTGTATCTTTTAGGCTGTGGGACTGATTGGAGGAGGCATGGCTCTGCTGCGAAGAGGCGTGGCTTGGGTTTGAGGAAGCATGGCTTGGCCTCAAGGAGTCATGGTTGTTGGGCCAGGCTGTTCTGTGGCAGGGAGCACAGACAGCTGCAGCGTGAAGCTCCAGCTCTAACACAACCCCTGCCCTATGTCTCTTCCTGCACATGCCCAATAGCAGTCTCAGCTCCTGGCGGAAGGCGGGATTTAAACAGCAGTAGATGAAAGGGTTGTAGCAAGTGGAGCTCATTGCCAACCAGTGAAAGCAGAAGTAAAGGGCATTGGAGGAGTGAATGGCCTGACTAGACAGCAGCACCACATAGCAGTTGAGAGGGAACCAGCATACGGCAAACACCCCCACCACCAGGAGCAACATGGCCAAGGTCCGCCGGCGCTTTCTTCTCTGGGTGGCATACTGGGCTGTGGTGGTGTCACCGATGGCGTTGCGGCGCCACAGGCGGCGGCCCACTGTGTAGTAGGCAGCGGTAATGATGAGGAGCGGCAGCACATAGAGCAGGATGAATGTCAGGAGGTCGATGTACTGCCAATAGACATCTGACGGCTCTGGGAAGTCTGGGACGCACAGGCTGCGCTCCTTCTCCTCACTAGTGGGGAAAATTGGAGAACAGGGGGAAGAAAGAGAGAGATGCAATTTATTTTAATCATAAAGCGGGGTGAGAAAGTGAGGAGACTTGAAATAAATGAAGGGGACAAACAACAGAGAGATAGGGACAAAATGTGAGAATATGGCCAGGTATGGAGAAAGGATGGTGGGGAGGGAAAGATAAGGGTGAGTCAGAGAAAAACAGACCATAAAAATGTGAGATGTGAGAAAATGTGTTCTCTACACATTCACAGTGGGTGATCTGTTGAAGTGGCATATTCCACTTCAACAGATCTATGTGCCCTTGAATGAAATAAAAATGAAATAATATAAGTAAGTATGACATAGTTTAATTCAATTTAGAGAAGGAAATTACAAATATAAAAGAATAAAAATAAGAGAGAGATTGGTTGGATTTTAGGATGGAGAATGGGGTTGGATGAGGCCATTAAGACTGGAAATGAAGATAGGCAAAGGAAAATAAGTATAACATTTAAAGAAGTTGACACTCATTAAATGTTAGTGTGTATGTGTGTTTGTGTGTATCATCACACCTGTATGTAAAAGTCAGGAGTTTTTGGTAGATAGCATGTGGGAGAGAGAAACAGCTGGCCATGATCCAGATGACAGCTACCCAAACACCACCTTGCGCTGGGGACATGCGTGGTCTCAAGGGATGTAAAATCACCTGAGAGAAATCACCACACGCAGATCACTACATCACCACAACACAAACACGTCTATGCATTTATTTCTAAATTTGTAATGAAATCTCCAACATGCACCATCTCCAATATATGTTGGCATGTGGACCATCACCCACTGTGAAACACATCTTTAAGAAAAAAAAAAGAAAAAAAAAAAGGAATGAGTCACACCCTGTTACAGATGCGACAGTGTAAGAAGAAGGTTATTTCTAGCCTTTGAGCCTTTCTGTGCAGCAGAGCAGTGGGATGGGAACATTAGTCACCAAAAGCACAAATAAAAATGGACTGCAGCTATTCACACATGAAGTAACCAATCACAGCCGCAGACACCAAGAAAAAATAATAGACAAATTAACATAACCAGTATTTGTATTTGGCGAACTGGAAAATTAATCATATAAATACCCCACACTACTACCAACCGGATTAAAAACGGCAATCTCTTCTTAAATCATTAGTCCTAATGACTTGTGAGAGTTGTGTAAAGAGACAATGAAATGTTGGGGGATGCAGGCAAGAAAACTGTCAAATGTGTATTTTTCTAGGCGGACTATAAAACGAGCTTCACAGCTTACGACCTGCACAGTATCCTCAATTTTAGTGACAGATAATATTGGGCTGATTATGGAGGATCTAATGGAAGTCAAAGGCCCTCTCTGGTTAGATGATGGAAGCAGCACAAGATTCACTTCAGTACAGGAACAGTAAATTCAGTGATATTCCCCTGAATTTAGTTAAGATTTAACTCACACAATCACTGGCAGGGTTATGCGCATGGGAGGTGTGGAAACATTCAACAGTAGAAAATGACCATTATAAAAAACAGTTGGTATTAGAGCTACTAAGTGAAATTAATAGATGAAAAACAAGGTACACTGAGGTTGTGAAATAAGGCTCTTTAAGTTTTGAAAGAAAACACAGTTTCCAACATCTTAAAAGCATCTTATTATAGACTGTAAGCATTAGAAAGGGAAACCATTAAAGATGATAAAAGAAAATATTGAGTGAGACTTCTGGAAATACGCCAAATGAAAAGGTGTGGGAAATGATAAAGAGCATGAGTGGTGTGAGGATGGATTGGATTGGACCCTCCCCCTTAGCCATGCCTATTTGTCGTCAATTATGTGTCTGAGCTCTTGTTTATTGGCTCTTGTTCATTTGATACACTTATTTGTCTTAGCTCTTGCTTATTTGGTTCACTTATTTGTCTTAGCTCTTGTTTATTTGATTCTCTTATTTGTCTCATTTGTTTAAGATAAAGTAGGTTGCTAACTTATTGCACTCTTACCTTAACACTAGTTATGCTCTTAGTTGCTTGTTTAGGAAGGAAATGCACTTACGATTTCTGGTGACTAGTAGTTTTCTTGCCTACCTATGTTGAATGCACTTATTGTAAGTCGCTTTGGATAAAAGCGTCTGCTAAATGACTGTAATGTAATGTAATGTAATGTAATGTTATCTCAGTGTTAGAAAATAATGGGCTATTAGCATTTAAAGATGAGGCTAGGGTTCGTTCTGATAATATGTCAGAGGAGGCGAGAAGAGGCGAGATCTATCTTGGAGAGGCGGCTTTAGAGGTTTTGTTTTTATTGTTCAACAAGGATTGGCAGGAGGGAAGATTGCCATTGGAAGCAAGCAGACTTCATCTTTGTAACATGATGTAACGTAGGATTACAGAAATTTTCTGGAAGTAATCCATTTTATGTTTAATTTTCAAAGTGGGTTTAGGAAAGGGAGGGTTAATAATTATGGATTATGGATTACACTATTGTTTTCAGACAATCAGCTATCGGTTCCAATTGTCAGAAAATGCAGAAGGTTAGGAGCCGATTGATTGTTTGGATTCTAATTTTAGATTCTTTCATGCAGTGTTTCCCATACATCGGCTCATCTGTGGCGCACCGTCACAATATCAGCACGGCCGCCACAAAGGTTGGTCAACGTATAGGAATTGATCAAAATTGGTCTCTAACGCTGCACCTTAGAGGTGCGCATCACATTGTGTTCTCTGTTGCGCCAGAGACTAATCTCACCAGCATTCACTCAGCTTGTAAACACTCTGCACACGCATGCCTTTTTTCCTCATCCGCTTGTATGAGACAGACCAGTAGACCAGTAGCACTGCACTCAATCTGACAGAGATTAGCTGATGATCTGTTGATTGATGGCCATGACGCTTGCCTTGCAAAGGACAGAGGAGGTTAGACCTGAGAGATTTTTGTGCAGTTTTAACGAGCTTGCGGTCCTTCAATTCGAGAAGTAGATATATAGTTTGAAGTTTTAATGTCGTCGTTTATAATTCAAAGGATGGGATTTTGTGTCATGTTTATATGGACAGTGGAAAACAGAAAGTAAAGGTCATCATCTATTTAGAATTAATACAATGGCTGGGGTCACAAGATCTGGAGGGGGAAGAATGAGAATGTTATTACCAGATCAAGGTCACACAGGCTTAAATAAATCACAGGTGGAGAAAAATCCTGGCAGGCCTTTTACTTTCTGAACCCAGAGTTTCTCCTCTGCAAACTTTGTCTCAGGGGACCCCCAGGGGTCACAGAGGGGGGTTCAGGGGTGTCCCCACCAAAGTGAGGACTCGTTTATTTCAATGTTATTCCATTCATTGGAAATTAGTACGATGAGAAAAGCTCTGATTAGAGGATTCACTCTCCCCTCTGTCATGAGATGGGACAAAACTTCAAATGGAGTCTATGGCAGGGATGTAGTGGAAGGAAACTCACCTAAAGCTTCTCCACTATTTTATTTGCAGAATAGAGTGTGCCGAACCTTTTACTGTCTATATAGGGAACCTATGGGGAGCCGATCCAGAGCTTTACCGGAGCCTACCTGTCGTCGGTCCAGCGCTATGGCGGTGAGTGTGAGAGTGGAGACATGCAGGGAGCAGTACTGTACAAAGCGGCTGATGTGGCACATGCCTCTTCCAAACACCCACGTGCTGTTCACGAAGCGGACCTGAGGGAACACACGGAGGCACATGTGCATACCCACACACATACACAAACACACACACACACACACAGACACATAGGACATGCTTTACCATCGATCTTCCAAGCAAATCCATCAAGAAATGACTGAACGTCATTAGACTCACAGGTCAGGCATGCAGTGATTGACAATTTGTCAGTAAATAATACAGCAAACTATCAAGTAATTACGACTTCATATGCACAGCTAAATAGTTGATTAGCTAGCGTACTTGTTTACTTAACTTTACCTTTTCAAATTATTCACTAGTCTGAGGAAGAAACTAAAGGGGGGTGTTTAAAACTGTTGGATTTTTGCCAAGAGACAGATAAATCTCTCCACTGCCCCACACTGATTGATTGAAAATGATTACAGGGCTGTTTAATTACAACACAACTGACTTGCATTTGTTTAATTAATTATTTCCTCTCTCTATTGCTACTCTAGGCAGTCTCACACCCAGTGGTCTTCCAATCAGCTTCCTAAGCAAGGACACATCTTCTTTTCCTCTAAGGGAACCAATCACAAACTGCTGCATCCCTATACACACTGTTACCCGCCCCATCTCTGTGTTGCTGTCATTTCAGTGCTGTATCATTGCTGCCCTCCACCACCACCAGTGCCAGGCTCCAGTTGGTCGCCAGCGGGTTTTGTTTAGGTTCAGGATTAATGAATATCATTTACAAAGTTCATATCAACTGGAAAGCTAGCTCATCTTCTGTTACATGGCAAATGTAATGGCAAATGGCTAGCTCGCTCGCCTGCTGCCTGTCATTCTTTACAACAAAGATTCATGCATTTCTGTGTTTATTTGAACGTCAGCACTTTGGGATGACAAGTGCTTCATTAATTGAATCATATTAATTATTATTATTATTATTATTATTATTATAATAAGGCATTCTAAGTGCCTTCCCGCATGTTTCCAAACACTCAAATTCAGATACAAACAAAATGATGAATCAGACTATGTTCATAGAAACGTTCGTACAAACTTTTTACAATCAAATCTGATCTTACACACATTTCGCGAATGAGGCCTGTGGCAGGTGGGGGGTGGTATGGTTGGGCCGTTGGCTGAATGTGGGGGATGGAGTCGGGCTGACACCGCCTCCGGCAGATCAGGGCTAATTGGTTACGGGGGCAGCGAGGGAAGAGGACTAATGTGTGTGTGTGTGTATTTTCCAGTGAGTGAGGGGAAACAACCTGAAAACGGAGTACGGGACGGATCAAGAGAGTGGACCAGTGCGAACGGTAAAATACCAGCGTGCCGCCCAGCGCAACTGTCCTATCTGTGTGTCTGTCACAACCCAGAGTAGCAAACCAGCTACAAGGCCCAATGTCCATTGCTTGGTTCAGCTGTGGAGGTCTATTTGCACTTAATGTGATTTGGACTAAAGCAGCGGTCCCCACTCCTACTCCCAGAGAACCAATGTCCTGCCTGTTTTCCCTCCAACCTTAAGGTAACACACCTAATTCAGTTAATTAAGATCTTGGTAAGCAGCTAATTAGTAGAATACTGCATGTTAAATTAGGGTTGTAGGGAAAATAGGAGTGGGAACCACTGCACTAAAGCTTAATTGTACTATTATAATAACATTATGTTGTGTTGAGAACAGGTGATTGATTTGATTGGTCTCTGGTGATGGCTTGTGTTGCCTAGTTATTTATTTTGGTAGTTTTATTATTTTAAAAGTGTAGATAACCAGTCATCCTGTATGAATGTCTACAACATCAGGAGGATTCGCCCCTTCCTCACTGACAAGGCAGCGCAGGTACTCATCCAGGCTCTTGTCATCTCCCACCTGGACTACTGCAACTCCCTTCTTGCTGGTGCCCCGGCGTCTGCCATCAGACCTCTGGAGCTTGTTCAGAAAGCTGCAGCTCGTCTGGTGTTCAACCGGCCCAAGTTCTCCCAGACAACTACCCTTCTCCGTTCTCTACACTGGCTCCCTGTAGCAGCTCGCATCCAGTTCAAGACCCTGGTGCTAGCCTATAGGGCAGTGAAAGGAACAGCTCCTTCTTACCTCCAGGCTATGGTCAAGCCTTACACCCCTGCAGGCCACTTCACTCTGCTGCCTCGAGGCGACTGGTTGTCCCCGTCGCTCAGAGGGCCCTGCGGCCGATCTACACGGTCACGGCTCTTCTCTGTTCTGGCCCCACAGTGGTGGAATGAACTCCCCACTGATGTCAGGACAGCAGAGTCGCTGCCCATCTTTCACTGCAGGCTGAAAACCCACCTCTTCAAGAAACACTACCCTGACCCTTCCTCTTAGCACTTGCTTATTTGTCTTCACTTATTTGTCTGAGCTCTTGTTTATTAGCTCTTGTTTATTTGATTCACTTATTTGTCTCATTTGTTTAATTAAAAAGTAGGTAGCTAACTTATTGCACTTTTACCTTAGCACTGGTTCTGCTCTTAGTTGCTTGTTTAGGAAGGAAATGCACTCACTTTGCAAGTCGCTTTGGATAAAAGCGTCTGCTAAATGACTGTAATGTAATGTAATGTAATGTAAAAATATTGGAGGCAATAAATGTTATTTTTATTGGAATGGTGTTTTTCTGACTATTACTGGAATAATTTAATTCGTTTTTAGTTTTAGTGTGATCTAAGTATTATAATTACATAAAGTACAAATTTCCATGCAATTTGATTGTGTTAAATCAACATGTATGAAATATGTTGTTAAAATTAGCATTAGTTTGATCAACAACAATAACAGCTATTCACCTCAAAAGAGGATGCACCTCAGCCGTGTTTTTCAGTCGCGCATCTCTCGCAGCAGAGACGCTTTCATTTTAACCAACACTGCTGTCCACACCATTGGCTCACACTCCAGCTGCGTCTCACACTGCTAGTAAATGCACTATTTAAAACCCACTGACTAGGCTTTTTAACCAGAGAGCGAGTGCTTTCCTTTTGTTTGCAGCTGGCGCTACCCCATCAAGTGCACAAAATGGATAGATAGAAATATTTTAAGGCATTTGTGTCACGAGTAAAACAATGGGTAGAATATAAACAACAGCCTTTTATAGTCCAATAGCAACACCATAGGCTTTCAACCGCCAAAAAATTACTTTTTACATTTAATTCAGTATTCCATATGTGTTTAGAAGATATTGTGTAGACCTTGCTTTACTCTCACTCAGTGCTGTTAATCTAAAGCGAGGTCTACGCAGGCTGCGTTGCATATGTGGCACGTCAGCAGTGTGAAAGCACTATGCGTTTCTGCATCACGTTCCTTACATAAACAGAACTTGAAAATAATGGCATGTTTGCATGTTTTGCTTTTTCCTGTAGATTTTTAGTTTGATTATCTTATAAACACATATGGAATACTGAATTAAACGTAAAAAGTAAGCGGTTGAAAGCCGTGTTGCTATTGGACTACAATAGGCTGTTGTTTATATTCTACCTATTGTTTGCTCGCTTGTTTACATTGTTTACTTGATCTATCCATTTTGTACACTTGATGGGGTAGCACCAGCTGCAAACAGAAGGAAAGCACTGGCTCTCTGGTTAAAAAGCCTAGTCAGTGGGTTTTAAACAGCGCATAGTTAAGTCTACACAGGCTGCGTCAGCAGCGCGTAAAGGCTGAGTAGTACTACGTAATGATGGGAAGACCAACTCTTTTAACTAACTCGATTCTTTCGGGCCGTGCGATAGAAGTAAATCGATTCTGAATCGATTGATTATGATTCACCAATAAAAATTGACAGTGAGGTGATAAGTAAGACTATGTGAGGTTTGAATTTACAAACCTCAGCTTGAGAGTCTGATGTTCTACTAATTGACCTAAACAGGCAATGGAATTACATGATCTCTATCCCCTGTCAAACCAGATGTGCAAATAACCACATATAGGCCTACCACAACTGTAAAACACCAAATAACCCACAGGTTAATGACAATAATAATATTTATAGTATTGCTTAGAGTATTGCTATTCATTTAATTTTATTTAGTGTGCTCTTGACTTGATTAATTGAGACAGTTTTGCTGACCAATGGTAAATGTTAATTTGGGCTTATTGTTTACCCAATTACCAGTTAACTTATTAAACAACATCTTAAACATTACAAAAACTGTGTGGTCAATGTGAATTTCTAATCGAAATTCATCTGTTACATTGGTTAAAAAGACTAGTCTGTGGGGTTTAAATAGAGCGTTTACGCGCGTACGTTGCGCGTCCTGTGTAGACCAGCCTTTAAACAACACACACAGACACACACTTGGTCTCACCAGGGTGAACGGTGTGTTGAGGACGGTGATAAGGATGTCAGCCACGGCGAGGTTGACTATGAACAGGCTGGTGGCGGACTGGGTGCGCTTGTTTTTCACCACTACATGACACACCAGGGTGTTTCCGAACAACGAGATCACGATGATGAAAGAGTAGGCGGCCACCAGCAGGGCTTTGACGCTCCCGTCCTGAGACTCTCCGCCGTGGCGCTTCTTACCGGCCAGAGAGCGCCAGTCGGCCAACGTCCCCTCGTCAAAGTCCAGTATGAAAAATCCCGATGTCCGGTTGTCCTCGTGCCCTGAAACGTTGCGGAGACGTTTCGTTTCTGAAAAAATCTCCTCTCCAATAAGTGAGGAGTCGTTCAGTCTGTGACCCGCCGACCTGTAACGGCTGTCCAGCAAAAAGGTCAAAGAGAACCAAACGGAAACAGCTCTCATTTTTAATTATTTTTTTTGATTGTGCTAGTGTCTTTTTTTAATAAAGCCACACGTTTTTCAAGACCGGGCTCCCGTATCATTGGAGTGGTTGAGAGAAGAAGAAGCTCAACAAGTTGCGTGATGCAACACAAGAGTGTGGCTGCTGCTTATAACCTATCCAGTCCAGTATATATGTGTGTGTGTGTGTGTGTGTGTGTGTGTGTGTGTGTGTGTGTGTGTGTGAGAGAGAGAGAGAGAGAGAGAGAGAGAGAGAGAGGTTACTGAGAGAGAGGAACAGAGAGAGAAGCTGCTCTTGATTAATTGTATCTTTTTAATCTCATCATTTCAAAGATGCTTTGGCAATAATGTTTTTGTAACATTCGTACCAATAAAGCAAACTAAATTGAAATTGAGAGAATGACTGCTGAAAGAGAGAGAGAGAGAGAAAGAGAGCATGTAATATTGTATAATATACTATTATCATTATTATACATTAAATAATACATTATAGTAATATTGTTAGAGACATGGTGTCGAGATGACACCGATACCTACTGTCCCCCAAACTATAAGGAAATTGTATTACCATCCCTCAAACAGAAAAACATTTGACACAGCAGAGATTCAGGCAGGGTTACTATATGGTATAAAGAGGACTATAGAGGAAATAATTTACAGTAAATTTGGAAATGGCTGCATACAGCCAAGAGATAGCCAGAGATTTAACACTCTTGGTTGACATAGCTGGAAATTAAAATGCCAGTTCCGATTACTTGCTATGTTCCTGTAAAGACTCATTTCAAGGTAAGGTTATTAGTGCATAAAACACGGGAAAAATAATCATACCACTTTCAAACTGTGACATTGTAAATACTGTGTTGGTTTATTGTAAATAGTGTGAACCTGTTATTTTGCACATTTCTGCTGAGCATTGCCACTTTGCATTTCACTGCACACCTCGTGTGTGTATGTGACAATTAAACTTCTTGAACTTGAACTATACATTTCCGGAGGAAACTTAGGGCTCTGCATAGGCCCACCAGGGTGAGGACTTCCTCATCAATGTCCTCTTCCCTTGGCCAGGTAATCTTGTCCAGAATCATCTGGAAAATAAATGGATTCACTAATTAAGTTGCCTGCATTCACATTAACAGCTAAGCTTCTTACTAAATATGTGTTATAAATATACTTTATAAGTACAGCGAGCAGTGTGTAAATGATGATCTTACAGTTTTAAATGGGGCCAAACATTACAATTGTAATAGGGCAGGCTGTCGGTCACCAAAATCAACATTGGAACTAGAAACATGGCCAGAGTTTATATACTAAGCTATATAATAAAACAGAAAAATAATGCTCTGTAATGCTGTGTCAAGTTACTTGTGGCGTTATCTCTGTGTCATAGGCCCTTGGAAATAACACTGGCACAGTGTCAGGCCTGGAGCTGAAAAGCTCCAAGATAGTTTGTCTTTCAGGCCTCTCCTGATTTGTTTCACCTGCATCTTCGTCCTTCTGAGCACCTACATTGATGGACTATCGAAAGTAACGTAATGATTTCAAACAGATTTCAACTTTTCAGATTATTTGTTTCGATAGGCAACAAAAGCTATGCATCAAAAAGCCAGGTGAATCAGTGGTGATCACTATAACCATGTAACCACTATGTACCAATTATTTAATCACAAAGCGGATGGAAGCAAATGGGAACATCCCATTTTCCCAGATTCTGACTTCCCCGAGATGATGAGTCTGAGAATACTGTTGATATCCACAACAAACACTCCCTTACATGTTCTGTCCTAATACAGGAAAAAAGAAAAACTTACAGCATAGAGAAGGATTTTCCCAGGTCCCAGGGTAGGCTGACAGAGAGGACCTGGGATTTCTGGTCCTCAGAAAGGTCCTGGGCTCCTTCCAACTGATCAATGACATCAACAGAGACAACAATGAAAATTTACCTTTAATTATTTAGACTGTAGTACAGCAAGTAAGATCAAATGCAAACACAATTATTCCACAAGGTGAAGACAAACAAGACTACGTAAATCTCGTACGTGGCTGGACCATCTCTGCTTGATGCAGTAAATTATTGCCCAATTGTTCCAGGGATTGTCATGAATGTATGTATTATTGTACTATTATATTGTGTGTAGTTAATAATAGCTTGAGATTTGTTAATATTGTAGCGAGCTTGCACTGAAGAACATGTCGGGAGGCAGAGATCTTGGTAGGCAATCCTGTGTCCCATACACCGCACAACCCCAGGAATTGCTGTTTATTAGTAACTGAACACACACACACAAACATGAACAACGGCCGGAGGTCATCAATCCCTAGGGGGGTCTCGACTATGGCGGCCACCTTACTATTTAGACCTTAATGGAACACTGTATTGGCCACATAAACACTGAAACTCAACAATCAACACATGAACATTAACATTTCTAAAATAACGATTTAGCTTGAACATTAGCAGTCCCATAAGCCTTTGCGCCCAACAGCGCAGAACAGTCAATAATTAGAGCGACCGCTAGGGGGCAGCCGCTACAATATAATGCAGAAAAGCACAATAAAACACACACACACACACACACAAAGGCATTAAACACAATGCTATGGCGTTGTCTTCTTGGCACAGTCACTGTGTGTGTGTGTGTGTGTGTGTGTATGTATGTTCGGCACTAGCTTATTAAGTAACTAAAATAAGTCCAATTTAACTGAATCCACGCTCACGCACATGCGTTTTGAACTTGCTCCCCAACTTAATCACTCAGTCAGTCACTCAGCAACTTTTGGGTCTGGCTGCGGTCCAGCCAAACATGTTACAAGAACCTTTCATACAAGTTAAAATGTAACATCTTTGTTAAAGACGTAGAAAAATAGCATTGGTAAATATAGAAAATTGATTTTCTCCACACCAATTGGACGACATCCCGGACATCTTGGTCCGCGCAGTCGGACACTGTTACTACACTCTCTCGAAATACTGTATGTCAAAATGCGGGACTGTCATGCACAAATCAGCCTTAAAACAATGTTGTAACGTTCAGCATACTAGCGATTTTTCTGTTATGCTTGTTATAAAGAAAAGGTCTATAATACATTGAAACGACATTAAACTAAGATAATACGATGGTTATCATAATTTTTAAATCTTTATTAATGAAGAAAATACTACATTTGTGGTTTCCTTTTGTTGCTTAGGCAGCGTTCGCCACCATCTTGCCGATGATTGTCAGAGATTTCTCATAACACTCGGTTTTGAGTGTGCCTCTGAAAAATCTCCGTTTGGAGGGCCATGTAGCCCTAGCACTTCTCCCTGGAGAATCATAGGCTCAGATTGTTATTCATGTGTCTGACAAGTGTCTGACAACATTACGGAAAGGATCGCTAGAGAGATAGACCTTTTTTTAACCAGAAACAGAAGTCTCGCTCAAGGAGAAGTCTCGCTCTGAAATCGTTATGAAAGATCGTTATGAGTTGTTGCATGAAGAGGTTAAACAAAGGTTTCTGGTTAAAAAGAGGTCTATCTCTGTAGGGATCCTTTCCGTAATGTTGTCAGACACACAAATAACAATCTGAGCCTTGCCCCTGCAGATTACGTTGCAGCCATAGCAGCCCGTTTCACGACTGCTGACTGAGGCGATCTACCGGAGCAATTCCAAAACTTTTTGTACCTATTTTGCGGTATAAATGACGAATTTGTACAAATAGAGCCCAGGTTTAAAAATACCGGAATTCCCCTTTAACGTGTCTGTTTTTGTGCATATCCACGTGCATGCATGCACAATGGCCTTGCCCTGGTCAAGGATGCTGAACCACGAGTACCCTCCCAAGGCATCCGTCAGGTCTTGAATCCAGGGCAACGGGTGCCTGTCGGGAACAGTCTTCTGGTTCAGTAGACGATAGTCGATGCAGAGGCGCAGTGTTCCATCTTTCTTCCGCACACAGACGACATGAGCAGAGTAAGGGGATTAAGATCTCACTAGCCAACCTTTCACTAGTAGATCCTCGATGCACTCCTTCACCTCCCTGAACAACGGTTTGGGCACGGATGAGTACGCCCTCTGCACTGGAATGTCATCTTTCAGATTTATCGTCACCTGTAGACTTGGAATACACCCGAAGGTGGATCTCCAACAGAGATGCACCCAAGTCGAGCTCCCCCAGCTGGTTGTTGTGTTCAGCAGGTTCAAACAGGACTAGGATGTCAGATGGGTCCAGGTTTGGTGGGACTTTGCACTTCACCCAGCATACTTCACCTGCTGGAAGGACCACGTCTTCAGTGTTTTCCATTAGCTCTGAGATGGGTCGGATGTCGAGGTCAGGTAGGTATTGGTCTTTCCAAGCATGGTCTACCATACTGACTTGGGCCACTCACTGCTAGGCCATTCAAGTAACACTGGGTTAAAGCTTTCTGCCTAATGAGCTTTGCTACCATACTCCTCTTAGAACGCGGTGGGTCTGTTGAGGTCTGACCAGGAGTCTTTCTATACTTCGACCCCTTTTCAAGATTCAAGATTCAAGATTCAAGAAGTTTAATTGTCACATACACACACGAGGTGTGCAGTGAAATGCAAAGTGGCAATGCTCAGCAGAAATGTGCAAAATAACAGGTTCACACTATTTACAATAACCAACACAATATTTACAATGTCACAGTTTTTAAGAGCTCTATATAAAAAACAACACAATATTTACAATAAGAGCACTTTATAAAAAAATATAGTAAAAAAGGGGAAATTGTATGTATAATATAATATAAATTATAAATTATGTGTAGTCTTTACCTAAGTGTGTGTGTGTGCATAAGAGGGGCAGTGTGTGTGTCTTGGTGGGGGCCCTGGTGAGGTCAGAGTTCACAGTCCTGATGGCCTGAGGAAAGAAACTCCGTCTCAGTCTCTCTGTTTTGGCAGCGTGACTACGGAGGCGCTTGCCTGACCGCAGCAGCTGAAACAGTCCGTTGTTGGGGTGGTGAGGATCCTTCATGATCCTGCAGGCTCTGGTTCTGCACCTCCTGGTGTATAAGTCCTGCAGGGTGGGGAGTGTAGTTCCAATAGTGCGTTCAGCCGAACGCACTACTCTCTGCAGAGCCTTCCTGTCCTGAGCGGAGCTGTTGCCAAACCAGGCAGTGATGCTTCCTGTCAGGATGCTCTCCACAGCTCCAGAGTAGAAGGACTGAAGGATCCTCCGGGAGACTTTAAATTTCCTCAGTTGCCTGAGGTGGTAAAGGCGCTGCCTCGCCTTTCTCACCAGAGTGTCTGTGTGTGTTGTCCATGTGAGATCTTCGGTGATGTGGACTCCCAGGTATTTATACCTGCTCACCCTCTCCACAGTATTCCCATTAATCCCCAGTGGTGAGTACGTCCTCTGTTGTTGTGTCCTCCTAAAGTCCACAATCAGCTCCTTAGTTTTGGTGACATTCAAGAGGAGGCTGTTGTCCTGGCACCAGAGTGACAGATCAGCAACTTCCTCCAGGTAGGCCTTCTCGTCGTTGTTGGAGATCAGGCCCACCACCACTGTGTCATCCGCAAACTTAATGATGGTGTTGGAGCTGAACCTGGCCACACAGTCGTGTGTACAGGGAGTACAGTAGGGGGCTGAGGACGCAACCCTGGGGGGATCCTGTGTTCAGGGTGAGGGGGTTGGAGGTGTGTCTACCCACCCTGACCACCTGGGGCCTGGCGGTCAGGAAGTCCAGGATCCAGGCACACAGGGGGGTGTTCAGTCCCAGCTCAATCAACTTGCCAGCCAGTCTGGTGGGGACTATGGTATTGAAAGCTGAACTATAGTCAATGTTTTGTGTGTTGGCCGCATCTGATGTTGAGTAATCCACAATGTTTGTAGAACTGCTGCACTGTGGAGTTGACTCTGTTTGCTTGTTTGTTACGTAGGGGCTTCTTTTGGTACCCGGTCACTGAGCGCCCCCTGTGGTGACCGGTGCACGTTTCCCTGGTGCTGTGTCTTCTTTATACAGCCCACAGCCCTGTGTCCCTCCTCACCACAGAAAAAGCAATGGTTGCAGTTAGAGACACAATGTGGACAACCATACGGTTTCTCTCTTCTGGGCCGAGCTGTTGTGGGAGGGATACATGAACAGCTATGACTCGACTGCTGTGGCTGCCTAGGCTGTTTGATGGTCGCTATCAGGCGTATGAGTTCATCTACCTTGGCTGAAAGCTCTTTCACAGTGTCAACCTTTACTTTGTGCTCAGGAGTTTCTGGTCTGGTGCTGCAGTCTTTCCCTATGTGCTTGTGTCCAGCTGAGCACTGTGTGCGTGAGTGGACGCACTGGACCTAGTCTACGTTGTCTTTCACTCTCCTCGCTGGTGATTTTCATCACCTGACACAGCAATGCCTCATCTGTGACTTCGCTGTTTGCTAGGAGTGGCTTCAACTCACGGCGAATGTCTGAGTGTTTGTGGCCCAGACCCTGATACACAGAGTGTAGGAAAACCTCTTGCACTGTGGTTGTTGTGTACTTGATGTTTGCGTCTGCCAGTTTGGATGTGAACAGGATGTGCTGTCTTAGCCCTATCATCCTATAGAGGCACTGTTGTGGTGTTTCGTCATCATCCTGTTTTGCACACATAGTTAGCTAGCATCCTCAGTAGATTAATATTTTAACTATTAGCAATGTTCGGCGTAGTTCTAGTAGTTAACCCTGTGGCTGGCGCAACACTAAACGTACCGTCAATAGCTGCAGCGACAGCATCACTGACCAAAGTGGTTATATTTGATGGAGGTCGTCCAGTAGTAGCTAAACCGCTGCCTTGCAGTATTGAAGTGGCCCTGGTGGTACTCGGCATGTCAACTGTCAGGTCACAGTGATTAGGAGGTCACTGTGGCACGGTCAGTATCAGCAGGAGATGTTTCATGAGTGTAACATTGGACTCAACATCAACATTTTCACTTTGCAAAGGCACATATGCACTAGTATGACTCTGGATAGCAACATCAACAATATCTTTTAACAATCTAATTGTACCATACCTCTATCCTCTGATTCAAGCAGATAGACAGTAGCTCTCCTGGTCCTTCCTCCAGCTCCAACTGGTCTTTCCCTGGCACTGTACCCACGGTCCGGGCAACCTGAAAAAGTTAATCTGCAGACAAGTTTAGCAAGCACTTCCTGATGTCCCACACCAGGCTCTTCCTCGCTTTGTCGGCCATCATCACTTTTTCCTCTTCCTCACATACAGTCTCAACAATCCAGGAATGCTAACCAGTCCATGCTCTTTTCGGAAACCCTGTCAGTCACTCTTCACATCAGGTGAGTAGAAATCTCTGCTCCAGTTGGCTGGTGGTCGGTCGTTGCAACAGCTCCCATCATCGGTTCCAGGTGTCAAAAATCTTAGGATCAGCTCTCTGTTAGGCGGAGCCGATCCCGGACGAGCCCCCAAGATCTGGGACCGGGCGTAACAGTTATTTTGTTTGTCCGAAATGACAGGATGCAAAGATGATAGCGGGAGACGTTGTTAGTTGGTTAGGAAACCTCATTAACTACGAGAATTGTGGACCATCTGTCTCCTTACCCCTTGGCATCAGCAAAGCCAATCATGTTTCCACACCACAGCTTAATCTTCAAAGGTGCACACTTCTTTACTACACTATATTTATCTTTATCATTTAAAGGCAATAAACTGTATCACTGCATTGAGTTAAAAATACTAATAATTATAATCACAAATTTTGATTTCCATTAACCACCGTAGGAACCCTGTTTTATGTTTTTATAGCAATGTTCAGATGTATCATCTTCCTAAAAAGATCACAACAGCTTGATGCAAGTAATAAAAGGTATTGGCCTTTTCTGATAGTAGTAGCAAATGAAAGTTTCACTTTTATCATTCTTTTGAGGTGTTCATGGCACCAGTTTTGTTGGTAATTGTGTGTGTCTATGTGTTGTGGCAGCCACAGTGAATGATGAGGCAGGTTGAGGCAACAGGGGAGCAAGAGCCAACATCACGGACAAGGTGTGTCATTTAATTCACAATTATTTAAACTACAGGGAGAGGGGGCTGGGAGCAAACAAACATAAATTCTTCCTTGGTTGGAGGGTTATCTTCAGGGCTTCTCCTGCTTGGTCACAACAGGTAAGGGGGAGACAGAGCAGTGAGTGTGTCCTTGTTCTCTCACTCTCTGCACGGGGTTGAGCACTGCCACAGAGCGAGAGAACAGTCAGCCAGAGCTCTTCAACATCACTTCAAACACACAGGGAGTTCCTCTTGCCGGTTTCCAAGTATGGTCAGATGCATTCAAGAGTATTATCAAAGGTTCCAAGCTGGCCCTCTTGCCTCTTACCACACCAGCTAAACACAGAACTGGCCATAATCAGTGGATTGACAGCAGGTGTGTCCAGGCCTACATACCCACTTGCTGAAGAGCGTAGACAGGGAAGTAGTGGTGGATAACTACCTCTGCCAGTTTAAATGGCTGTGTCTGCGCACACTTACCACCCGGAAAGATTCCAAAATAAGAGAGTGTCTGTCCATTCGTGGGGAAGAAGAAATAAAGTGACAAATTACCGGGACGGTGACATGGGTCTTGTGCAGTCTGGTATGAATGGTTGACGACCCGGGATAAACCTGGTACAGTAGTGTGGTCTGAATGGGTCCAACACAGGAATGACCCGTGTTCAATAACCCATGCAAAACCCAGGGATTTGTGTGTGAAAAGGGTACAAGTTGGCAGATAACAGGAGAACCAGAATTTTAATATCTAAATTGTTTGAAGGTGTCATGATAACCAAGGCTGTAGTTCATCATATAATACTTGCATCAAGGTAAATATACCAACAGATCCATAAAGCCAACAGTGTTGACAATAAAATGATTGTATAATCACATGATAACAGGGGGATGGGGGATGATGGCTCAAGTCTGCATTTGGGAAATGAAACAAAGTACAATGCAACATGGCAAGTTCAAACAATGGAACAAGAAATACCACGGACCATACAATCGTTTATCGTTATCGTCGATGAACATTAGGCAGTGAATTACAGTGATCAGAGTGACATAAACATGAGCTTATATGTGGTTGTTTTATTTTGGATATGTGATTTTGACGACAATGTTGCTTTAAGAATTTTGCAATTTGAATCTCTGTTATGAAAACCGAATTGCAACTAACTGGTAGCTCAGTCTACTTCACACCGTTTCATAACCGTCACTGGTTGATTTTCAAATTCCCTATGGGGAAAATGGGTGGGAAATTAAATTCCGGAACCTGACGTTTCATCTCTGTTGAGTCATAGCGATCGCAAAAACCTGAACTTATGGGAGTTGTAGTTCTTTTGGCAGTGCCACTCTCTTAGACTAATACGGAAAAGAACTACACATCCCACTCACCCTAGCAAGCGCTGACTGTGGAGAACAGTGGTTGTTTTGAAGCCGAAAACCTGGTAGGTAAAATTCTCTCATTCATTTCTTTGCTTCTTCTGAGCGATAAAAGAAAATGATTTTGTTTTTTGTGTTGCTATGAGAGATGTAACGTAAACCTAAATGCTGTAATGGTGCTACAACTGTGTGTGTAAATTAACCTAAATGTTGTAACGTTAGCTACAACAGTGTGTAACGTTAACCTGAATGCTGTAACGTGAATGGTAACGTTAGCTACAACAGTTGTGTGTAACGTTAACCTGAATTCTGTAACGTGAATGGTAACGTTAGCTACAACAGTTGTGTGTAACGTTAACCTGAATGCTGTAACGTTAACGGTAACGTTAGCTACAACAGTTGTGTGTAACGTTAACCTGAATTCTGTAACGTGAATGGTAACGTTAGCTACAACAGTTGTGTGTAACGTTAACCTGAATGCTGTAACGTTAACGGTAACATTAGCTACAACAGTTGTGTGTAACGTTAACATGAATGATGTAACAGTAACTACAACTGTTGTGTGTAACGTTAACCTAAATACTGTAACTTCGGCTACAACAATTTTATGTGATGTTAATCTAACCGTTGTAACGGTGGCTACAGCAGGTGTTTGTAACGTTAACCTAAATACTGTAACTTCGGCTACGGCAATTGTATGTAATGTTAATTAACTGTTGTAACGGTGGCTACAGCCAGGGATGTAAGTGGAGGGTAAACCGTCCTATACAACCCACCTTTTTATTTGCAAAATAGAGTTTACCAACCTCCCAACATGAATCTTTATGATATGAAATTCATGTGCATAAGTAGTATCAAACTGATGTAAATTACATGAAGATAGGGACTTGGGCAGACTACAGGACCTTTTAGGAGTCTTTTCATCGTATGGGGTTTTTCCTTCTTCCAAAGGGTCCTGTACTATGGCTAAGTTTGACTATCCGGAATTAACATTACAGATATTAACAATAATTCAGTTTTGACTAGTCAAAACAGTAAAAATTAAATTAATTACAGTGAAAATTAAAATTCAGTAATGAACATGATATTATAATTGTTTTTTGGAAACGAGTTGAAAGTTGAAGCACAGATTGAACAAGCCGGTATTGTATTGACCAATTAGCGTTGTTTAGAACTGCAACTCGGATGATTCCAGAGGGGTGTTCTACAAAGCGAGTTTACCACTTAGCCAAGCTTATTTCACTTAGTCTGGCTCATTTTCACTTATGCTTCGAAACTAGCCTGCCTTCAAACAAGGTTCCGCCATCCTAATGTTCAACACTATTACCCTATACCCTACACTATCAGACATAAAATGTAACGTTAATAGAAAATAAAAAATAGATAATGATGTAGGCTGTATCGGGGATACAGTCACGGTTCAGAGCGTTTTTAGGCAACACTATTTAACCATGAGTGTCCAGCAAGACCTCAAGTGCCGTATTGCTTTTAGAAAACGGTTACAACATATAGAAAGAATTATTTGATGACACAGTATTATTTTATTTTCTAAATTATTTGTATTTAGCAAATTCATTGAAATAAGGAAGTATCTTGTGAATATATGTCAAAATGTTTCCACGGTTGCTAGGAGATGCATTGACTGTTACTGTATGGGATTTACAGTCACTGTAGAACACGCTTTCAGCCAATCAATTTCCAGGATGGATACAACCGATTTCATAAAAATATAATAAAAATAAGGTCCAGCCCGGACAGCTCAGTCAGTAGAGCATGAGACTCTCAGTCTTAGGGTTGTGTCCATTCAAATGCACCTTGCTAGGCAACGGGCATGGTTGTATTTTCAGCCATCTTCAATGAGAGAAACTACAGCTAAATATTTCAAGCAGTGCGCCCACCCAGCTCCTCCATTGTGCATTGCATCTTTGACCAGTAACATATCTTTCATGCATACACCCCTGAAATTTGTAAATAACACTACACATAACTGATGAAAATCCATATAGAAAAATTTGCGCTTTTGATTTTTGATCGTATACAAAACTTGATCCTAAGCAGCAGCAAGCGAGCGCTCCATGCAGACAAAGCTGGGCTCACCAACCCTATCTTTTGCCTCACTCATCCCTTTGGTATCCTGTGGTATGTAGTAATCACAGCCGGGGCGGGTAAACATGACCATGCTGTGTCCAGTCTGCAAAATTACACTTACCTCTGCCGTTTCGGGCCGCCACCCTGTGAAAATTGCAGAGTGCAGCTATGGGTCCAGATTATCATGGTTCACTCCTCACTTCAGCATGCACTTCAACATGCATCCTATTCGCCTATCCATCTCCTATTCACTATGAAAAATTAAAAAAAGAATATATAGGCCTTGACCAAACAGCCTCAAGATGTCGTTGTTATTCATTGGTATTTACATACACTTCTTGCGTCCAAACTGAGACGATGATGCCTTCCTCCTTGGAAACATAGAAAACGAATGGTTAGTCAAATGCTTTGTTCTCCAGAATTAATGTAGGAATCTCACAGTCTGTATCTGAAACTTAGAAAATCTAGTAGTGTCCTGGCTGACTTAATTAGTCAGTGAAAGTTAAAAAAAATATAAAAGAAAGTTAAAAAAATAAAATAAAAAAGTAAAAGTCACTTTCTTGTTTTGGTTTCACCATTGCTTGATGATGATGTAATTATGCAAGTACTTTTCCAGTTTAGTTAGTAGTTCAGTGGTCCTCAAATCCAGGCCTTGGGGTCCAGAGTACTGCTGGTTTTCTATTCTGCCAGGTAGTTTCCATTCTAGCTGTCTAATCAGGGATTGATTAAGACCTGGGATGCTAGGTGAATGCAATTAACATCCTGGTAGGAGAGAAAACCAGCAGCACTCTGGACTCCAAGGCCCAGATTTGAGGAACTCTGGCCTAGTTGATTTCTCTATCTATTTTCTCTTTCTCGCTCCCTAACTCTGTAATTTTTCAAGCAGTGCGCCCACCCAGCTCCTCCATTGTGCATTGCATCTTTGACCAGTAACATATCTTTCATGCATACACCCCTGAAATTTGTAAATAACACTACACATAACTGATGAAAATCCATATAGAAAAATTTGCGCTTTTGATTTTTGATCGTATACAAAACTTGATTCTAAGCAGCAGCAAGCGAGTGCTCCATGCAGACAAAGCTGGGCTCACCAACCCTATCTTTTGCCTCACTCATCCCTTTGGTATCCTGTGGTATGTAGTAATCACAGCCGGGGCGGGTAAACATGACCATGCTGTGTCCAGTCTGCAAAATTACACTTACCTCTGCCATTTCGGGCCGCCACCCTGTGAAAATTGCAGAGTGCAGCTATGGGTCCAGATTATCATGGTTCACTCCTCACTTCAGCATGCACTTCAACATGCATCCTATTCGCCTATCCATCTCCTATTCACTATGAAAAATTAAAAAAAGAATATATAGGCCTTGACCAAACAGCCTCAAGATGTCGTTGTTATTCATTGGTATTTACATACACTTCTTGCGTCCAAACTGAGACGATGATGCCTTCCTCCTTGGAAACATAGAAAACGAATGGTTAGTCAAATGCTTTGTTCTCCAGAATTAATGTAGGAATCTCAGTCTGTATCTGAAACTTAGAAAATCTAGTAGTGTCCTGGCTGACTTAATTAGTCAGTGAAAGTTAAAAAAATAAAAGTCACTTTCTTGTTTTGGTTTCACCATTGCTTGATGATGATGTAATTATGCAAGTACTTTTCCAGTTTAGTTAGTAGTTCAGTGGTCCTCAAACCCAGGCCTTGGGGTCCAGAGTACTGCTGGTTTTCTATTCTGCCAGGTAGTTTCCATTCTAGCTGTCTAATCAGGGATTGATTAAGACCTGGGATGCTAGGTGAATGCAATTAACATCCTGGTAGGAGAGAAAACCAGCAGCACTCTGGACTCCAAGGCCCAGATTTGAGGAACTCTGGCCTAGTTGATTTCTCTATCTATTTTCTCTTTCTCGCTCCCTAACTCTGTAATGTTATATTGCTTCCTTTTAGAAAGAGAAACAGAAATAGAGGATTGATGGATTTCCCTGAAGATTTTAACCAACTTGAGCTTCTGAATACCCATGGACACCTGATCCCCCATGGAGCAAGTAGCCTGTGGACCGGGGAGGGGGGAGAGGTGGAAGAGGAGGAGGGGGAGCACAGTGAAGAGTGGTATCTTCAGACGGAGGAAACGCTCAATGACAGACCAGAGGAGCTCATTCTGTGGGCAGCGGAAAACAATCGTGTAAGTGTTAAGCTTAAACACAGTGTTTCCAAGGTGGGAACTACTGGTGGACATCTCCAGGCACCCTAAGGGTGTAATCAAATTATTCCACTTTTTGTAGAAAAAGCCTCAACTGTGTTTTGTGCTGATTATTGTCGTGGAATTTATTCTTAATTCAGATGAGGGTGCTTAATTCAAATGTCTGATCCATATCAAACATAGTGTCGCGTTTCAGGAAGAAAATGTTAGTTGTTCCTCTTCCTGTTTATTTAGTTGTCAGGGCACAGTCCACAAAAAATAATTTCCCAAAAAAAGTTTCCCAAATTGATTGGCTATAGACTGATGAGTCTTATTTTTGTCTAACTTACTGATAGAAGTGAAAGCCTGGCCTTGGCCTGCTTGTTAATAGACCAATTTACTGTTGTAAAGCTGCCATTCAGTTAGATCATTGGAATTTGTGGATATCAACATAATTTTTTTTTAAATGGAGCATGTTATTGAAATTAAGTCAAAGGTAATCACCCTCTTTCAGCTGTTTTTTTGGGTATTCTTTCTCTAGTTAGACTTAAAACAGATGGAAGGGGCTTTCTGATTATGCTTTTGTTTGGCGCCATTGATTTTCTCTAGCCAAGAATAAATTGGGATGTAGTAAATTTGGTAATCTGTTTGGTTTATGTATTTCAATGCTGTAAATATCCCTTACTGCCCTCAAGGAAAGCCAGACAAAGACAAAAGTAGCGTACTCAGATCATTTTCATTGATTCCTTTTTATTCATTTTAACAATGGTGTGTTTCTGGCTATCACTGGAACTTCTTATATGTATGGCTCAAGCAGCCTTTTTTGCAAATGTAGACTTTTTCACAAAGGGAGTATAAAATCAAGTTGATTTTGGTAACAGGAAGGGCTTACAATCAAGGTCAGGCAAGGAGGCTGCCAGTGCTAATAAACTCTGAACCTCTGATAGAGCAGTTGGACAAGCCTATGCATAAAACCTTGTAGGATAGCCATCACTTGCAGCAGATGCTCAGAAGTCTGCTTGCTTGTGTTCAGGGTATGTGTGAGCATGTGTTTTGGTTCTGTATGTTTGTGTTACGTCTGTCTGTGCTTTGTGATTGTTTCTGGTGCCCTGAGCTAATGAAATCAACATCAAATTAGAAACCCACAAACACCTACAAATTACTGTGAACAAAGTCAGGGAAGATTTCTTGATCTTTCTGTGTTATACTCTGACACTCAACCGTTTTCTTTCTTTTTCTTTGTCTTTCTTTCAGCTTTCAACAGTCCTCAGGTTGTTGGCTGCCGACCCCTCGCTGGCACATTGCCATGACGAGGATGGCTACACTCCATTGCACCGCACCGCATACAGTGGCCATGTTGGTGTGGCCTCTGCTTTGCTTGCTGCTGGGTCTGAGGTTAACCCCCGCACTGTCGATGGCTGGACGCCTCTTCACAGTGCTTGCCGCTGGGGCCGTGTCACCGTGGCAGCCTTTCTACTGCAGCACGGGGGCCAAGCTCAATGCTCAGACCAATGGTGGGCTGACACCACTTCACCTGGCTGCTTCCCACACCAGCTCTCCGCCAACAGACTCCGCCCACACGTTAGAGCTCCTCCTCTCTCAGCGGCACCTGAAGGCCGGGCTCTGCAGCAGCAGCGGGGAGACAGCTAGTGAGGTGGCCCGACGTAGTGGCCCACATCACTTCTTGTTTGAGATGGTGGAAGACTGTGGCAATGTGCTGCCCACCTGCTGATTTTTATTAATTATTAAGCCAGTTTGCCTCAATTTTATCCCCACACTGAACAGAGCAGCAGTCCTGACCAGTCCTGACCGATCACCTTCTTGTAGTCCTCAGAAGTGCAGTTCCTCTTTATTAGTGGCTAAGGAAGAAGTATTCATACATGAAAATATAAGAACAGGGGAATTAACCTGGGGCAAGGGAAAGGGGGCATATAGATTCACTTTGACAAATGTTATTTCTCTTAATTTACATGGTTGCTGTACAGACCCTAAACAGCCATCTGAGGCACAGTGGATATGAACTTAAGTGACAGTCATATTGATCGGAAATCATCACTAAAGGTTGCCTGTTCAGCACCTACTCAAAGCCTTGAATAGTGATTACAATAGAAACAGAATACCCAGACATTTCTTTTGTGCTCAAAACCCATCTTCACACACAATAGAGGGATGATGGGACAATAGGGATGTTGAATAAAAAACGATCTTCGTCTCATCGGTGTCCTTGTGGTGAGATGTGCAGTGTTCAGCTTTATGCTCAAAGGAAGGAAAACTGACTAACTATGAAAGCCAAACTAATCTCGATTTCAGCACCATGGATAGCGGCTGGCTGATATCCACGAAAATGTAATAATGTGATGTGTATTTCATGGTAGAGCCCTTCCCCTATTGTTGTCTTTGATTTAAAAAAATAAAATAAAAAATCAAAGCGAGTAAATGTTATTTATTTGATCGATGTCTCCTGATATGTTTAAAGTAGTGTCTGTATTCTCCCATATTCTCCCATCTCCCATTCCCATATTCATCCCAATTTGGGAATTTGATTGAATGATGCCATGCTGTTGGATGATTATAAATCTGAAAATTTGTATAATTTATTTGAAATGTGAAAATGTGAAATTACCACTGAAAACTTTGTATGATGATGCCTTTGTGTGTCCATCGTCTAGTGACAAAGGCTGCACACCATGTGGAGCAGATTAGATTAGATTCAACTTTATTGTCATTGCACAGAGTACAAGTACTGAGACAACGAAATGCATTTTGGCATCTAACCAGAAGTGCAAATAGCAGTAAAGTGCAGAGTATGTACATACACTATATGGCCAAAAGTCAGTGGACACCTGACCATCACACCTGTATGAGCTTGCTGGACATCCCATTCTAAAACCATGGCCATTATGGAGTTGGACCCCCCTTTGTGGCTATAACAGCCACCACTCTTCTGGGAAGGCTTTCCACAAGCTTTTCACAACAAAGTGTAACTTTGTTTACTTTAGGTTGGGAACTCTTTGTGTGTAGTCTTATATAGTTTAGATTATCTTTATATTTTTGCATTTACTGTTATTCTTTCCTTGTATGTACTTTTTAGTAGTTAGAATTCAGTTCATATATCATTCCCTGATTGGACTGTGAAACCCGCTACCTGATTGGTCAATCAATTCGCAGGAAAAACAGGGTAAATCAGTTGCAAAATACAGTTCACATAAATACAAGAGGAGATGTGGACTGTGACTATTAGAGCTGGGCCTTCAGCTTATGGGGTTACTTTTGTGTCTTTATTATGCAATCAAACAATAGGTTTGAGAGCAAAACTTTCCACACTGCAATCAAAAAATAGATTTGAGAGCAAAACTATCGACACTGCAATCAAAAAATGTTTTATTGCAAGTAAAATAAATTTGTGATTAAAAATGTATTAAGTTTGCTTGCGAATCCAAAAGTTTTGCTTGCGAATCCAAAAGTTTTGCTTGCTGTTGAGCTGAATATCGTGGGCAGGACCTACGCTGAAAGATGTAAGACACGTCTCTATTGGCCAGTCTCCATCAGAGTGACAGCTTGGCAACATCCACTGTTAGTAAATGAGAGAGGGAGTTTTGAAGTCCGTGCAGACAGAGTGGGAGCGGAGAAGAAAAAAAGTCAATGCGCAGGTATGTTTACACATGACTTCCATCTTAGTAATAGCAAGAATGTTATGTTTGAACAGTGGATGTGCAGTTTTCTATTTTACATATTGCGCAACTGTGAAAATACAACTGCAAGTTTCATATATTTGTGAATATTGTTTTACAAGCTCAAAATGTTTTTGACCCTATCTTGATTCCATACACCAGTGGCTATCTGTATAAACGGACAAAATAAATATTATCATATCATTGTCATGCTACTGACAATTTCATGCCTATTTTGTGTTTGTGCCGGTAGGATATTATATTATATTCTTCCTATATGTCTTTTTGCCCTTTTGAATCCTATTACGTTTGCTACTGCAACATCATAATTCATTTCCAAGAAAGTTTCACCTTATCACCTTAGAATAGGTGCCTTACTTTGAAGTGCTGTCATTTTCTCTAAAAGGTAGAGAAAACTACAGCAAAAGACACACTTTTGCCCTCTGTCTACATACCAGAACACACAAACAGAAAAATAATTTGGTTCCATAACATTTAAAGTTTTTTTTGCGTGTGTGAGTAGGTGTGTGAAAGACAGCGCAGAGGAGGTAGAGAATTTGTTGATTGAGATCATTTAACATTTAATCAGTAAGGCAGCTGGTGGGATATTGTTGATTCTATACCCACCCATCGCCCTTAACTGCAGATTGCATATTGCATTGATTGCATCCTTTAACTTATCAACCTGCAACACCAAGGGTATTAACCGCACTACATCCTACAGACCCTAACGAGTGGTCAGAGGTCAGAGGTATTGGCATCACAGACAGCAATCACAGTGGAGTCAATGTTGCGATAAATACAATTATTCCATTCATTCATGATGCAGGACGGCGTGTTCGGCTCCAGCTGACAGAGTTAGCCTTCCTGATTGAACTTACGCAAGGCTCCATTTTAACTCTACTACAGTGTTCAACAATTACTACAGAGAAACAAAGTCATGACTATCTTTGTTATCTTCTATGTTTTGTAGCAGGAACATGATAAGCAGGAATAACAATTACTTCAATAGAAACTTAAAGGCCTTTTCCCTCATCGAAATGTGAGCTAGAGGGTAGGTGTAAATTGATCCACTGGAGATTTCAGGCTAAACAAGTAGAACACGAAGAACACTATCCAAAGAGACTAATGTGAGACATTCATTGATAATCACACTGTATAAAGGTATAAAGCTAATCATGATATGTCTGCTTTATCTTTTAGTGCCGTGGAGCGGACCTGCAGATGACTCATAGAGACACATAGAGAAAGAGTTGGGGCTGATGATTTTTCAGCTTCACATTCCTCACAGCCATTACTATTTATCAGAAGCAATTACCTGAGTACTGCTGCCATAATTACTTTTACTACTAATTGGTTGAGAAACAAGACTGAAGCTTGTGTTCTGCATGCAAATCGAAGCCCTTGACATTAGGAAATAGAAGAAGAGCAGTAAGCGAATAGACAGAAGGATTTTTACTGCTCATATGTGAAACAAATTAAAGAAATCTGAATTAAAAAAAACAGGGTTAATTGTTCATATTGCTTAGGAAATCACATTGTTCACATTTACAGAATAGAAACAAAAATGACTGTAACCTATGTAGCCATAAAAATCTTTGCAGCCACCTCTTTGCATCGTTTGAATGCGACACTGTTCCTTATCATTGTTGCTGACTTGCCTTTGTTTCAAGATGGTTCCAGGAACATGACAATGACTTTAGTTTAAACAGCAAAGGGCACAGGGGGCTTTGTGCACAGGGCCACAGTCATGCTGGAACAGCAAAGGGCCTTCCCCAAACTGTTGCCACAAAGTTGGAAGCACCCAATTGGCTAAAATGTCTTAATGTATCCTGTAGCATTAAGATTACCCTTCACTGGAACTAAGGGGCCACGCCCAAACCCTGAAAGACAGACTAGTAGGGGTGTCCACTGACGTTTGGCCACATAGTGTATTTTCTGTTCATTTCTTGTGTGTTTTTGAAAGAGGAGAGAAATCTGTATTCTTGAGTTTCTCAACACAATCAGCATATGATCATTTATTTACAGATTAGGCCCAGGGCAAAATGAAGTTGTGTTGGACTGTGATCTCTCAAGGGTAAGGGTTGCTGGCATGCTGGGTTAGGTATGTAGGCAAAATAGACATAGACTTTTGCCTACAATTTTGAAAGGGAATTATTGTTAGAAACCCCTGACTACCCCTGACTAGAAGCTAGAAGCACAATCATATGACGATATTATTTCAATATTTTCCTTTTGCTTTCTAGTCTGTCTACTTCAACAGTTTTCACACAGGTTATATTGTTATATCTCTTCAGAGTGGAGGAGTGTTTCTGGCTGAAGCACATTGAGGCATAGTACCACACACTCTAGGACAGTGTGTGCTGAATGCTTCTGCTGACAACCCACTAAAGGCGTGAAGGGGTGCTGACTACCCAGGGCCCCAAGGTGAAGGAGGGCCCTTAAAGTATCTTGACTAAAATGCCTCTTGTGGTCCTCAAGTGTATATTTATAAATACTTAATACTTTTATTTCACACTGCTCTGGTTTTGAATCAGAGTTTGGTTGAAATCGACAAAGCTGCAAGCAAATAAAACTTCCCAAAAATGTGATACAGAAACTGTTGTGTTATCTGAGACAAACTGGAACAAGCAGGAATAGGAATTTTGTCACATTGGCATAATTTGGCAAAGTTTTACCTGTGCCAGAAATTTCAAATAAGAATGTCTGATAATTGATCAGTAAATGAATGTGTAGAGTTGGAGTTGTGCAGTTGTGCATAGGGCCCATAAAGGTGTATGGCTATTATTGTTATGAAAAAAAGTCATAACTTCACAGATGTCTGTTCAGTTTTTTTAGCTAATAGTGAACACTAATGATGAGCAATCAGGATTGGTGTGAATTTTGAAAAGGCAACTTATTTACAGGGACATTATATATTATGTTGCATCATGGTAGCCTACATATTTCCCTCACATGGAAATACAGTTGGACTTTCTGCAGCTCCCCAAAGTTATTTGCATAGTATTTGTGTAGAAATTGTTTCTCATATTGGATATTGTTAAATTTGCAGTTTAATAGACTTCTCATTTACGCAGCACCATTGTGACCGTGGCTTATGGGAATTTCATGAACGAGAAAGTCCTTCTGATTGATAAGGCATATTTTGTCTAATTTTATCTCTTATTCACAGTAGAAACACACTAAATATACATAATAATGACTCATTAATATTATATGCCATTTTTATTCAGAAGGCTTTGTACTGTGAGCACTTATATAACACACCAGAGTTATTTAAACCTCTTGTTGTGAACTTAAACAGTGGTGTCATTTTTATGATGGTTATTTTTTAATAACCTACTAAGAAAAGAGGTAACATAATTTAGCCTAAAGATGTTACACAGCAACATAAAGGTCAGATCTTTACTCCTAAGGAATAATAAATCTGATTTTCTGTTCCTTTAAAAGATGCAACATTAGGTTAGGTCAGTTTGAATATGCTATAGTGGTGTAAGTGCCAAAACACAATTTAGAGCCTGCAGGCCAGAGGAGTCATTCAAGGACAGCTCTGCAGCCTCGCATGCCAGGCCTTGCTGAAGGGTGCTCTGGAGAGCTGGGGAAAGAAAAATAATAACTTTTATATTAGATGAGATACCAAGGCATTGTGTCAGTCTAGGAAGTATACAGAGCAGACTCATGTGACTATAGAAGCCATGCCTTATTTCTCTTCTACCAGCTAAGCTGATTAAACACAGTCTCAGCTATTCAGCTATCATTCCTAGCTCTGCTATGGCTTTCACTAGCAGAAGGGCCTTTTATGATCTTCAGATAGGAAGCTGGGACAGCTTTAGAAGTCTGAGTCCACCATTATCATCTTGTCCATTTTGAGATAAGTGTATTCAAACCTCTTGAGGCCCATAGCCAGCTATAAAGGTAGTACTAAGATTGTGTTAACACAAATGCTTTCGGTCTCATCTCACAGACGACTATCTTGTTAATAACCCCCAAAAAATAATAACCTGCAGTGAGTAAACATCTTTTGAAGGAAAATCCTCTCCTCTGCTTTTCTGTGGATTGTAGTGGATATAGACCTGATACTCATAAATAGGTCAATTAATAGCAAACTGGCAAGAACCAAACTAAATCCGGGGCAAAGTCAGGCAGCAATAATTAGATGTAATAAGATGTGAAAATTATTTTTGCAATGAACAGAATGATTCATACAAGATACTCTCTGCTTAATCACATCTAATTCCTATTGGTATTCAAGATGTTTTCAACCCTGCCAGATATCAAATTATCCCATACCTTTAAAAATCCAAAAGCAGCACCATTGTCAAATAATACACTTTATTACATGTAGTTTTGACTCCCAAAATGTTGAAATTCTCTGCCGAATTATCCTTAATGTGTTTGATAATATCCACCTGAGAATAAGATGTAAAGCAATTTACATTAGTATTCAGCAGTGTTATAATACAGGAACATATTTTGCACAACAGAGATGTAATTTACAATTTAGAGAAATAGATAATCCAATGTAAGGACACATTATCCAAAGTAACGACCATGTAGAAGAAAAGAAATAGAAAAAAAGTGGAAACTGGAAACCTTCATCCTCGCCTGATGGACCTTTCAGGATTGTGATGAAAAGCACTTGGCTGCCTTTTTCATTTTTAAAGGCTTTAGTCTGCCTTTACAACCAAGGACAGTGAGAAAGAAAAAGGGTGAGGGAGGAAGGAGGAGTGAGCAGAATGTCATTCTAGTGGCGGGATATCAGGTGTGTGTTTGTGTGTACCTGTGTGTTTTGAGTACCTCTCACATGCTTGCCCTGCGTGTGTGTCTACCTGCATTTCTATTTGAGCAAAATAGGTTCAGAGATATTGACCATTTTCCCATTTGCCGCTTGCCATCAGCTAATTGGACTCCTATAATACTGGTTCTAGTCAATGTATGACAGGCAGGATCCCTATACCGGATATTGCTGTCCAAAAGAATTTCACTGCATGTACGTGTACGTGATGATTAAAGTTCATTCATGAACCTGTTTCCTTCCTTCCTTCCTAAGGATTAATCAAGTTGGAGGGGCTGCTGTGACAATGAATTTACATTTAAATTATGTGAAGTTATTACAAAATGTGCCCATAACCTTGGGGACAGTCACCATGTCTGCAAATTTGGTCTGCCATTCATTGTCATTGCAGCAGCTCCAGGATTTGTTGATAGATTGCTGATAGATTTGGGAGAGGCTGTTTATGTTCACAAATCCATACTGTGCCCCAGGCTCAAGCAGATGAAAGGTCTCTGTCTACCCCTGGGTGTTATTCAGGTGTCATGGCTGTTTGCTGTTTGTAGGGCCTCTTGTGATTAAATTGTAATAATTACTATGCATCATATCCCAAAAATGACAGCAGGTTTCAATGAAACATGAGGAGTCCAAACACAAGGGGCATCACACCCTTAGTACACACCTTGAGCTTGACACACTGAATGGTGAGTGTTTAAATTATTGTTGAGTGTCTTACGGCAGAACCACTGAATAACAATAGATGTGTAGCTTTTATCAGTACAGACGCTGGGCAAAATAACAGAACCATCACATGAAAAAGGACTTTAACACTGAAGTTACTAAATGTCATTTACAAAGGCAGCACAGGGCCTCATCAGCAACAATGATGAAACAGCGTACAGGGAAGAAGTGGAGCAGCTAGTGGGTTGGTGTAAGGACAACAACCTGTCCCTCAATGTCGACAAGACAAAAGAGTTGATTGTGGACTTCAGGAAGACTCGGATGGACCATGTACCACTACACAGCAACGAGTGGAGAGAGTCAGCAGCAGCAAATTCCTTGGTGTGTACATCGCTGATGACCTCACATGGTCCCTGAACACCACCAACTTAGCCAAGAGGGCCCAGCAGCGGATGCACTTCCTGAGGAGACTGAAGCGGGCGAGGCTCTCATCCCCCATCCTCACCACATTCTACCGAGGCACTGTTGACTGTCCTGACCAACGGCATCACCATCTGGTACAGGAACTGCAACGCAACAGACCGCAAAAAGACACAACTTACCGGGAAAGATGCCTACAGAAAGCCTCCAACATCGTAGGGGAACTCTTCCCACCCCTCTCACAGACTCTTTGACCCCCTGCCGTCTGGCAGGAGGTACCTCAGCATTAAAGCCAGCACCACCAGGGATGCGCAACAGCTTCTTCCCCCAGGCTGTCAGACTGCTCAACAAATCACTGCTACCCAAAAAACACACATGCCTTATTTGACACAAACACGTGCACACACACATCCTGCACGGGTCACTTTACACTTGACGCTTTACACTTGACACCACTACTCAGCACATTTTCTACTATATATTTTATTATTTTATTTATTATGTTGGTTTATTTTATGTCATGTCTATGTTCTGTTTTTTTTGCACCTTGGTCCTGTGAGGAACGATATTTCGTTTGGCTGTATGTGCTACATGTATGGCTGAAATGACAATAAAGTCGACTTGACTTGACCTGACTTGATATAAGGTAGAATGCCAATTAGAAGTATATCTAACAATCACCACTTGTGTATGTATATGTCTTCAAGGCATCATGAGACTACTAACAGAGCTCCAAAGATGACAATATACGCCAAACACTGACAAAGAGAACCAGCGGTCACAACTCCAAGCTTACTGTGTACTGTATTTTTGCATTTGTCACCACGATGACACCTTATGGCAGCACAAAGTCATTCAGTTTGAATGTGGTCTCTCAAGGGTGGTGGGTGTCGGTATGGGTGTGCACCAGTCGGTCTGATGTCTAGTATAGTGCTGAGGAAAAATGAGATTGTTTATTATGATAACTCTCACCCACATCCTGACACACACACACACACACACACACACACACACACAGCCCACTTACCATGAAGTATTGGCGGAGTCCTTTAAATGACTCAGAAAGGGTTTAGAAGCTCGGTGCCTCTTGTAAGGGTGCATCTGCAGAAACCCCTTTAAGTGGCTGATAAATTCACTCAGCCACCCCACTTCATCAGTGAGGGTCTGTCCAGGAAGAGGATATACAAGTGAATTAAGGTCATAACCCTAAAACATAACATGCACTACCCATATATTTTTTGCATGTGTGTGAGTTAAGCCAATGCAGGTGTATTGTGGTACAATGGGGCTCCAGAAGTGATAGTTGGAGTCCCCACCCCTGAGAAAATAGTGGCCGATTTTACCACTAACACCAGGAGCTTATTTACAGTTTTAGGATGCTGTGCCTTTGAAGAGGCAAAAGCAGTTTGAATGTGTTACTTTTGGTTTTAAAAGAAGACTCCATTTCACCAACATGTTAAGCCTAGCCCCAAATTTCTATCAAATAAGACCTTTATTGACATCAACCCATGTCCATGACACAAGCCCAGAATCTTACACAAAAAGGACCACCATCTTTATATTGTCTAGCACCCTAGCCAACTGCAATTTATTAAAGATTAAAATATGGTTTCATCAAGCATCCCAAAATAAATATGCACTCATGCCCTTGAGATGACACGTTTGAGGAGAGTGGGCAAGGTGAACATTAGTACCTTATTCTTGGCCAATGATACAATATTTATTGGCGTCTGTGAAAGGTAGGTCCTTATTACAGTTACATCATGATGGGCCTAATCTTATAAGTGCAGGATCGCCTCTTCTTCAGGTGTTTTTGAGGCTCTGTCCAAGCAACTCAAGAGAGACCCCCGCCCCCCCATCAGTAATGTCAGAATATCTGCCTGCAAAAAAGTTTTCTAAATAAAGGAATATATTTTACAAAGTCTCCTTCACCCAGGAACTCATGCACATATCAAGTATTGACGCCAGAGCTGAGAACCTCACTGTCAAAACGTTGGATGTCAATATCAGTTCCCTCTTCAGCAGTTGATACAGGTGGTAGTGGAAGTGAATTTGGAGATGAGGACGGCTGTATCAGGTTAAAGATGGCTTCTCCAGGGACTCGCTGGCTGCCTTCTCAGCTTCAGTAAGCCCAAAGTCCCTGTGTTGTCGAATGCCCTTGTGACTAGGACCAATTAGACAGGACTGTTTAATTAAAGTGCTCTTTTGTATCTACTTGGCCCAATCCTAATGTCCCCCCTAAGGCCTAAGCCCTGAACCCTCACAGACTTAATTGATGTCACCTGGTAAATGCTTGAGTGCGAGAGGCTGCAAGGGCTCCAAATTGTATAAATGTCACGTTACCTTGACGACACCAAAACATGTTACGTACGATTGTGGGTTTGGGACTTTTTATTTTACGTTTTTTACTTTCTTCACGACCAAGGCACTTAAGGGACTGACTGCCTGATTTGAACGTCTTCCAGGCTCTTGCCTTACAGAGTGGACGAGAGGTGATTGTCAAATAATCAATTTACTTGTTTTTGTCAAAACAGCATCATTAAGCAAAAATTAAAAGAAATGGTTGATGAACCCCGTATTCAACGTCACAACGCTATGAACTGTGGGTAATTCCCTCAGGCAAAGTCTGCAGAAATGCGGCCTTATGGAAAGTATGCATGAATGGCTCAAAAAAGTCGAGAGAAGCGAGAGAGCCCTCATGCACTTGACGATTTGACAGTGGGACAGCCCTAAACCCTTGCGGACTTAGCGGGAACGCGCCTCAAAGTCCGTGAGTGTGGACATTGGGATTGGGCCCTTGTGCGTAACAATCGTGTGCTCACGCCACCCAAGCTTAAACTATTTCCTGTTTCCTGTTTCCTGTTACCTTTTAACACCTGACCACATCCCGTGCCTATTTCCCTATTGCCCTCTAGTGGTGACAACCCAAGTACACAAATATACACACACTACATACATGACACCAGAACTGGCTCCTACAGCCCTGTCAACGTCAGGTTGAGGGGGATTATACTTGACATCAAGGACACAATATTACACCTCTAACGACTCCCTGTAATTGGAATCAAGCCCTTCTGTCTTTCTAAAGATGTAGAGTGGCAGCCAGTAAGTTCAGTTCAGCTCTACGTGGGTTTACTGTCAAATTATTTTTATCTCTTCACTTTTGTACTATTGTCACTTCTCACCTTGCCAAGCTAGGCCACTGTCTGTAGTGTTGAAATTACCTGTGATTTCAAACAAATATTTAGATTTTATGTCTGTGAAAGGCATTTATACATTAAACAAATCTCTCTCATTTTGAAGTCTGGATCATCTTCCTCACCTCCCATCTTTAAAGCAGTGCTTTGGTTTGTTTGGTGGAGAAATTACCAAACCAATTGCAGATCAGCATCCTTGTAGGAGCAAATTCAAGAAAACAAGCAAAGCATAATCTGAGGCAGTGATGTCAATGTTGCTGCCTCCGTTTATTCAGCGCCATCTCTTGGACAATTTAGGAAGCAGTAGCATGGACGGCCCTGACTGAATTATCTTGCTTCCTTCCCATAATGTCCATCCATAAAAAGGCTAAATTGCACTCATGGGGGTCATTTTGGCTGGCAAAGTTAAATGATCCGTGTTTGTGGATCCCATTTTATTGTAATTGCATTTGAGAGATTTTGGAAAGTCATCGAAATGATAAAAAAAAAAAGTGATACTTCATTGATCCTATGAAGGAAATTATCTTTTTGCTTGCCACCCTCTACAACAAGGTCAGTCAGCTACAGGAGAGGATTCAGTGATTTGATTTACTTCAGCTTGTTGACTCTGTGGTTTGAACCCTGGTTCTCTGGTTGAAGGGTGGACTTCCCTGCTCACTAGTCACTACACAGCCACCCCGCTGCCAATGCTGATGATAATAAATCTGTATTTGTGTCAACCAGTGACAATGATGTCGCCACCCAACATGTTGCTACTTGAACATCAGTCACTGGAAATTAAATTAGTTTTCTCTGGCTATTCTTTATTGCCCTTATATTCTTTTTTAACTCCAATCCACCGATTTGTCAGAACAGACTAGATATTAGGTGAACTAACACCTCCATCTAGTGTCCTAAATAGTGAATTACATGTCTGAGACAAAGCACTGTCCAGTGTAGATTGGGGAAATGATCAACAACTAGGCAAGCACAATTAATAAAATATAAAAAACCAATACAGAAATTCCAAATTGCAGAGGAAAAGACGTTTCAGATGACCTCCAAAACAAGGCATTGTGTATTGTGGTACTATGCAGAAGTTGCACCTCAGAAAAATCGCAATACACATTTTTGATAAATAGGATATGCAACTTAATAACCACAACACAGGAGATAAAGCTTTGACTTTTTATAAGACTTATAAAAAAGAAAAACATAACACCAAGGCGTTTCATACATTGTGTTGTTTTTTTCTTTGTGTTTCTGTGAGTATTATTTACAAACAGGCTTATTTACAAATAGCAATAACTCAGAAATGAAAAAAGCTACATATAGCCTAGCACAAACAACCAGTTAGCATAATGATAATAATATATTTGTTATGTACAATGTAACTGGCAAGACTAGAGCACAAAAGAACATAAAGATTATGCAAACTGTTTAAATAACTTCAAGTATCTTGAGGTTTCATGGAGGATTTAGTCCGGACACAGATCTCGAGCAACACTGACAGAAGCCAAAAATCTTGTTGATCTGCAAATCATGTAGTGTGGCTGGGAAAGGACAGGAGGAGCTCTAGCTATTGGTAAAGACAACACGGACAATGCAACATAAAGTGGCAACACGCAACGTTCACTTCTTTAATGAATGCCCACGTTTTAGGAACTAAACTTAAAACACAACCAAGGGAAATCTCCTTGCCACATATAAAGTGATATCCAGCTTGATAGCCTATAGCACCTTTTTACTGCTTTGAAAAACAAATGTGCAACAGGCACAAAAAACGAACAATTGGAACGATGCAAACAAGACCATACTGTTACTTGGGAGAAGTGGTGGCTGTTGACATCTTGACTGTATCTGTTTTCAAGGGAGGGGACAAAAGTCCAAAGCAACAGGTTGCAGAACAGTTCTAATATTTCTGGACTTTGTGGTTTAAGTACAAATCTTAGGTATCCAAACGAAATATCAAATGTATTGATGGCATTTCTCATTGTCTCTTTCATGAGACCTGTTACTCACACTTTGTAGTGGGAATAACATTGTTGCTCCATTCAAATTCAAACAAAAACATCTCTTCAAAGTAACCGCAAAAGAATAACTCATTCATCACCTAGTACCTTATATGTAATTTAAGGTCCAAATATAACAAAGTCAAACCAAAGTTAGAATTGCACAGTCAGCTGTATGACAGAAGAACGAGCTAGTTTGAGGAAAAATCTGGCTATTCTTCTAGCTTAGCAGAAGTTAGGCCTACCCTAATAACAGAGCCACTGTAAAGGAAAGTGTGGCCCAAGCAGAGGCCATTTGTCCTATTAATGTCTCCAAAGGTCCATAAAATACTAGTGCTACTCCACGACGTTCATACAACAACACTGAGGGGCTTGTTTGCCTCCCGTTTACATCTCGGTTTAGTGTATCCATTTTGGAAGGAAATAAAAAAAGTCCACATACAATACAACACAGGCTGTGGCCAGTGCTATGGTCTTCAAAAGTCCCCCATGGCATGTCTCAAATGGCACCCTTCCAAGTACACTGCTTTTGAAGACTCGCGCTGTAACACTCAATACAGGAGCACCATAAAGATTCTAGTGTAATTTTAAGACCATGAAGTAGTGCACCAAAAGATAATTGAAATTTCAGTTCTCATGTGGCTAAAAAAAATATGCCATCGGGTGTCAAGTCAGAGGCCACGTCAAAACCAACCGCTCTACAAGAGGAGTATAGCAAATTTAGGACTCTCAAAACTAGTGCATTTCTTGGGCAGCAGGGTACCATTTGAGCTCTGCTATCTGCTATGATCTGCTATGATGGTCATCCACTAGGTTCTCTCTTGCCCTCCCCCCTTCTCTAATGCCAACTGCTTCCTCCACTCAGCAGACAATCAGGGGCTGGGGATCGCTGTCACGCCGCTGGTTCTTCTTCAGCAGTTGAATGCGGTTGTGGCAGTAGAACTTGATGGCTCGCCAGTCGCGGTGGTTGCTGACCAGCAGGGGACACTGTTGCAGGCAACGCTCGCAGTCAGCCTTGGCGGGGACGCGAAGCTCAGCGATGTTCTGAGTCAGGTGCTCCTCGACTGCTGCACGCTCCGCCTCCGACCAAGGACGCTTGAGGACGCCACGCTTTCCTGAGAGGGCAGAAGGAGAGGGAGTTATAGAAGACACTACAGTTTGTACACACACACACAAAAAAACAGTTACACCGGTTACAGTCTGTGCACACACATCTCATGGCTCGAATGTATTGAGACTGATTAGACATGGTTGTCAATTACTGCAACCTAAATTTTCTTGACAGCTTTAATTCAGTGACAAAACTTCACTGAAAACTAATACAAATCAGACAATAACATTTGTCTTAGTGTATGCGTGCAACATCAACAAATAAGTAGAATAAATCCAACATGTGCATCAACACAACACGGTGATCATAACACCTTAAATTCCTGCTCTCGTTCACTCACACACTTTCGCCATGAACATTCACTTTGAAGATGCATGTGAACAAACCTGATCGAGGCTGACTTGAGCCTCTCCTGCGGTTGACATGTGAGGGGGGGACAGGGGCAGGGGAAGGCTGAGTGTTCTTGAGCTTCTTGGGTCGTCCCACACGCCCGTTGTTCTTGCCCTTCCTGACAAATAGCAGGGTAGGCGTGGGGGTTGGGGCAGGGGCAGGGGCGGGGGCGGGGGCAGGAGCGGGTGCGGGTGGTGGGGTCTTCTCCTTGACCTGTTCCCCTTCAGACTCACCCTCCGAAAACGAGTCTGCAGAGTTCCCTGACATCACTGGAGAGACGGGGGGGGGGAAAGGAAAGGATGAAGGGAAAGAACGGGGAAAGAAAGGAGGGGGGGGAGATAATAGAACAGTACTTCATTAGTCCACCTGTCACAGCAGAAACTGATCCCCTAATCTGCTCTCAAACACCTCCCCCGCACACAAACTTACACATGATAAGCTAGAGGGAGGGAGTAACCCCTTTCAAGGAAGGAGATAAGAAAAAGAAAAGGAGATGACAGAGCTAGTCTTGGACAATAGGACAAGAAGCCAAACTAAATCTTTAATTCATCCATTCATTCATCCATTCAGCCATCCATCTCACCATCCAGCTCCAGGCAGATGTGGTGCAGGCTCATTCCTCTGAACAGCACTCCGTCTCTCTCTCCACACAGCACCACTCTGCCCACTCTGCCCATCAGGCCTGGGTCCTGGCCAATTCCAGCACAGCTCTGTGTCACATGGTACTCCCTCTCAAGGAAGTGCTCCAGCCTCTCCACAGCGCTGCCTCCTGGCTGCCCAGGCTCTTCTCCTTCCCCAAGCAGCAGCAGTTGGGTCAGGATAGCCACCTGGCGCCGAACCCGCGTCTGGGTCAGGGCGCGGGGATTGCGGGTACCACTGGAGCGCGCCAGGCTGCGGAGGAGGTCAGTGCCTCGAAGTGGCGTGGCAGGGGAGTGGTAGGGCCTGGCAAAGACATATGGGTTTGCAGGGTCCACTCCCACATCCTGCCGTGTCTGCAGGAGCAGCTCCAGGCAGGGCTCGCAGTGAGGGGGCAGGATGAGGGGCTGGACTCGTCCACGTTTACCCTGGACCCCAACTCTAGGGAGGTGGGGGAGCACCAGGCGCTCAAAGGGGGACAGCGAGGCCTCCAGTGGGGTAAGAGCCGGGGGGGCACCAGGTGGGACGGGAACGGGGCACTGGGGAGTGATACGGGCACGGTATTCTGCGATGGACAACTTGGAGACCTCGCACTCACGTCGTCGGTTGTACAAGATAAGGAGTGCCAGGCTTGAGTGGCAGAGCAGGCGCCACGCCTCGGCAGATTGCAGCTGCCGCGACAGGGACAGGAAGGCCGAGTGCTGCAGCCGCCGCAGGTAAAGGACCAGGGAGGACAGGGAGGAGAGCAGGGGCAGCATGTGGAGACGTCCTGAACTACTGCAGGGAGGGAGAGAAAGTGAGGTATTAGTGTCTATTACCTTGTCAGACCTGATCTTGCTGTTTCATTCTGTTCCCTGTTATCTAACCCTGCCCAATGTCTAATACATCCATTATAATGATTATTGGTACAGACTCACAATTTCACAAATTTGAAGTAAATAGGCCAAGGTAATGTTTTGGGGCTTGATCAAAGTAAAGGTCTTGCTTATGTAAAAGTAGTACAGCAATATTTGTTTCATTCATTGCTCACAAAGTAGGCAGATATCTCAAGTTACCTTAGCAAATCCTTTTCCTTATCCTCTGCTCCGCTGTCGTCTTCCACCTCCATCACGCCATTCTCCTCGTCGTCCTCCTCTTCCTCCTCCTCATCCTCCTCTTCTTCTTCTTTTGGCGGCAGCTCCATCTCTTTGGCCGAGTTATTGTTGAAGGAGTTAGGGCACACCACCTCTACCTCGTCCTCCTCCTCTTTGGGCCTCTTCACCTCCACTACCTCCACATCTCCTTCCTCTTGCTCTTCGTCCTCTTCTTTTTCTTTCTTTACCCTCCTTATTCCTCCCTTCCTGGGTGGGGTCACAGCCACAGGAGCTGGACTTCTCTTTAACACAGACACTGGCACTGCACTCCGTCTGGGTGGAGTCAGCACTGGAGGGGTGGAGTTTCTTCCAGTGGAAGTAGGGGATTGGTTAGCTGCTGTGAGAGTGGGCGGGGACATGGAGAGGTCCTGGACGCCACTCTGTGGAAGTTCTGTGCTGCGGTTCTGTATCATGGCCTGTGGCGACTGTGAGTGCTGCTGAGACTGTGTGTGTGAGTGCGCTGCAGCAGGGTGTGTGTGCTGTGCGTGCAGGCGGGGCATCTGTGTGTAGCGTTCAACGAGGGCAGAGCAGATGTCGGGTTGGTGGGCATGGTGCTTGTCCAAGTGGCGGCCCAGGGACCGGAAGTGGCGTCCACAGTACTCGCAGGTCTGGCGCTGGGAGTCTATGGCCACCCCTCCTCTGGAGATACTAGCATTGACGTTAGATGTGGTGTTGGGGCCTAGCGGGGCCGGGGCTTTGAACACCGGCCTGGCTAAGGAGGAGGATGAGGAGGGAGGGGAGGACTGTGGTGGAGGGTGGGATGAAGGTAGGGGGCGATTGTGATGTGAAAGGTTGGTGGGGGAGGCTATGGGAGGGCGCCCGGGTGGGGTCCGATGGGGGGTCTTCTTTTTTGAAGGGGTGCCGCGCCGTTTCTTGCGCCGGCGGAGTGCGCGCCCGCGGGGGTTGGCGGCATCTTCATCTCCAGGCTCGGAATCACTGGCATCGGAATGGGAGATGGGGGAGGAGGAGGGGGAGAGGGACCAAGAGGGGGTGAGGTATTCCTGCTGCTGCTGCTGCTGGGTTGTCAGAGAGAGGGGCTCCTCCTCCTGGAAGGGAGAGACCACAAGGAAAAAAATGAAAAAAAATGTTGTGCGGCATTTAATAAAAGCATTAAAAAAAAAAATGTTAAAAACTACTCGTCAGTTAAAACAAGTCAAACATGTTTTGTCCCTCTAACTGGGTGCTACTGGGTAACGGGGCGGGGCATTTTTTATTTTACCTTTTTGATGTTGTTGTTATTCTCGGGGTCAGAGTTACACTCATAACGCACTGGAGACACAGTACCACGGAAACCCTGTGGGAGACAGAGCAGTCGCGTTAAGACAGCCTGCACTCTGCTTGTTAGTATTCACCATCACAATCGGCCTCAGCTGTCACTCAGAGAGCAGGAGGACACCCCTCCACAGTTGGTCGTTAGCACAGAGGTTAATTAGGACTCTCCCACTAACAAGCCAAAGGAAAGGAGTGAAATTAGATACTCATTCAAATACTATCTCAGCTACCGACGAGCAATACACTACGGGGTTAGAAATCAAATTGCACTGCTGAGGAGAGCACCAATGTATCAATCAATCAGTCAAATCAAGTCAAATCAGTCAAAGTGATAAAGATAAGGTCTGCCTCCTAGAAAACAGACCTAAAGTTAAGATATAAAGATGTGACTTTAAAAGCATTGGCCAAACAATGCGCCAATGGAAAATACCTGTGCCAGTTTCTGAATTTAATTTTCTTTAATGGATTCTGGTATCATCATTTTGTTGAGTAAATTGGTCCAATCTGATGAGATCCATTAACAGAACAGATGTCATGTAATAACCATGGTTACTGTTGCTAAAGGACTATAGGTAGCGAGGACTGGAGCTCAGCCATCACCATGGTAACCCCATGCCTAGCTTAGCTTTGTGTGTGTGTGTGTGTGTGTGTGTGTGTGTGTGTGTGTGTGTGTGTGTGTGTGTGTGTGTGTTTAAGGCTGGTCAACAGTGTGTGAATACACATATGGTAGCCTATCTATAGTCAGCCACGGTCTGTGCAATGTGTAGTGTGTGTTCTTTTATTTCTATACCTATGAGGATAAAATGTCTGCAAAAGGATAGAAAGAAAAGGATTAGGATTAGGTTAGGGTAAGGGTCAAGGTTAGCCATGTAGTGGAGAGGGTTAAGGGTTAGCTTGCTTTCTCTTTCAAGCCACTGACCAGGTTCTCTCCCCACTCTGTCAGGCTGTAGTCCACAGTGATCTCCTCCCCCTTGGTGATGTCTCGGATGGCGATGACCACCAGCCGCACCTGGCTGCCACAGTGGACCTCTCGGATGCGGCAGTTAGGGGAGGGAGGGAAGGAGCCTGCAGTTGGGGCTGGGGCAGAGGCCGCTGGGGCAGCTGGAGCTGTAGGGGCAGGGGTCAGAGCTGGGGCCTGAGCTGATGTAGCTGTGGCCGGGGCTGGGGGCCGGGGCCGGGGCTGGGGCCGGGGCCAGGGCTGGTGTAGAGGCTGAGGAGGAGCTGGTCTTGGCTCCACTGGAAGCTCCGCCGTTAGCCTGCTCCGATGGACCACTGAGAGATGCAGGGGGAGAGAAGATGGGTACAATTTACTTCTTTGATCAGACAACAAGTACTATTGGCTTATTTCTGTTCCTTGGTCAGACAGGAAAGATAGGTTCTGTTTTTATTTGTGTACTTTTCTCTTGTTCAGTGTTTCCTGTATCAATCAGTGTTTCCTGCCTGTAGAATGTTTTGTAGCTGTGGGGGTGGAGGTCATTTGGATTCTGAGACCCAGTTTCACTCCTCTGTCGATTCCAGGATCAGTTCCAGTAGGTGTTAAAATTTAAGAATGGCTCTTATAGAGATATTAATATCATTACATATGGAAATTTGTGCTGTATTTGCAATTGTAATTATTTTTTTCCTGAGTGGAGCAATAAGAAGAGTAGAAGTTTTTCATTGTATTTACATTCTACTAGCTGCAGGGTCAATTTCCTAGCTCTGTGCAAAGGAAATACAGAGTCCACACGAGCATATGCCAATGCTTTAAGCTGCCCTTGAGTGCTGACTTGGGATCAGGATTCATTCATTCTTTCCTAAATCGCTAAGGAAAATTCCACCCTCACACTTATACCCCTTTCACGCACAAATCCTGGGATCTACACAGGTTATTGAACACGAGTCATTCCCGCGTTGGACCCATTCAGACCAAACTACTGTCCCGTGTTGATCCCGGGAAGGTAGTGACAGGGGTCTTGTGTGGTCAGACCAGACCACACAAGACCCGTCTCACCATATTTACATCTGTATAAGTCACTGCCAGAAATACAAGGTACATTGCCAATAGCTGTTAGTGTTTTAGGGTGGATTTTTTTAGCCTTTACTTGCATACACACTCACATCAACAACCTCCAGAAAATGTTCAATATAATATGTAAACAAAGATGACCAACAAGATTAGTATTCTACATAGAGCAATACAGCATGAACATACAAAAATCAATGCAAGTACACACACACACACACACACTCACCAATTATGAGGAGCAGGCTCTGTATTGTAGAAAGGTCCATCTAGTGTAGGTCGTTTATTCTCTGCTGCTTCCTTCCGATCACCTGAGAGCAAAGCAACAGTCAAAAGAATTATCTACAAGTATGTGCGCGCACACACACACACACACACACACACACACACACACACACACACACACACACGAGGTCATCACCCCACCTCCCTGAGCGCACACACACACACACACGCACAGAAGTAGGTCACACTCACTTGCACACATCCACCTCCATAAAAATCACACAGACATACAGGCAGATGCGCGCACAGTGACACACACAATTAAAAACAATGACGGTAGGTACTAAAAACAGGGAACGCAGATATAACATACACAAACACAGACCTGGGCTGAAGCCTTGTTCAGGCACGCTCTCCTCCTCATTCTGGGTGACAAAGACTTTCACCGGTGTCCCTTTTCTTTTCCTTCCACAACCGCGCCTGGGGAGAATACACACACACACAAACACACACAATTATCATTTAATCAATCGGCCTCCTGGCCAAACTTCACATCAATCAGGTCAGAGAATGATCAATAAGCTGATGGCTGCCTAATGGATCAATGCAAACTCAGTATAAACCCCCAAACACACACACACATACACAGAAGGCACATTTACACGGGTATAGGGCAAACTCCCAAAACACCAAAAAACACAGCGGCACAGCAACTGGACAACGATTTGCATTGCTCTTTATCTTTGTACAACTGGAACAGAAAAAGCATATTGTGTATCGTGTTGGATTTCATATAATACGCCTCGTTCTGCCTGCAGTAGATCAGCTCTGCCAAGGCTCCCACCGAAAGAGATTCCTATATATTCTGACCTTTAGTCTGTCATCTTTCCTCACCGCACACTGTCACCTTGTGGGACAACATCTCAACATTTGTCCTTGAATTTCAAATTATTAGCATTGTTAATGTTCAAGGGGCACAGTTAGGGGCTGAGGGCACCCGCTAGCTGCAAGAGACAATTGGAGATACACAGCACAGCACGATTGCTGTTTTTTGCTCATTTCCTGCATTCCCTAACTGTTTTACATCACTGTAGATCATTTTGTAGATCATGAGATATGTGCTATTTTATTTAGTTATTTTAGTTTTTGAAAGTAAACATTTTGAAACAAACCCTTTCTAAATATTACAAGTTACTCCCAGTAAAGAAGAAGCAAATTAGAAAGGCAGCAAATTAAAGCAGTCATTGTGTAAAATCTAGTGTTTCATTTTACCGACAATAGCTGGTGGAGGCATCTTGCTTTGGTTTGTATGTTGGCTTGACTGGGTTGTAATTGACAGAAGGCGGGTCCTAACGTAACCGCAGAGAACACTATTGGTTGAAAGATTTAAAAGCCGAAGCTCCCAGGTACCTTGCCTCTTCTCATTTACAAGCAGAAACCAGAAGTAAGAGCCTCGTCTTGGCTCTGGCGGTGTTCTTGACTGCATGCATTAATATGAAATGGCCATTCAGTGAACGGAGCTTCTTTCAACATGTAAAGGTTTGTAGCCTGATAACAGTATTCTGATGCCACTTTGCAAAATGCAGGTAGCTTCAATTAGACGCCTTGGGAGTTATTTTCAATGCCGTTTGGAAGCGAATGAGCGAATGAGCCTGAGAGGTACGGCAAAACTGATTTAAGAATATTGTTAATTATGATGTATGCATGTAAAAACTGTCAGAATTAACATTACATGGTTGGACAAAGTAAAATTTGAGCAAAAAAAATATCTGGAGTGGACCTTTAAGTTAGGGGTTTTTGAGACAAACCAGGAGACTGAATCCAGCTGACTGATTCTGATTAGATTATTTGTTTGAATACTGTTGGTTCACCAAGCACTGATCTGCAGTCTGATTCTCAGACCGTCCTCCATTGGCTCTGGTTAACATTAACAGTTGAGTACACTGACCCCTGGATCAGCACTAAGGAGTGTGCCGTTACCCCAGAGAGCGCAGAAGAAGCAGCCACCTGTGAGAGCAGAGAATGGCCAAGCAACTGATCTGAGATTATCTTCTTTAGCCTAAATCCACAGCGTAACCGCTGCACTCCGAAGAGCCAAACTGATCCCGCCTCTGCCGATTTTGGGCCAGTTCTGTTACCGCAGATCTCAATATTGTTTTCCGTCAGTCTATTTTTTACTCGCATGACATTGGAGGCTCTTAAAACTAGGCCATAGGAAGCTCGTGCTTTGGATTTTGAAGTGTTCATTACTGTGTGTTTGTGTTTGTGTGCGCGTGTGTGTGTGTGTGGGTGCGCGTGCGTGCAAGAGAAAGGAAAAGAAAAAAGCAGGAGAGGATGAAAGGAGTGGAGAAAAAGGGACAGGAGGGAGAAAAGAGAAAAACAGAGAAAAAAGACAGGGAGAAAAATAGGAAAAGGGAGCAAAAGAGAAAAAGAGGCAGAGAGAAGAGAGAGAGGGAGAGATACTCATTCAGCAGAGATATCAACCAGACCCACTGTCTTTGTATTGATCCACTCCACTCCCATCTGGACCCATGATACTGTGTGCGTGTGTGTGTGCATGCGCACATGCGCATGTGCATGCATGTGTTAAAGAACGTGCTAGAGTGTGTGCGTGTGCATGCATTTGTGCTCATGTATGCACAGAATTGTTTTTCCTCTTGAGAAGCTATGTTTTTTCCCCTGCAACATTAACCTACATCATTGGAAATTAGATCCAAGAAAGAAATCACTGCCAAGAAATCAATACAAAGATATTAATCAATACAAAACCAAGACTATTACAAATAATTGATTGTGTGAGAAGGAAAAAAAAACTATGACAATACTTTTTCACACAACATATGCCTTTTTGCTGTGATTTTGACATTTCTACAATGGATATTATGTCAAGTTCCTAGCAGTCACTTGAAAAAGAGCATACACTGAATTGCAGTATTTAACTAATCGTATAACATTAACAATCACGATTATACTGTGGTCCAAACATGATGATGTATTCATAGGAAGCTCTGTGGCAACTCCCATCCCTCAAGATGATACATAATACGATATAGGAGCTATGACAGAACACTACCACGATTCTGTGATTCGTGTGTTTCTAAAGAATATATTGCAAGTTTGTGTAGAAAAACAAGCTTCAAGTTTCAATGTTTTCAGTCATCTGAAAATTCCACTGGTAAAAACAACCTCTATGCTAAAGGGGCTCAGATTCGTAAGGTTCTACTATATATAGGCCTGCAGAAGAAAAACACTACAAAATTCACTGTTGCACCAGTGGTTCATGCTTTCTCTACACAGACAGTCTCAGCCAGTAGGGCTGGGCTATATCATAACAGGTCACCGACTTTACCCAGAAAAATACCATTTTGTCTCAAAGTTTTATTTTGCTGGATTATTTTGGGTCGTCTTTGTGTGTGTGTGTGTGTGTGTGTGTGTGGGGGGGGGGGGGGGGGTCTGTTCTGGTTCAGTGAGTTTCTGAGAACTTTCTTGCCAACCAAATCTCTCTTACCTCCACTCCTCCAGTATACTGACCCCTCAATCTTTCACTCATTCCTGTCTTATTCTGTCTAACCCTCCTCTATCGATTCTCTCCATTCCTCTCTCCTTCACGCCAACACACACACACACACACACACACACACACACACCCCTCCCGCCAACCCACATGCATGCACAAATACACAAACAAGTC
>JAXDDX010000007.1:8595000-8600000 GCA_034670405.1 Hoplostethus atlanticus
TCGCTCTCTTTCTGTCACACACTAAACACCTTTATTCCCATTCTCTCTTTCCAATCATACACGAATAGTTTCTCTCGCTTTCTCTTTTGCTCTCCTCTGTCTCTCTCGCTCTCACACACACACATAATAATGCATGCGTGCAAACACAGACTCTGAAAAACACATTTTTCCCTACTCTCTAACACACACACACACACCCTGCCTCCATAACACACTCCTAACACACATACACACACACTTAGTCATTCTCTCACAACCACACACACACACTCCATCTCTCTCTCTCTCTCTCTCTCTCTCTCTCTCTCTCTCTCACACACACAATACCACACACACACACACAATACCACAATACCACACACACACACACAATACCACACACACACACACACTCGTGTTCTCTTTGTCACACACTCCTTACAGTGTGCTCCCCCTCCCTCTCACACACACTCATTTTCTCTCTCTCTCTCTCTCTCTCACACACACACACACACACACTCAGTGTCTGTCTCTGTCACGCACACACTCTCTCCCCCTCCCTTCCCTCTCACACACACACACCATCTCTCCTCCCCCCCCCACACACTCCCTCCCCCTTCCTCTGCTCTAGCGCGCACACACACACACACACACACACACACACACACACACACACATCCCCCACACACACACACACACCACTCCCCCTCCCTCCCGTCTCTCTCTCTCTCTCTCTCTCACACACACACACACACACACACACACACACACACACACAGAGCTGCTTCTTTCTCTCTCACGCTCTCTCCCCCTCCCTGTGTGTGCCTTTCTCTCCCACTCTCACACAATCACACACACATGCGCACACACAAACTCACATTCGCGCGCACACACACGCTCACCACACACAGGAGCGAGCATGCGCGCACACACAGACAGACAGACACACACACACACATACACACACACACACAGAGGAGATCTTTGACAGTGTATCAATTCTAACATTTTTAAAACTTTGTGAAAATGAACAATTACATTATGGGTTATGTTCTTGAAAACTTTGTTATATATAGTTGACAAACTGCTAATGCAAATAGTTGTTTGGTTTTAGCCTAAGGTTACCTGGCAAAAGTAACAAATTCAATGTACATGACCTATTTTTTGTTGTTCGTATTGTCGTGTCACTCAAAAATACAGATTCATTAGGTGAATTCAAAGATAGTCAGTTACACACACATGCGCGCGCACATATACACAAACGCAAACTCGCGCACGCGCGCACACACCTCTTTCGAGCTGCTTTGTGGGGCCATTTAACGGTTAAAAAACAAACTAACACAAGAAAAACAAGCGGGTTTCTCACAGACTTTCCTTTCATTCTACTTTTAGTGACTGACAAACTTGATACATAACGTTTGTTTACAACTTTAGTTCTATCAAAAAACATCCTCACACATATATGCGCGCACACACGCACACCCTCTCGCTGTCATTGGGGGGAAAAGACTATTATCAAACATTTTCTCCTATGTTATATGTCATGATTAATTGACTCCCTCACCCCCGCGGTGGCGGTGCCGGTTTGACGCCTTCTCCGTCGCTGTCCAGGTTCGGTGGCTCCCGGTAGTCGAAGAGCGAGCGTACGGTCTCCGCCATGTTCATGCTAGCGATCGCTGATCTTCCCCCGCCGCACCGTTCAGCCTCTCGCTCTTCTCTCCAGCCGCTCAACTGGCTCACACCAAGGTTATTCCAGCCGCTTCCACTCTGGTGGAGCGGAGGGGTGCGCGCTGTACGAGACATAACAACATTCTCCATAACGTGTGTTTGCTCAAGTAGTAAAGACAAAATGACGAAGTAATTTCAAAAAATTATATTTAAATGCAATCTGTGTGTCACGTGGGAAAATACCACGGCGCCGCTCGTTTTTATAAATACGATAATATATCTCAACCCTACGGACAAATGGATGTGCTCACTGACCAGAAGAAAAAAAGTAGACCATTTCTAAAAGAGTGATGATCTTTCTAACTGAAAGAAGAAATAATAAAATTAAATCTTGATGAAGAGGAAAAACTGGGGTGACATTATCTTTTAAAAGAAAGGACATTACTTTTTTTTGCCAAGCCTTTTCTAATGAACACACACACACACACACACACACACACACATACACACACACTCAGTGTTACCCCACTGTTTTATCAACAGGTTAACACAAACCACTATCAATAAATTGGCTGATTTGTTCAAGTGGAAGAGTGAGACTTGGTGGATATTGTCTTGGTCAGTCAAGTACCATTCCAGTGTCTGCTGAACCCGATACATGATTTTCGGGTGAATTTCCCCCCGGGGATCAATAAAGTATCTATCTATCTATCTATGATACCATACCTAATAGATTGGGAACTGCACCATACAAAAGAGCAAAGGATGGATGATAGCTTTTACATGTCACTAAGTCTATGGACCAGCCACTCTTGGCAAACTGGTACAATAAACTCTTGCACAAATCAGTCTCTTTTGCACAATCACCCAATTAACATTACAGAATAAAGAATATTTAATCAAATATTTAATAGAAAATTGAATTCTATCAATATTAACTGTTATACAGTGGTATTAGCTCCAAACAATTCATAGATGATATGATAATCATATGTATCAGAGATGGTGGCATGCCAGTCTTGCATGTTGTAAGATGCCCACTAGAGCATGGGAAAAATCATCCCAGCAATTTGTTACTGTCATTTGTCACCTGATTGTTCAAACAATCTTCAAAAGTATGTCTGCATAATGAATAATGAACAATATATACAATGATATATTAGCTACTGTCATTTTTTAAGAGTCCATTGAGTTGATGAGTTTAACAGCCTGATAAGAGATAATCCATTTCAGAGTGTTTTGATGGTTGGCAAATATAATTAGGGTTATATGTGACATTTGATATTGCCTTCTAAAATATCACCAAGAGCAACAACAAAAACATTAAAACTAGCAAAAGAATAACATCCAGAGGTCTACAAGCCTCTGTTGCTGCATCTGATGTCATTGTGCATCCATCAACAATAAGAACATTGAATAGAAATGACTTTCATGCAAGGGCAGCCAGGAAGAAACCTCTACTGTATAAAAAGTTTGCCAGAGATGTCCTGGACAAACCCTCTGTCTGTACTCTGGACAGATGAGTCCAAAATTGAACTGTTTGATCGTAATAAAAAATGCCATGTTTGTCGACAATCCAAAACTGCCCACCACCAAAATAACTTATTCCTACAGTCAAGCATGGTGGTGGGAGTGTCATGGTCTGGGTTGTTTTCTTCCTCTGGACCTGGACGAATCAACATCATTAAAGGAACCAGGAATTCTGAGGGATACCAGAGAATTCATGAACAGAACGTCTGAGAGCTAAAGCTGGGCCAAAAATGGCTGTTCAACAAGACGATGATCTTAAGCATTCAAGCAAATCTACCTGAAGCGGCTATTAATGTGAGACGCCCTCGAACTTCACTGAGTTGGCCGAGTTCTGTAAGGAGGAGTGGGAGAAGGAAGATGCCAGAGACGGACTGGCTGGCTCTAGGAGGTCACATATTTTTGCGCACAGGGAGTTTTTGTAAATAAACCAGTTTTGTTAAATAAAGAACGGAAGTATATCATATTTATTTGTCTGTGTTCTTTATTTCGGATATCTTCATTGAGATTTGAGGTTTAGATAAGGATTTTAGAAGATTATTCCTGTATAATATATGAAAAAATGGCCACCCCTTGTAGGATTTACAAACTTTCAAACATGACTGTATATGACATTGAAAAATAAAAAACAATGCAAACAATAAACAATAAAAAAAAAAAACTATGATTATGTTTCAAAGGGGAACATTGGCCAATGTTATTATATGGAAAACACTATGCAGGAAAACTAACCCGCACAGGCTCACACATTTTTCGAGAGAGCACAAAGATATTTCTCCGTGGCTTAATGCTTAATATTAAGCTAGGAAATACGTCTTACATTTCTTACAGTTCTGCCATTTTCCAATAGTTATCATGATTTTGTGTTTTTTTTAAAAGATTATCTCTGACAGATACAGTACAGAGAGACTGAACAGTTTGGGAGAGAGAGAGGAGAATGACATGCAGCAGATGTTCTTCTAGACTGGCCTCGAACCCTGGATGTCGTAGTTACATGGTACAAGTGAATCGCCAGAACGCCCAAGTTTACCTGTTTTTGTGTGTCATAACCCACGCTTGCTGCCTGCCAACCAGTTGAGTTGATGACATTTTCACAACTTTTTCAATCAACACTCTGGATTAGGCCTACTAATAGATAGAAAAGCAGGAGGACGTGATTGGACAGAAGTGGAAGACAGACAGCATATAAGGAGAGTCCACGTTGATATAAATGTTATAATTCATGTTTTCTGTCTCTTCTTACTAAAGCTGCCATAACCGTCCCTGTATTCTGACAGTAAATATGACATCTTTGTCTTGTCCTATGTTACATTAGCATTGCTAAAATGCTAATCAGCCGGTCTCGTATTGTGACACAAGCATATATTTTCCAACATTGTTTTTGGATGTTGATGCACGAAGGAGACAAAAATTGAGATACATTATAGGGTGTGCTATAGCTTAGTTATAGCTTGTGTTGTCATATTGTCTAATTGAGATCCCTAATTGAGGTGCTATAGATTCACCCTCTTTAAATTCTGGTGTCGGGTATGATCACTGGAGGGAATTCGTTTCCACGCCCAGGAAGTGTCACGAATCAAAACTTAAGGGTGAAATACAAAGCAGTCTCCTAAAGTGCAGCGAGCGAGTGCCTGGTCCAGATAAAGTTTGACTCACCAGTGTTACGTCTTTTGCCTCTGTTGTCCCTTTGGTGTCCTTTGGTATAAAGCGAACACAGATGTTGTGCGCAGTTTACTGACGTCACATTACATGATTTCTGGGTATTGAAGTCCTCAAAATTCAAACAGTTAGGTTTTGATACCATTTGGGGCCGCCAACATGCAAAA
>JAXDDX010000007.1:8605000-8642500 GCA_034670405.1 Hoplostethus atlanticus
ACAGTGGCAGTTTCCCAAGATTCCCGCTTATGGACAGATGCAATGGTAACCTGATGCTAGCTTTGTGCTTAGAGCCAATTGTCTACTGCTAGCACTTTCTACACCAGAGGTCATAATGGAGGGCACCCAGTGTTTTAACAAACGACAATCAAATCTTACAGAGGACACACACAGTAACATTATTACAAATGTGTAACAAGAAATGTCATGGAAATCAATCAATCAACAACGCAAGAAATCAATTAAATGTCAGGAATGTTTTAACATTCTACATCTTGATCCATGACTGGTAGATGTTATGTGTGGCACAAGCAGGAAAAACTGCAGGCTATAATATAAAGACTCTAGAACTTCTAAATATCCACTGTTCACTGTTCAATCCCCAACTTCTCTAGTCTTTGACCATTTCCTGGTCTGTGGCCTCTTTAATCAACCCACTGGAAACATACTGACCTGGTAAATCCCTTTGGAAAGGAAAAAATAAAGAAAGAATACGCTCTACGTGAGAGTACAGCAGCTAGTTCACCATCAGAGTAGATGACAAAGAGCATAAGAGGACACCAGTCACCATAATACATCCCTTCTCCATATACAATACTCCAAATGTAACACTATTAATACTATTAAACTACATAAAAAGTACTCCACTCCAAAACATTTTCCATATTCTCATGTTTGACTTTGAAGATACTTTAAAGACACAGTTGATAACTTTTGTATCTCTAGATCTTATTTTCCTAGGGTTCAATCTTCATCTGGGTATTAATCATGGTGGCTAGTAAAGGCCAATGACCAAATGTTGCATTTCAGCGACAACATTGAGTTATCTTTTGTTTGGAGAAGGCTGTGTCATTCAAATCTCACACGGGTTTGTTTTCATTCCCAGTGCACCTACCAACAGTTGGTCAACCCACAAATGCTTTACAGCTTTACATGTCATGAGGTAAACAAGTGTAATGTGATCAAGTCCCCTCACCCTAAAACTGGAAATACAGCATAGGTTTGCTTACTTTTCCTCACAAATCTCTGGATACTGTATTTACTGTCTTTTTTTAAATTAATTCTAGTCCCTCAATCTCCTCAACTCCAGCTTTGTTTCCCACGTTAGCATGGATCCCGCTGGTTATCTGGGCAAGACCTTTCTATGTAGGATTGACTCCCAGCTAACATTTCTTGCCTGAGGTTTCAGACATCTTCTGCTACAACAATCTGAATCTGTGGCCAGTGACAAATTAAAATATGACACAGACTGAGGTAGACTGACATTCCAGCATTTTAAATTTAGATCAGTTTCTATGTTGTTGCATGGTAAGGTTTGCATGGTTGATCATTGCCTTGCAAGTTGCAACCGTACACTGAACGGGTGGTTCACTTACTTGACAGATACATGATCATTATTTTCAAATCGACTGACTTTGGACTGACTTTGGGTTCAGATGTGTGCTTTGAAAATGTTCTATGACGCTTGTGACATAGAACACGACAGATGGCTGTCAAAATACATAATCTCCTGTTATTTTAAAAAACTAACTAAATCATAAAATGAAATCAGACTGTGATGCCTTTCTTTCATCAGTCTCATGTCTGCAGACATGGTCCAATTTATTATGTTTCCACTACACTCTGTGCTGTTATGTCCCCTTTGCTCCCATTCCTAATAAAGTGCCCCCAAATATACAAAACTACAAGAAGATGGACTAATCTGAGAAAAGTAGCATTAGGAAGGAAGGAAGGAAGGAAGGAAGGACGTTCAATGACTCTAGATAGGTAACAGCATATTGTGGCCACCAGAGGGTGCTGTTACATAGATTCTTTATAGACTGAAGGGTCACTGGGAGGGGAATCTATGAAATGATGAGCAACGCATATCTGGTTATGGCATGCATTCAAATGTTCTCATTTTCATCTTGTTGTCTACGTCCTCTGTCAGTTTCAGTGGATCTGACAGAGGCTGGCTTCAAATGGGGCCATGGAGTGATGCATGCATAAACAGTAAAACCATGAACACGTTGTTAGCAGGTGAAAAAAGTAGCATCACTTTCATTTCCTTTTCATGTCAGCTTTAGACGTTGTTACCCAAACTTCTCAATTATTTTCTTGTTTCCTTAAAACCAACATGTGAAAGAAAGAACTTAGCAAAATAACTCTGAATCCAACTGCAATTTGGAATTCAAGAGCTAGTGAAAATACAATATAAAGTAAATTTGAATGTCCACTGCAACAGTTAGCAGCAAGTAAAGCTGTGCATCAGATTATGCATCTGACTAAAAATAAATGTATTCCAACCAACACTGTTATTTATTATTAATGTACTTATTGTCTCTCTCTCTCTCTCTTTGTCAAAAGCCTCCTTTCATTTATATGAGGCTCTATGCCCTAGCTACCAAAAATAATCCCACCTACTCATCTCCCTCTGTAAATCAGAATCATTTTCTCTTTCTGTCTGGGCATTATCACTCATTTCTTTCCCTTTGTCTCCATATCAGTCCCTTTCTCACTCTGACCCCAGCCAAACACCTCGCTCCACTCTCATCTGCTTCATCCCTTATATCCCATGCCCTTCTTCCCCTCTCCCAAACCTCTTCTCTCTCTCTCATTATTCTTTTTCACCCACACACACTTCTCACTTCTCCATCTCATCTGTGAGCACTTCTCTTCTTCCTACTTCCCCCGGTCCTCCCTCGTGCCTTGGCTGTGACGGAAGGCAGGCCCTGCAAGGTGGTGATGGCTGTCTTGGTCCAGTAGTCCAACTCTTTGAAGATGCGGTATATCCACAGCTTGACCTCAAACAGAACGGTTGAACTATCTATCTGTTGACAACATGGGGAGAGAGAGAGAAGAGAGCACAATGGACAATGAGCTCTGCCTTAATTTCCAACACTTTTGCCAACACTGCATCATCATAACTCATATGACGACATCAGAGTCCTCCCTACCTCCAGTCCCTCTAAGCTGGGAGTCAGGACCGCAGTCCCATCTGTGGCCTTGAGGAGCTCTCCAGTGTTGGCTAGGAGCAGAGACAGCCTGTCCCTCACCCTCTTCCTCTGGCCCTCATACTCTCCATTCTCTGCACCGCCCAGCTCCTGTTCCTCCTTGGTGATGGCTCTGTCCAGCAGGCCGCGGCACTGTAGCAGGGCAGAGTGGAGACGCCAGAGCTTGTCCCTGGCGTTCAGCTGGGAGGAGGGAGGTGGGACGGACACCAGACGACCATCAGCCACTGCGAGATCTTGAGAGAGGTTCTCCTTTTTTCTCTTTAGGAGGAAGGAGAGAGAACAACGAGGAGGAAGAGGATTACACTGAGGAGGAGAAGTGAGAGTTGGGAAGGCAAAAGGAGGAGGAAGAGAAGGAGGAAGAGAATAGGAAAGAAGGAGAGGATGTGGAAAGTGGTGTGCAAGGGTGGGGCAGAGAGATTTCAGAAAGATGACGGGCAATGGTTACTATCAACTTTTTTTTTATGGCAATTTGGCACCACAGGTCATTGGGACATATGACTTGATTTCATTACTTTATTCAGGTTTATTCAAACTGCTTCTAACAATAACATATTTTCATCACAGAGCAGACATGTACCCCTCCTTTGAAGAAAAATGTGTATTGACAGTGAGGATTTAATGAGGATTTAATAACTCACTGAACACGAGTCGAACTTAAACTACTTGAAATTACACGTTTGGTTGAGCAAGCACAAGAACAAAGAGTACATTTTCAGGTGCAACAGTGTTTCATTTCCTGTACGTCTGCCTTTGATCCACATAGCAGAGAGCCATTACACAATGAGGACAGCAGTTCTGCAGTCACTTATCTGCTGAATCGGATGATCTTGCTGACATGCCCAGCCTCATCTCTACTAGTTCAGTTAGTTGTGAATCCCAGAGGCGTCGTTGTGACATTATACCGAGGCGTTAATGTTCAAGCCTGTGTGCAAGCTAGTACCAGTGTGATAGAGAGGCCTAATCCGACCTGCATGCCCCTCCAAGAGTTGTTTACTGTATTGAGTCCAAATGGGATTAAAGGCAATTATGGACACCCTGGGGACCCAAAATGTAGCCGGAGACAATATTCTTTCATGTTATGGTGAATTACGATAATGTGGTAAACTCTAAAAATGATTTAAACTGTAAATCATGCAATCAGTGGTTTCTCGCCCAATGAGTAGGCAAGGGACACAAAGGTGTCAATCATTTTGTACCCTCAGGTAGATCCTGTTTCAAAAACAATTACAGCCCGCCAAGAAATAAAAAACTACTGGAATAAACACTGATGTATATAAATTTCTGTCTGACAGTCTGACAGGCTAACAGACATTAAATCATTTCATGGTGTGCTCACCGGAATGTTTTCAGTATGTCGGCCTAAAGGCTACAGCTATATCGCTGAAACACAACATAAACTTTGCAGGCTGTGCAGGCTACATGTAAACTGCATGCACATACAGTATATATTGTGTGTCCTTTACAGTCTGTGCCCGCTTGCACGAGCACTGACAAGTAGGCATGTAAAACTAACGGTCAGAAAAAGACCGAAGAGGACACGAAGGATAAGAAAAAGAAGGGTCAAACCCTAGGAGCTCCATTCCAGGGCCGCTCCCTTGCTCCCAGCGAGAGACACATTAAAGGAAGGATGTGGCACTGAAACTGGCAGGAAACCAAGAAGTTTTAATAACCGGTAGCTCTCACACCTATAAGCCAAGAGACGCAGGCTCATGGAAAAGAGATGAAGGCTTCGTGCCCAGGCATTGATGAGCTTGTGCCAGAAAAACACCCATCTCTGTCATTCCAACTGAGCACCCACCCCACACACACACACAGAGAGTCTGCATTCCTACCCCCTGCTGTCCTGGACATTCTCTCTCTCTCTCTCTCTCTCTCTCTCTCTCTCTCTCTCTCTCTCTCTCTCTCTCTCTCTCTCTCTCTCTCTCTCTCTCTCTCTCTCTCTCTCTCTCTCTCTCTCTCTCTCTCTCTCTCTCTCTCTCTCTCTCTCTCTCTCTCTCTCTCTCTCTCTCTCTCTCTCTCTCTCTCTCTCTCTCTCTCTCTCTCTCAACACACACACATTCTCCCTCTCTCTTATCTCTCTCTTGCACACATCCCTTTCTCTTCTTCTTCTCTCTCTCTCTATCTCTCTCACACACACACACACTTTCTCCTGTAATTCCTTTTCTCTCACACCCACACACATGGTTGCGTGCCCGTGCGCGCACACTCTCTCTCTCTCTCTCTCTCTCTCTCTCTCACACACACACACACACACACACACACAATCTATTAATTTTCCACTTAACCTTGGCCTATTTCCCTCTGTCTTTCGCGGCATTCTCTCAGACTTAAGACTCTGAAATCACACTGCGACCTGTCAGTTTGTAGACGGTGGAAAATATAAGCCACTGTACTCACAAAAAGTTCCAGTAAGTGGGCGCATTCATGGTGCAGCTGCTCGGCAATAGCAGCAGCCCTGGCCACCGTGGTCCTGCTCTGGTCCGGACCGGTCATGCCTCTAGTCCGCCTCTCTGCCATGGGACCTCAGCTAGAAAGACACAACACATGCACTTGGAGCAGGAGAGCAACAGGCCGGCCCCTAACATACACCAGTGTGAGCCTGGTTCATCCCAACACCTCATTCCTGGCTGGTGGTTCCTGGTGGTTCAGTTCAGCCAGTCCGTCCGACCCCCTCGCTGAGCCCCGGCCAGATTAATTAATTAGGGCTGGAAGCCGTTTCTTACGTTTCGGTACAACGAGTTTCCACAGTTTCCCGACCTCAGCTGCTTACTGTTAGTTACTTAAGTTACAGTGTTTCTGTCCAGCTCCGCCCTCTCCCAAGGGAACCTGATGCCAGGCAGCAGGAATTTATTTAACGGGACAAGCGGGGGCGGTGAGACAGAGAGGGAGGAGTTCATCAACTTGTTATTTATTCATGAGAAGCTTATCTGATTTACTGGTAAGATAAAAGTGAACATGGTCTAATTTAAGCGATTTTAAAATTTGCTGTGCTGTTACGTATGTGCACCTGTCCTACCCTTACGATAAAGAACTCTAGTCATACTATGATCATTTTAAAGGGTTACTATACAAACATCACAGCAAAACTAACTAAAAAGTCCCTATAGGGATATTATAGGATGATGTCACAACTCACAACATAAAGTACGATATGGTCACTATAAACTCCCTACTGAGTATCACAGACACACTAGAAGCCTCTATATAAAAAACAAAAACTAAAGCACTATTTATTAGAGAGATTTTTAGACCTACTGTTGATGTTACTGCCAGGACAGGATTAGTAGCTTTATTGTTCCAGACAGTGAGGATAGGTGGACTACAGTTTATCCCTTCAACAGCAGTCTTTAAACTGGAATAAATGTTTATTTTTTGTTTGTTTAGCTGGATATCATATTAATTTTAGCATTTAAGTTATCCAAAGGTAGGCCGTCCTAAAAGTATTAACATTACTGAGTATATCGGTATGATATCAGTGTCATTTGTAAACTTCCCTAGGCATATCTAACCAAACATCACTTTATCAATCCTATAATATTCCTAAAGGGGTTTATAGTCTCTCTGTGGTACTCAAAAGTACTATTGTACTCCAGTTTTTTCTCCTAGTATTACTATATGGTTTTGTGGTATGTTTTGACCTATATTTTAAAGTTTTGCAGTAGTGCTGAAATTGATGTTTCAATAGATAAATATGATGATGTAGTTGAGAAGCTTGCACTGACGCAGTTAGTAACTTGTGATTTAACGGTGCAATACCACGCCTGTACTCTAGGTGCCAGTGCAGGCATGCGTACATGTAAACACAAAGCAGCGGCTAAAATACCGTAGCTAACGTTAGCTGTTTTAAAGACATTGAAAGACTGGGCGTTTCTACAAACGAGGAAATAGGAAATTATTAAACATTTTCCCACTGCATTATTGTGGCAAGTTCAGCTGTTTGATATTATATACCAGTTCTCCCATTGACAGTACTTGCAGGGTTTATTTTTGATACGAAGTACACAAGCTAACTTAACTTCAGGTGATTTCATTGACATGAACTCTCTCGTTGGCTACGGAGTGTCCTCTGACTCAGAGAGTGAAGGAGATGGAGAGTCTGTAAACAACGGTAAAGTCAGGTAAGAAGCCACATCAACATATTTACTACAAATAATTTGCCAGCTTAACCATTAGCTCAACACAATGCTAGTTAAATGAGTCGACGTAGGTTGTTTTTCTCCTGTCCTGATCTAAACTAAATCCTGAAACTCCTCTTTCGTTTGTGTGTGTGTGTGTGTGTTCCTTCTTGAAGTTCGGGGAGGGAGGTAGGTGATGAAGCAGCAGCCGTCAACAAGACCCGCAACTTCCTACTGGAGTCTGGTTCAGATTCCAGTGAGCCAGGTAGTGAATCAGACCCAGAGGAAGAGGACACAGAGCCCTCACCATCACCACATCCTCCGGCAGCAACAGCAGCCCCCTCTGGTCCCTCCCTGAGCTCCCTGACTCCCAGCAAGCTGCCCCCTCCTCCTCTTGATGCCTGCTCTGGCAGCAGTGTGTTTGCCAACCCCTTCAAGGCTCAGGCAGACCAGAAACTCAATGCCTTGCAGAAACATGTCCCCCTCACAATGCACGCCAAACCCTCCCAGATAGGAGGCAAGAGGATGTGCGTGGCATACAGGAAAGATGGAAGGTGCAGGTTTGGCATCAAATGTAAATTTGCTCATGACAGCGACTTGCAGTCCTCGGTCATTCCCAGTGACTTCCGCACCCCTGTGGGAGATGAAACACCAGTGTCAGCTCAGGTTGACTCCCACAAAGGTGGCTCTCATGGTGAGCGTCCCCAGAGCTTCCGCCAGCGGACAGAAGAGGAAGATACTGAGGGGCAACAAGGAAGGAAGAGGAGGACAGGACTGAGTAACACGTTGATCCCTCCCAAACGAGCCATGAAGCAGTATGCTACGCAGAGGAACAGAGAGCGGCTCAATATGCCCTGAGTGATGTCCTATAAGCTATGACACTGTGCTGTCAGCAATACAATATAGTATCTAAGGGTGAAATATGTGGTCTGGGTGTGTGTTTGTGTGTAGAACGTGCACTTCCATCTTATGATGAATGACTCAGGTATTCTTTTGTGTTCAAAACGTAATATGTGATGGTCTGTTCCCCAATATCATCTTGTGCAATGATTGATAACGAATACACTTCCTCTAAATGTTAAGACATTTATTTACCTCATAAATTAACAGCATTGGTGTCTGCTCTATCACTTATCCTACATCACAAATTAAAAGGGAGTAGACTCATTGTTGACACACCATCAAGAGTTCCTACATATTTTTGATCATCAAATCACATGACATTTCAAGGACGAATCCATGATATAGTGCAATTTCCATTACCTAATTCAGTGACTGTGCTTGCTGTTACTTTGTGGATGAATAGCCGATTTGAATGTCCAAGGTCATCTCTTGGCTACCTGGGACTTCTATGACCATGACATTCATTTTACAGGTTATTATTCCTTCAAAGCCAATTCAATCTACCAGTAGCTGAGCGTGACAGTCAACATTTGCCCAACTGCAGAAAGGAGGGCAAAACAAGTTCCATGACTTTGTTAAAACCTTTAGGATACGTGTCATTTTCCTTAACTTTTCCAGGCCTGTGTAACACTCACAGTCTATGACTCCAGGTTTTGAAATGTCTTTTTTTTTTTTTAACCTTGTGAAGCACTTTGTAACAGTGTTGTATTTAAGGCGATATATAATTAAAAGTTGACATTACTGTAGGAACCCTGATGATGTCACACATTAAGAGTCTAAATTCATGTGCTGTGTTTTACTTGGAGGTATGCTATATTATTGCAGAATAGCATGGGCTTTGCAATAGTGCAACATGTCCTCCTAGAACTGATCTCAGCATCAATAGACACATCCACATAAAAGGCCAGTTAAGTTTAGAGGACTAACATTATTTCACTTTATGTACAAAAGCAACAACTTACATATACAGACACACGCACATACATATCTTTCCCTGATACAGATAAATCTAAAAAGCTACCAAAGGGTGACTATATGGGTGAATAGTACATAATATATTGGTGATCCTACATGTATCTCAAACAATGCATTACAGTATATAGGGTCAGTGATAACACAGTTAGCCACTATCTATGTCCCGCTGTATGTGCACTCTTCCTGTTTTACATGAGTGCCTGTTGCACATGTCCCTCTGTGCCATCAGTCAGAACTTCCCCTTCTGGCTGCTCCCAGACCACACCCCCCTCCCCTACCACTTCTGTCTGCTGAAGGGAGTGAGCTGAAGTGTCCAGAACAAAGCTTGCCCCGTTGGTGGAGATTGGATCCTGGGGTTGTGGCTGGGACGGGGATAGGAGAGGGCTAGGGGTGGCTGTCTGCACGGTTTGAAGCTGCTGAGTGGTTGCTAGTATGGGGATCTGCTGAAGATGGGTCTGGGACTGGCTGACAGGCTGGAAGGTCATGTGAAGGATTTGGGTTTGGCCCTGCTGCTGCTGGGAGGAATATGACTGAAGGGGCAGTTGCTGCAGCTGGGGTTGGTGCTGGGTTACTAGTGAGCTGGAATGAAGGGTGAGTTGCTGGATTTGGGGCTGCCGCTGTGACTGCTGAGCGGCCTGCACAAATTGCAGGGGCATCTGGAGCTGGAGGTGGGTTTGCTGCTGGTTGTCGGCAGGCGAAGGGGGGTCGATGGGGGACAAAGCAATAGTCACTGGCACCTGCATTGTATGGAGGCTCTGGTCTTGACCCAGTAACACTACCTGGTGGCTCACTTGTTGAGCCACTTGACCCATCTGGGACACCTGAGCCACTTGCTGCACTTGCTGCCCAACGTGCCCCACCTGGCTCAGCTGTACCACCTGCCCAACCTGCCCTAATTGGCTCACTTCCAGGCTGGTGACATCTGCTTGCATGGGATTTCCCTGCAATTCCAGCAGGGAGGCAGGGGTCGTGATGAGGGCACCAGCGTTGGCTGCCAGGGCCTCAGCGATTAGTACCTCTGGGTGACTCTTGGCCTTATGGGCCACCACACAGTCCTTCTTCTCGAACTTCTTGCCACAAATGGAGCAGGAGAACTGATAGGTGGCGTCGGCATCATGCTTCTTCATGTGCCAGTTGAGAGACGCCTTCTGGCGACAGGTGAAGCCACAGATCTCACACCTGTTAAATGGGGAAGGCAGGGAGAAAGGATTGAATAAGTGGTGGTAAGAGAAGAAATGCAAGTCAGTAATCTAGGAAAATGGAATATTATGAATCTTTGTCTAAACTAAGAGAGCAAATGAATGATGTAAATTATGAATGAGGAGGCACTAACTGGAGGGGCTTCTCTCCTGTGTGGATCATGCGGTGCACAGCCAGGTTGTGGGAGCTCTTGAAGGCACGAGCACAGAACTCACAGATGTAGTCCCTCTGGTCTAGAATCACAAAACACTCGGTTAAGAGAAATGTTTCTTCTCCAATGCATGTTTTGTGTACGTTTATATGTACCTGTGTGGTGCTTCGCATGACGCAATAGCTGTTTCTGTAGTCGGAAGAGCCTTCCACAAGAAGGGTGAGGACATACATATTTCTTCTTGAGCAAGTGCTGGTACTTTATATGGTGCTGGGCAGGAAAACGGAGACAAGATGAAACAATGACTATCCGAAACAGTTGGATGGAAGGGGAAGAGAGACACAAAACTGTCTCTAGCAAAGTTAAGCATCAATTCCCATGGACCTTCTATGGATGTATTTAATTAACCTCTTACAAACTGTGACTGAGTTTTCATCAGGATTATGTGGTTGCTATGACAGACCTGTAGGTAGCGAGGATGAGCCAGGACTGTGCCACATCCTTCCATCTCACAGCGCACATACTGCACTGGGGGCTTCTTCCTGTGTGGGCAGGACATGTGTCAATGAAATGTTACGTTGCTGAAACCTAAATATTAACATTAATTTCAAGGTCTTTCCTCAAATTCCACACATCCAAATTCACTGCCTACTAAAAATATAATTCATGAACATAACCTCACCTTCTCTTTGGCAGCCGTGGAGTTTTGTCATCTTTCCTTCGCCTGCCTCTTCTGACAAAGAAAGAAAAATGCAAAATGCAAAAAAATGAAATTCACTGACACAATCTGATAATGAAAAATCTGAGATGTACTGATTACAAAACCAGTATGAAAAGGAGTTTGCTGGCTAAGGTTCATAGTGCAGCTTTGGAATCACACACACACTCGTGCGCACACGCACGTGCACACGCACACACACGCACACACGCACACACAGTCTGTTCAGATTCAAGCTGGAATCAGTAGCAGAGAATAATATTGTCACAGGAAAGTTTGTAAGTGTGTCACATGCACAGTCAGAGCAAAGGTGCAGCTGGTTCAAGATGTTGTCAGCTCATAACTAACATGCATGATGTGAATATGTGCCAATTGCTACCAGACTGTTTACTACTGTGCTTACTTCCTGGGTCCTTCTGGGTCCTCCCCCGTTTCCTCTTCCAGCTTGACCTCCTCCTCCATGCCCTCCAAGTTGTCTGAACCTTCTATCTTTATCTCTGCAACCTCTTTCTCTTTTACAGGTGCTTTGTCTTTCTTCTCCTTCTGTCTAGGAGAGGCCCTGCGCTTTGTTTTGGGGACATCTCTGAGAGAGCAAGAGATAAGAGAGAAATCCAGGGATTGAATAAAAAAAATGGTGCCTAGAATAAGGGGTATTATACATGGGCATCCCATGCACATACTGAATTATTTCTAGCAAAAATGCATGCAGCAAATACAAACAGACACACACACACACACACACCTCTCAGCCTTAGGGTCATAGCTCTGGTCATTCAAGTCATCTCTGAAGGGAACGTCTTCATCGCTGCTGAGGCCCTCTTCCTCCTCGGCACCGCTGAAATAGAAACAACAGCGTTACACAATCAAAACACACATTCCAATTTTTTTCTGCACTGGGTCAAGTGATATGTTTAAGAGTTCAGTCTACCTCTGAGTCTGGGGCTGGTAGTTGAGGTCAGTTGGGTCATACTGAAATGAAGCATCTTCATCATGCAGGGCCAAATCATCAACATCCTCACCTTCCTCCTCTTTCTTCTCACTGAGATAGAGATGGGACAGTGGTCACGAGAACACAGCACAAAGCTCTCTCTCTCTCACACATACCCCCCCCCCCACAGCAACATTAAAGTATGGCTAGATTACTAGTGCCAGGAGGTCTCTGGGTCATATGAGAACAAGATATAATAAGACCACCGATGTATCATACAACTTGTTAACAGTTAAAACTAATCCATGTATGATTCTCTCTAAATATTTTTAAATGTGATAATGACCATCTGTGCTCTGCTCTATCGCTGCTGCCGCTTTCTATCAGCACGTTCCAAATTCTCCTCCTTGCTTGTTTTCTTCTGGCCAATCAACACCACAAACACCAAAATTGGACCAAATAAAAATACTGTGGAATGCCTTAACCATTATGCCTTAACTTTTAAGTGTGATTATTATGTTAATATTGTATATTGAAAACGACCTATGAATCAATGTAACTCAAGTACTGAAGGCCTGAGTGAAAAACTACTGAATCTGGTAAAAGAGACAAGAAACATATCACCCAGCTGGCTAAAACCTCTTCTCACTGGGGGTAGATCCATGCCTGCCTTACCTAATCTCTCTTTATAATCACTGTCTAGGTACTTCCCCATTCAGAGAACTGCTTCCACGTACTTGTATTAAACCTGATCACTGGGGCTACTGAGTAACAGTATGATTATCTTTCCATCTCTTAACATTAAATGTGTAATTAAAGATAAATATATTGTTGAGAAAATTCTGCACATAGCATCTTTAATGTATAATTTAACCATACAACCAATTTGGTGAATGAATCCAATTTGAACAAGGGTGGCCATCGTGTCATTCTAACCCTGGCAGCGTTTGTACCATGTTTTACCTAATGAGCCAAACAGGAGCACAATATAGGACTGTATACTCACATGTCCTCGGTGTACTTCTCCTTAACTTTTACAACTCCCTCCATTGCTACCGAGAGAAAAAGAGAAATAGCTTACAGTTGTGTATAACATGATGCAACATTTGGTAAAACATATGTTTGCAGTAAGTATGTAATTGTTACAGTGCAGTATAATGCATTATGTGCACATTGATTTACTCTAAGTAGTTAAGGTGGTCCAAGAAGGAACCAAGATTTCAAACTCACAGGGCTATATTGAACATAGAAGATGCTTGGCCCCGGATCACAACCTTCCCATAGTAAAGCAACAGGTCTAGACCAGAGTTTGTCTTTATAGCATGAATAAGATCGTAAAGAAAAAGTAGTCATCATGATTGCATGATTGCGCCTGCTTTGGGATGCTTTGTGAATAGAGGCCCAGATGCTGTTCAACAGGTTGCTCACCAGCTTGGTTCTCTGTGCCAGGTTCGCGTTTACACACAGGCTTGGCAGAGCCCCTGGCAGCCCGGCCAGAGGGGGGTTTGGCACGGGGCTGGGCTGGGGGACGTCTGGAGGGAAGAGCTGGGGTCGGGGGTTAGAAACATGCCATCAAACATATGCCATAAAGTATTGCATAGGCATGTGCACCCCCCACCCCCAAACACACACACTGTTTAAAATGCACATATAATCCAAATAGGCATTTAATCCCTTACACAGAGGATGATACTTAACTTCCAATGCAGCACAAGACAAACGAGGTTTTTATACAATATTACTGTGTTCGTGATGCAATATGAGGCAGACCACCTTGAGCATCTGTGGCAGGTTTCTTGGGGTCCCCTGGGCTGCAGGGGTGAGACGGAGGAGAGAGAGATTAGTAAAACAATGAGGTTTGTTTATGTCTGACCCTTTCTCTTCATAGCCAGCGGTGTGCCTTCATTCCTGAACACCTCAGATCGATAACACGAAGCATATAGAAGTCGCCGCTAGCAGCAACAACAAATAAAACTCCGACACATTGGAAAGCCAGGTGAGTGTTACCCCACCCTCTCCATACATTGATGCAGAGAGGGGACGAGCTATGCTGAAAGGCGTGCTTATGACAGGACCTGACCGACAAAACCGCACGTTAATGCCAAGCTGCCACCCAGGCCCAGTGTATTAAAGCGGTAGTGGCATTGCTGAATTCAAAACTTACTCTTTAACTTGAAGGCTGTCACCTGCGACCTCTCCATCAGGCGCCGCCGAGCCTGCCGATTCTGCGTTTTTCTTCCGTCTGGAGTTGGAAACTTTCCGCCGCTTGGTCGCACTTGTGTCCGGGCTTGGCTCGTCTTCATCGTCGCTCTTGCTGTCCTTCAACCAGGCCGGTACCGCCCGGGTCGACCGGTCTCGCAAAACCCTGCCGGAGCTCTGCGGGCTAGGCGCTGCTCCGTTTATGTCCGGGGAAGCGGAGACGCCGGGCTTCGGGCGGCCAGCTCCACGCTCTCTCAGCCCCCTCCGCGGGGTGGCGGTGGTACTGGTCGCCGAGGTCTGCTCCGCGGCCTTGTCCTCCACCGTCTCTCTTCCTTTATTTACATCCCCGGTTCGGTCACCGTCCGGTTCCATTACCGTGTGGACTTTTTCCCCACCTCAGATGCGGAACACACAAGTAGGTTTACTTGCAATTTGAGGAAAAACGGAACGGATCTGGTTTAAAGACGTTTTGATTGCAAGAGGCCTTTATCCAACAGTGTGACATATTTCACAGAATGCGTTGGGTTCGTCGCAAGTTATATGCATCAATTTATTAATTATAAATTGAAAAGTTTTCTTAATTATCTATTCAATAATAAACCGATATAATTTTAAAGCAGCAGACACTATTTTGCGTTCTTAAAGCTATAGTAAACCTACTTATTCGCTCGGGCCTGGAGCACAACCGTTTGGTGCGCTTTGTTGCGTCTCCTTTAAGCCAAAAATAAAACCGAGGTTAGGCTCATGCGCGGCAACGCATTTTAGCGGCTAAAAACACCATCTGGATTTCCTCTCGTATTCTACAGAACACGACGGTCGAGCTACATTGATTATAAATCTGCAAAACAGCAGCCGCTGTGCAAAAGCGGCACGCACACAGCTGGCTGTCCTAAGCATTATGGGAACTGTGGTGCAGTGAAATCAACACAGCTTAGACTTGGCTTTAAAGCTTTTTATTTTTGTGTTTTGTGTGTTTTTGTAAATGAGGCTTGAGGATACCAAATAAGCATATAAGATATTACATTTAATTAATTAATTTATTTATTATGTATAATGTAAATGCCTTATAAATAATAATACAATTCATGGCAAAACATTGAAAAATGACTCAGACTCCTTATTAAAATAGTCTCTTGTTGGTATTGCTTTAGAGAATATGTTATGTGTGCTAATGCTTGAATGATTCAACTTCGAGACTCTGAATGTAGGCCATAATTATTTAAATGCTTCCTCATAATATTTTGTAGGACTGTGAAGCTAACATGGCTGCCATAAAAAAAAAAACTGGACTGTCCAAACACTCATGCTCTGCTTTAGCCTGGTTAAAAACTGTCATGAGGTATATTTGCCACTAGATGGCAACATTGTCATAAACGTTGAACACCAATCTGATGCCGCAAATTCTCCTAAACGGGCCTTCAAATGAAACTAAGTTATGCTACAGTTTTCCCGGCACCCTAAAACCTCCTTGGCACCCCACCCATATGATGAAGTAGGTATGCTACCGTTGTGGTTTTTGGCATGAAGCAATTTGAAAAGAAACCTACTCTTGGCCAACTCTCCTCCTTATAGTCTGACATAGCTGCAATAGGCCTTTACAGTTATACTGGGTAGGCAACATTTCTACACTAATAATGATGTCACTGCTCTGTGGTGACACATCCCATGACACCATGCAGAGGTTTAGTGAAAATAGAGGATGGGTTTTACTGTGACCTCTCACCATGTGTTGATGGTAATAGGTGACCAATTGGCTGATAGGTGGTTACACTCCAGACGAAAACGGTACCCTTGACTACACTACTGCATGTATTTTCATAAAATCCTCACTACCTTCTTGCTGGATTTGAGCATTTCCAGAGTAGAGTTGACCTGCCAGACAGAAGTTTATGAAACATTCACCAAACACTGTGCTCTCTCCTCTCATCATGACGACACATTGCTTAAGAATAGCTGATGTATGAGGCCAGGGGTGGGTTTCCATTCACAAAGGTCAGTGTCAAAGTCTTCCAAAGCCTTCTGCCTCTGAACGCTACAATAAACTGTATAGAACCCAATAATAATTATATCTGAGCTTGTTTCATAGTCCGAACTTATCTTGTGCAATTTAATCGAAAACTAAATTTAGATTACATAATCAAATCTTTGATGCCATAGCTAGGCCTGAGATGGAAAAGATATACAAGAAGACAGTGGAGTATGAGACATACAAAATGAATGACACACCATCACATCCTTTTGAAAATGCTTTATTTATCTACTTTATCACTATAAATATAATGCTGAATAAGCTTTTTTTTTTTTTTTTTTTAAAACAAACCTTCTGATAGAAAACAGTCTGCATAGGCCTACAAAGGTATAGCAAAGGGCAGATCTTGTCAATAAGGCACACACTAGGAACAGTTTACATGTTAACACCTATCTTCAACTAGGCATATCTAGCTCCACACTACTGGAACAGGAGCAGGAGGAGTTCGTTCTGCTCTAGCATGGGTGAAATGCAGGCAATAGAAAGTAAAGCGGGTGTTTTGAGTGGGAAGCAGAGTGAGGAACTGGAGGGGATTCAGGTGTGTTCTGCCGTCTGAGACATGAAGACCCTTTCGGTAGCTGCTAATGCCGACAGCCAAGACTACAGCTCAGATGGTGCAGTCTTGAAATTGGTACCATTTAGTAATTGGGAGGGCGTAGGTCATAACACTATTGTGCTCCCACTCACAACACCAAATCCAATTCAAAATAGTACATGCTAACAAAATACATAACAAAAAACACAATTACCTTGAATGTTCAAAAACTATTGGACACTTTGGCAAAAAACGACTTTCTAGCTTTTTGTTACTCTGACTTTTATCCCTAAATAAGGTGTATATAAAGAAAAGAAAACATGTTTTTGAATATATTATACCTTTTCTTCTCACTTCATACACAACACATGTAATGTATATATTAAATATATCCAGACTTATTGTCATCATACAAGAAAATAATAAAAGCAGTTATCAGCAGTCTATTTTCTAAGTCAAAATCCAGTTTTAGAGGGGAGACAAGCAGCAAAGCGTACTTTGAGATCGAAAGAGATGGGACTTAATGTCTTATTTGCTGTTGTAATATCTGATGAACAGTCAATCTGTTCTTTTAAGTCAGACCAATAAGTGAGTTACGATCAATCTCACATTCAAAACCATCCTCTCTCTTTACAAAAAAAGTCAAACAAAAAGTCATTCCATTGTATTTTCTGAAAAACGTCATCCAAAAGCAAATAGACCAAGGAGATAATTTGACACGAGCAAACAAACTCCTCTCAAACACAAGGAATAAATAAAAAAAGAAGAAGATTGGAATGGAAAATTCCTTTCACTCAGACATTTGGATGGTTTACAAATACTAGCCAGCATACAAATGCTTTTCATGTTCTCGTATAAAAATGGCTGCTCTGGAGTGTGACTTCATGATCAGTACCTGTGTGCGTGTACTGTGTGTTTGTTTGTTTGTGTGTGTGTGTGTGTGTGTGTGTGTGTTGTAGTACATGCATTGCTCCAGTTATTCCCAGTCAAATAGTACACTTGTTTTCAACACACAGCAGAGTTTAAAAGTGCCTACTAAACATTCATAGGGGTCATTTTATGTTTTATGCTTTAAAAAAAACCTCTGTCAGACACCAACCAACCCCGTTCACACATGAAATCTGCTCAGTATTAAATATCTCTTCATCTGAAAGTGGCAATCTCTCGCCTTTTATAAATATGGTTAAGTGCACCTTGGTCAAGCAGAGTTGGAGGACGAGAAAGAGAGAGAAGACAGAATGCTATACGGAGTGTTACTGCAAAGGCATTCAGAGAAGAGACTACAGGGAAGAGGTAGCCTTGTCACTTCTGACTGCAGAAACTGAAAGATTCCTAACGTACAAGTCTCACCATACTAGTTTAATAAAACAAATCTGGTTCATCGGAAATATTAAAGGAAAAGACCATAGTGCTATGCACAGATGAAAGTCTTTCCTTTCTGTGCCGAACATACAGGCTGAGTCTTGTTATAAAAGGCACAGTGAAAGGCATGGAAAGTGAGCCCAGAGTGGCACCCGGAGATGTAAGGCACTGTAGTCAGGCCGAGAGAATCTTTATCATGTCAAGTCGGCTGGAGTGTAGCCGTGGCTTTTTTAGTTGCTAGTTGAGCATTGGCAAACACAGGGGATTTCCAGTGACAGAGTGTTCCAGTCCGTATAGCCATACAGGAAAATGTCTCTCATTTCTGTCCATATTTGTTCACCTTTCAAGAGTCAAACAATGCAAATATAATAATAAAGACATACATAAATGAGAAAAAAACAAGTAATGTTGGTTCAGTCTTAGTCTCCTGGCAAAGATCAAGTAACCACAATATCTAAGGATGGGAAACAAAACTATCTGAGAACGGCCTCAAGTAGTTGTAGATGATGTTACTGCGGATCAAAATGATAGATAGACCAACTTTGTCGCCCATCATTGGCAAAGTTTTCCAGTTGACTTCAGTTTTTTTTCTCTAGCATTTGTTCCCCAAGGAATCTATCACAAAAAATAGTATTCAGTTGGCAAGGCTTCTCCAAACAGATGAAGATACATGTTTGAAAAGCTTAAAGCAGAGACATACAAATATGCAAACTAGTTATAGGCAAATAAACAAAACACTCATAACCTTCATTTAAGATAAAATACAAACAAAACTAAATAAAGCAAAAATACCAAACAACATCTTTGAAGTATACTCTTTCAACCAGCATGGACGGACAGCATTACCTACAATTCTCTAGAATACTCTATGTTAATGAAAAATACTTTTAGTATATCCAGAAACAGTTATCTTCAGTGGTATCCTATCAGGTCAGTAGTTCCTGTATACTTTTTTTACTTTTTTTCTTTCAAACAATGTAGAACCCCCCGCCCCAGGTTTTTTTTTACAATTATTTTTAGAAAGTTTAAACATAGTGTAATGACATCTCTTGCCTACCTCAGAGAACCAATATCACCCCAAAATAATAAGACCTACAGAGAATAAAACCTTAAATATGTATCTTCTCTTCATAAATACTTGAATGTACCTTCAGCGTTCTTGTTGCCACAGCAACATAGCGGACTCGGTGGTGACTGATGTTATTGTGAGTTATGCTTACATTGGGGGAGTGTTACCATACACAAGTAGGTTTCCTTACTGTGTGGATTGTCTTCTACGTCTTCTTACAATTACTCAGTGGTTTGAGTGAGATATGCTGTCTAACTAAGCCTGTCTTACGGTAGCCTTGGGTCCAGGATATGCTGAGGCCAATAGATGGGACAGACATTAGCCTGAGATGTCAGGTTGACATCTGTTCAGCGTCTGTGCTTTGGATATTTATTTCATGTTGAATAAACATTCCTTAGAGAGCTTGGAGAAGTTCAAGGAATGTTGCTAATGTAGATATGATGGGACAAACTGTACATTGTTCAGATGTTGTGTTGCAATGGTTGATCAGTCACAGCCAAAACAACATGGTTGTTTACGTGGTTTCAGTTTCAGAATCAGTATGTCTGGTAGACATCGTGGATGGGGACCTGGAAGGCTGTGGCAGGGAAGGCCTGTGGCACAGCGTAGCCTGCATAACCTCCATATGCAGCTGCAACTGCTGCATTCTTCTGCAGAGCAGCCAGTGCTGCTGTGTTGGCAGCATAGTTGGCGATCGGGACATAGCTAGCTCCATACAGGCCACCAGCTGCAGGGATACGCTGTACGTTATGGGCCATGGCATACACGGGAGTGATGGGACGACCCTAGGGAATGGAGGAGAAAGAGAAAGAGGGATGCGATAAAGAGGGGAAGAGTGGGATTTTTGTGCACACACCTTTCAACTTGATGTACTTAACTGTGTGTAGACCCATATTAACAAGGGCCGATGCTGAAATTTCAGTACATGCCTTTGTATCATCGAGAATACATTATTGCAATGTCCTTGTTTCACGTTTACCTACTGGGCTCATTAAAAATCTCAAACAACTACAGAATGTTGCCGCCAGGGTCCTGACCAAAACTAGAAAATTTGACCACATAACGCCTGAAAACGGCATAGTGCTTGCCTCTCTGACCGTTCCAGAGATAGGGAAAAGGCTCTGTTACCAGCAGTTTTCCTCACTACACTGGCTCCCAATTCAGGCCAGATGCGACTTCAAGATGCTTCTACTTACATATAAATCATTACATGGGATGGTCCAATCAGATCTTATCACACCATATATACCGCCACGCAGTTGAGACTGTAACCGTGATTAAGGGCGATACAATTTGATTTGATTTGATTTGATTAGACATGTTAAATTAAAGTTAAACTCTATGAGGAATTTTGTGTAAAATTTGATTCCATGCTGTGATTACATAATTACATGCTGTGCACAATTTTTTGTATTATTCTTACACAAATATCTGCAGCATACACATTTGCCAGGAGATAGGGTTGGACTTTCAACAGCCTTATCAACATGAATAGTTATACAGCGTGTGGGTGTATTCTCTCTGTGTGTGTAGCCTGCATATATCTGTATCACAATGCACACCTGGAATGGTGGCGGTGTAGAGACTGAGGGTAGGACGGTAGCAGCAGAGGGGGCAGTGGTGTGGTCAGGGTGCTGCATGGCCAGAGGGTTGATCAGGTGCTCCACTGCATGCATCTTCCCCTCTTCCATCAGCTTGGCTGCAGGAGCTGTACTGAACACTGGGTACTGACCACCCAGAGTCTGCAAGGCCACTGCACATAGAGAAACAAAAAGTTGAGGGGAGCATGATGGGCAAGACCGCTGCAGAACAGAATATAGCAAGAGAGGAGTGATGTGTTTGCGTACACAGTGAAGGAAACAACACAGACAAGCACATGCATTCACGTATGCTCAAACAGACACTGGCACACTTAAAAATGAAGAAAGATCTGAAGGTAATCTGTGGAAAAGTGGGAGAAACTAAAGCGATGAAGGTTGAGAGAAAGGTTGAAGGAGTTTAAGCAAGATGGAAAAAAATTAAGAAGTTACACAAGTTGGCATTGGGGTGTGATTCGGATTATGATGGCGCTCAACTCTGGATTAACCCCAGTGCTCCAGCACATACACACACACACATGAACACACAGCTAACACAACGTCACTCATTGTTTCAGATGGACAAAAGTCCTTTCAAACTGGTTGTGATCCTATGATTCCACAAAGACTGGGATTGAGAAATGAGGTCCAGATTGGGGTCTTATCATTCCAGAAGGAGCATCAAGAAAATCCACTTTACCAAATGGACCTTCGATCTACCAATAAGTGACATTAATAATAGGGCCACATAGTTCAATGCAAAGTTTACATTGCAAAAGAAATCTGGTGGGTTTAGTAACATTTGTGTTTAATAATAGACTTGAATGTGAAGAGGCACTTCACTGATCAGAATAGAATGGACAGAATAGAAAAATGATTAATAGAAAAGAAAAAAGAGAATCTTCTTCAATGAGGAGGCATTTCAACTCCAGTCTAGAGCGAAACAGTGGTATAGCCAAGGGAGCAAAAGGAGCTGCTGTTGCTAACTCATTTCCTGAACAAAGTACAAAATGGAAACTGAGATACTGAGATATTTGTTCATTTTTGCTCCATATTTTTTATTGAGCACTAACTAAAAGACAAGATACTGGCAACCACCTTTCAGCCAAAAACCTGGAGTTGAGTGCATGTGGACACTACGGTTATGGGAGCAGAGGTCCCGTATCACAACGAGACAAATCTCTTAGATTGATATGGAGGAAAGATTGAGGGTCAAAAGATGGCTGTTACTATCTGGCCATGCTGGAAAAGATGGAGACCTTGTGTCCTTATCCATAATTGTAAATCACAGAGATGTAATCCTTTTGCATATACCATCCAGTAACAACCACAGCTTGACTGAAAAAAGTTCCTCAAGCAGTACAGGACAGTGAGGAAATCATGGGTTGGAAGGTTTAGTAAAGGCTTTTGAGGTGGGTGAGGATATGGATATGTCTAGCTCACTGACTTGTGCCAGGTTTGATGCCAACTGGGTTGACGGAGGCTGCCAGCTCCAGACTGGGCATCAACTCATAGGGCTTTTCGAGCTTGGTCTTGCCCTCGTGGTAGCGGCTGTAGATACCACGGCCAGCAGAGTAACCCCCCAGGTAGGACCCCCGCGGTCCAGGGGTACGGTTACCTGCAGCAGCGCGACCACGACCTCGCACAGTACCTGCTTGAAATACAATATGTAATATAATGACAGGGGGATGTGGTTTAGGACTCGGGCAGCAGAATTTGTCTAGGGGCAAGTCTTAACAGAAATTGTCTTGGGCAACAGGAGAGGGAAGATGCACCAATAGAATTAGAGCTTCTTTGAACATTCCTCTCAAGATGTCATGACTAAGGCATTTTTCTACATATAACATGAAAGCGAGGACAATAAGTTTGCTGTGAGCTAGCGCAGTGATTTGCTCACAGCGTCCAGAGTAGCTCCTGGAAGGCGTCTTTCTTTGAGCCTCTTTCTTCGTATTTCTTTGAGCTCATGGTATTTTGTTCGTCTTTCTTTGGCCCCGGTTTGGCCTCTTTTCTGAACACTGTTCTGACTCATTAAATTCTATTTGGATGCAGTTATACAAATTGATATCCTTGTAAATGGTATTTTTGACTTTGTAGTTGCAATGTTTTCAGTAACCCAGATGGGAAGTGACAGCACAGCAGGAGAGGAAGATGTTAGAAACCAAAGAGTTTATCACATGGCAAGGAAGCTCATTGTTCATTGAAAGAATAAGTAGGAATAAGGATGTGAGAGATTACCATTGTTCTGTATCATTGGGGCTCCTTTGGAGAGAAAACCAAAACACAATGATTGTTGAAAGTCAAATAGATTTTCTTGCTACCACCCAAAGACCATACTTAATCAGTCATCAAAGGTAATGGGATTAGCATTCATTGGTCCAACACCTTAACTCATCAGTTCTATATTTGTTTTTCAAAAACAAATCTTTGATTTTAAGCCACAAACCCTTATCAAGTTAAAGTTCATCAGATGAAATTCTACCCATCACAGACGAAATCACTCATATCTCAAGTATCATGTCTATTCAAAGATCATAGGGTTCACTATCGATGGGGTGTGTTCTTCATTGCCCCTAAATCAGTATATTTTGGATATCATCATGACAGCAGTGCAATAGACCAGAATGTTTCTGCAGTTACAGTTCTGGCCAAGATTAGACACTTTTTAATTTTGAAGCCATAAAAGATTTGAATGTGCTGTTAAATAAAACAGATGAACTTGTGAAGATCGAAAGTTGTTTCAATTTCCAATGATTTCAGAAGATATTACACATTGTCTGCATAAAATGCAAGGGTGCCAATAATCTTGGCCAGAACTGTACTTACATTTATTGTAAATGTTGGTAACAGCAGAAACGCTCTGGGCTATTGCACTGCTGTAGCTCTCATGATGATTTCCACAAGATACTGTTTCAGGGGCAATGGAAAACAGAACTGTAAATGGCTGGCTTTAAGAGACACTTTGGCTACTGAGCATTACTGGTACAAAAACAGAGTAAATTAATTCTAACCTTTGACGAAGTAGTCTCTGTTCGGTCCAATGAGGGTGTTGTAGGGGTAACCATAGTAGGTCAGTGTGTAGGGGTCACACTGGTAAACGTAGTTCTGCTGAGTCGGCTCTGGAGTGGCAGCAATAGCCCCCCCTTTAGAGGCCTTCTGGTAGCGCGTGTACTGCTCTTTATCAACTGGCTTGGCTAGAGTCACCTCAATGCAGGAACCCTCCACCTCTGTGCCGTTGAGGTGGTCCATGGCCAGGACGGCGTCTTCCCGAGAGGTGAAGTGGACGAAGGCATAGTCACGGATTTTCTTCACACGTTCCACACAGCCAGGGTTCCACTGGCTGAACACCTGGTTGATAGAGAAAGGACTGGTCATTGCTGATTTTATTCTTGTTTGACTTGATCAAAAGCTAAATCCATGCTGACTGAGCCTGGCAGACTACCTCTTCATGACATTTTTTTTTACCAAGTTACAGCATGCACACTGAAATGTCAATCAACCAATGCAAACCAGTCAACTAACCAGCCAACCAATCCCACCTGTCTGAGCGTCTCCTCGCTGGTCTCCATCATGAGATTCCTGACGTAGAGGATCTTCACTGTCTCCATCACATCCTCGTCCACATCAATCTCTGGCTCCGCCCAGTCCACTGCGATCTGGTGGCCCCACAGCTGGATACGTCCCGGCATCAGCTTCCTGCGGGCCATGGCGGCTGCGCGGTGCGACTCATACTCCACGAAGGCAAAGCCACGGTTCTTCATCTTGTCTGCAGCACTGGCGTAAACAATCACGTCTAGCACACCCTCTGTCACCTTAGAGACCTCCTCCAGGATCTCTTCCCGCTTTTTGGTCTTGGGGATCCCGCCGATGAAAAGACGGCAGTTATCCACGGAGCAGCAGACCCCCAGCAGCCGCCCAGGCCGCACCTCATAGTTGTTGAGCTCCCGCACAGCCCGCTTGGCCTCATGTTTCTGTGTGTACATCACAAATGCGTACCCACGGTTCTTCCCATCAAAGTCCATCATCAGGCGCATCTCGTAGATGCGTCCTACGGACTCAAACACTGGGACCAGCTCATCCTCATAAACGTCCCGCGGGATCTTGCCCACAAAGATTTCACATCCCCGTGGTGGAGACTGACCATCCCAGCCAGGTGGGGGGCCATATTTCCGTTGACCATTCTCCTGGACCATACCGTAACCAGTGCGCTCCATCAGGGCCACCAGGGCAGCTTCATTGGGAGCACCTGCCACACCCTCAGGGATGGTGAGTTGTCCATGGAGAGAATGGTGGGAGGGACCAGGGGGTTTGGAGCTGGACGGGGCAGAGTTATTGCTCATGGTTGAGGAGGAAGCGGGATCTTCGGCTGTCATTCTGACAAAACCATCCAATCAGATCTGGGGCCTGGGGAGGAGAGACGGGTGGAGAGAGTGGCTTTCAAATTCTGTTTTCTACACAACATACATTTCTATCAAATACAGGCACTATCAGAGAGAGAATAAGACTGAAAAACAGGAGAATAATTCAGATAGATTGCAAAAATTATCCTCAATAAATCTTGGTGGTTGTACCAATAGCAGGGCAAAATGTTATATACTGTATGTCACCTGGACAGAACAGAGCAAATGAGAATACAACATCTATAAAACTGCTCCATCCCCTATCACCGGTTTACAGCCTTGTTTTGTTGAGTTCTCTTGCTGACCTCTGACCCCTATCAGCGAGAATGAAGGGCTGTAAACCCTGAAAACCCCAGCTCAAGGTTCACAGACTAGGTCACATGCTCATGACGTGTGTGTGTGTGTGTGTGTGTGTGTGTGTGTGTGTATAACAGAGGTAGGTTATATCAATATGGATAGTTATAGAGTGTGTGTGTGTGTGTGTGTGTGTGTGTGTGTGTGTGCCACTTCATTAAGGACCACAGCCCTATAAGAGGAACAGAGAACAATCAGAAATCGGCTTTCCAAGCATAAACCTCTTACCCTCTAACCCGTTTTCCAACACCACTTGCATTCAGAACGGAAAAATCCCCAACAATTTAAATCCTCAGATCACCGTTGAGGCAACACTGAGGCAACCAATCAATGACAGACTACAAAGAAACTTTTTTTTGTCAGACCAAACCTGGTCACGTAAGCAAATAGGCCAAATAAACAACCGTGGATGGCAGGAAGTGTGTGCACGTGTGTGTGTGTGTGTGTGTGTGTGTCATAAGATTGCCTGGACTTTGACAGAGATAGGTGAGACAAAGATAAAACACTACAAAGCCAAGCAACCATGGTAACGTACACACTCATTTGACCTGACCCAATATCCCACCCTCCCACACACACACACACACACACCTGTTCACTTGTTAGTTTCCCCAAGGCTGGAGGGCTTAGAATTACATGCAAACCTGCTCACACCTCAATACAAAATCAATCAAAAGAATGATAGAAATGGGAGCTTGATAGAAAAAAAGGAAAGGTCGGTGGACATACAATACAAATCTGAATCTGTTTTATTGAAACTGGAATACGTATGATGCACAAAAAATGATTCATTGATCCATTAATTCTTGCAGAAAAAAAGAGGAGGAAGAGATAAAAAAAAGAGGAGAAAGAGGTTGTTATTTCCTCCTATCTTTAGACTTCAGTTGGTTGCTGCATTTTGACATGTCATGAGCTGCTGCAAGATGACATTAGATTACACAGGGATCTCAACAGTTATTAGGATATCTAGTAGGATATCAAGCTTTCCCTCAATAGTTTTTCTATCTTGTTAAATTAAAGGAGTGTACAGGCGTCATTTAGAGTCACAGTCCATTTACTACTGTCTCTGTCCCGTTTACATTTCCTCCAATCATTTTGCAATACATGCCATACATTTCTTTTTACATTTACTAGTTTTTCATTGTGTTTAACCATTTCATGCATGGTGTCCACATATGTGGACAAACCTTATGGTGTCAAACCTCACTTGAAATGAACTGCTGTCCAGCCTAACAAAGACGCCCCAAGTAAGAAGACATAGATGTGAAAATTTGTAAGGCGACATATCTTGAGGGATTATTTCCTAGCAGAAACAAAAATGAATGTCAGCAAATGGCTTCTTCTGAAGGTAGAAAAACAAGCCCTGATATCTTCAACTACGCTGACTGAGGGGCAACCTAGACAACTGGCACAAACTTAAAAAAAACACGGTATTACCCTTTAAGATCACTCTTTTTTTGTTGCTTTCTCCCAGTTTGCAGAGCTTGGCATTCCCTCCTTCCTTCCCTCCTCTGTGTGAAGTGCTAACATGACTCCATCTCTTATCAGCCTTATCTTGCCAGATTGATGACAAAGGGAGGACAATATCCACTGTGGGAGTTCTGCTCTCTGACAAAAAGGAGCTACGTGACACTGTGAGGTCGAAACACTGTGTCACACAGTGGGGGTGAGAGTCTTTCATAAAGCTTCCTTCTCTGGGAATGTTTCCATGTCACAAATATTACAATGGGGCAATATACCTTCTTATTTTGACCTATCACGGATATTCCTAACTTCTTCAATACCGGCTACTGTTTTCCTTTCTTACGAGAGACTGAGGAAATCATAGGGCTAAGTGAAAAATGAAGTGAAACACAAATGGTGTGTTGGATAATCTCTCTTCCTTAAGATAATGAAAGTTTGACTAGGGAACTCCACTCCTGTGTGTGTGTGTATGTGTGTGTGTGTGTGTGTGTGTGTGTGTGTGTGTGTGTAAGAGAGAGTGCGAGAGAGAGATAGTGAGGAGGAGAAAGAGAGACAGAGAAGAGAGAGAGAGAGAGCAAGAGAAAGAGAAAGAAAGAGTCACTAATTTCAAAATCTGTCAACAGCTAAGTTAGATCTGAGAAAGTCTGCCATTAACAAAATGAGACAAGGAGAGAGAGAGAGAGAGAGAGAGAGAGAGAGAGGTATGAAAGAAACACTGGATGGAAGAGGAAATGAGAAAAATGACAGAAGCGAAAACAATAATTATTCATTTTCTAGCCTGCAAGCTCTCCATAGTACCTCTCCAAGTGCTGACCTTTTACCTACGCGCATGAATGTGTGTGTGTGTGTGTGTGTGTGTGTGTGTGTGTGTGTGTGTGTGTGTGTGTGTGTGTGTGTGTGTGTGTGTGTGTGCGTGCGTGTGTAGGAAACCTGAGGCAGCAACAGGTAGATGATTAACCATGGCCAACACAAATCACAGCCTTTGCTCGCACGGAGAGAGTGACAGAGTGACAAACCTAATGTAAGCCACTAGAGCTTCAGAAACCACAATAAATGAGGTTATAACCATTTATGTTCTGCTTTCTGGACCCGGTTTTACCCCATTTCAGCGAAATAACAACAGCTGGCCAGTCACTGGGTAAAACCTACTCAACATAATGTGGACAATCATCAAGGCGTTCACAGGGTCAGACACAGAGTTCACTTGGTCAAAGGTTATAAACTGAGAGTACCACAGGAGGGAAGGGTAAACGGAGAGTTGCTCATCCAATTGGTTGGTACAGAACGAGGAAGTTAAAGAGCAAGGATTTGATTGGGCAATAAGGTCAACCGGTAGGGTTAAAGTGTTCTAAGAGATAACATGTTTTAGGTTTATATGGGTTGAAGTTATTGCTATGGAGGTTGCCCATTACATTGTGTTTATGATTGACAGAAGTACCTGATGCTCTACATATTAACAGAATGTTATTGAAGACTGAATTGCTTTATTAGCAGGACGATACCTTTTACAGCTTCACTCCACTGTTCGTCACACAAAATGTGGCTATGGCCATCTAATTCCATCCCTTTTCCTCAGATAAGCAAATGAGTCACGATATAAAAGCATATTTAGTCACAGCCAGAAAGAAGGAAGACATTCTATTAGCATTTTATTTTATTGACATCACATTAATTAAATAATTAATTCATTAATTAAGTAAACAATAAAATTATTTTGTTGAGAATCAGGTTTTTAAGCCAGTGGCCTCTCTTTGGCTCCGACTTTATTGCAGATTATGGAGCAAAGAAAGTGTGTGTGCATAAGTGCGTGCGTGTGTGTGTGTGTTCAGCAGTAAGGAACAATGCGTCTCTCAGTGGGCAGTTCTATCCTGAGTGACATTGAGCCAGTGTACTGAAGAAAACAGGCCTAATGAAGCCGCCATCTTAGCTGTATGCACACACCGACACGTGGAGACGATTGACTCACAGTGTCCTCCCAGCAGACCCTAACAACGGGGGCACAAGGCAGCAGAACAGGAGCTAGGCCAATGAAATACCAATGATTGCAAAACGGCCCAAAGCTGCTATTTTACAACATCCATCCAATAGATAACATTACAGGGGCTTCCTAGGAATTGATTCAAAATGAGTCATGCAACTACAGGCTGATTTATAATCTGTGTTACACCTCTCATATAAGTACAGAGAAACAGCCGCTAAACCAGACGCATAACCATTACATTCTAACGTTAAATAATCTAAATCATAATCTCACCAAACCAGTTTCAGATCATTGGTTTCTAACATTCTGCTGGATAAGCAAAAGGTGACATATTAGCCATACTGAAATCTTCAACACAACCTGACTGTCAGGAATCAAGAATCCTTATAATGCAAGGAAAGAAGAAGGAAGTGAGAATGAATGAAAAGAAACATTGAGAAAGATAACAGAACAGAACAGAAAAGAGGAAGGAAAAGTGGAGAGTGGTCAAATGGGAGGATAGCTACCCCTGTTCCTTCACAGCGCTCCACAGCTTGGCTGCCTGCTCTGGGAGTGTTAGTCTACCTCCATGAAGAGACAGGTACAGCAGGGCACAAAGCAGAGAGGCCGGCCTCCTCTGCATACACACACACACACACACACACACACACACACTGGGCCTAGAGCATGAGAGCTGGTGGAGGCGGGGCCAAAACAGGTGCTTGTGTGCATGTGTTTATGAAGATCTGTGTGTGGAAATAGGCACTACATTTACAGACATTTTTTTGAGGGGGGGGTTAGGGTTTGTCTGAGAACCGTAACTAATGAATAAGGAGCACTTGACATTTGAGGAAGGAGAGGGGGCTGATGGGAAATGTATTTTTAAGAGAGTCGGCCTGTGTGTTTTCTGCGTCTATGTAGACAAGGAAGCAGAGAGTTGCTCTCATGTGGTATGCACCATCTGTATGGCCTTACTCTTGAGAGGACCTTCAAAAATCTCATACTGGGAGTAACCACTAGAGTACCAGTCATGTCAGCACAAGACTATGATAACTGTGTGTGTGTGTGTCTGCGTGTGCGGTGCGTGCGAGTGCGTACATGTGTGTTTCTGTACATAACAACGGTGAACGTGTCCCTAGCACGACTTAACTTAAGCAAACAACGCACACCTTCCTGAGCAGTCAAGAGAGCAGATAGAGAGAAGGCTGAGAGAAAAACAGATGTGGAGACAGAGGGGGAAAAAAAGACAGTAGCTTTAGCCGCAGACAAACAGTTTCCCTCTAAATCCCCTCGGTGCATTTGAAGCGAGAAGGAAAGAGGGAATAAGGGGTCGAGGGAGAGCAGAAAGGAGAGAGAGAGAGAGAGAGAGAGAGAGAGAGAGAGAGAGAGAGAGAGAGAGAGAGATGAAAGTCCCAGTATGTGGTCAACAGAGTCGCGAGTTTCGGCTGCTATTGAAACCAACCCCACTCCTTAACGATTGAGTAAACAGGCTGGGGGAGAGTCTATTTAGCATAGACCTGATGCAGATCAAAAAAGAGATTCAAGAGGAGGAGGAAGAGAGGAGGTGTTCTGTGTCATATTTCTGGCAATCTTCTTTTTTGTGTAATCCACTACCAAGTTATAACCACACCAATGTATTATTTTCTTTGGAAGGAGCAAAATACATACAAAATAATGTCAAAATGTGTGTGTGAGAGTGTGTGAGTTTTTGGGGGGAGGCCGGGTAAATCTCTGTGCATGTGTGCCAAAGACCAAAAAGTGGGGAGGGGTGAGGACTGGGGTTACAGGTCACTAAATTCACCCCTTCCTCTGCCAAGGGTCAATCTAAATCAAAGATTAACTGTCAGTCATCAGCGAGAGCCAATCAGAAGCCAGACACGCCTCAGCGGGCTCAGGTGTTCTGGTCAGCCCATCAGGTCAACAGTTAACGGTTAAACGCCACTGGAAGACCAGAACAACACACTTGTACAGACGATTGCACAGACGGAGAGCAGTAACCATCTCTCCCTCAATCATTGTACATTTTCACTAAATCATTGCTCAGACACACAGACGCGGACACACACACACACACACAGTTTCATTTCATTTAAGTTTCAGTTCATTTAAGTTTCATCTAACAAACACACCCACCTACCCACACTAAGTTGTATCAAACTGATGTAAGTTATGAGGGATGTCGTCTGTTAAGGGGACAAAAGGGGACAAAAAGCATAAATTGCGGCTTTTCTGAAAATCACATTTTTAACACCTCTTCTAAGGAGGATGTGTTTTCGATGGTTCACTGTTCAGGCCTTGCTGAGGGTAACTGACCACTCACACATCACATGGCACACTGTGGAATCTGCCACGTAGGCAAAAAACATTAATAAACAGGAATAAAGCCTGCAATAAAGCAGCACCAGTAACCAGTATCTTGGAAAGAGCACTGTCATCCATATAGGTCATATAGGTAAATCAGTAGTGTGTCACAAGACCAGACCTGCTGTTTGTCTCGATGTGACCTGCAGGAGTACACTACGGTGGGTAGACCCACACTATTCTTTCCTGGAAGCAGTGATAAGCTGCTTTAGGAAAGTAAAAATACCTCCTACTGTGATTTCAGTAACCCCCATAGCTTTATTGTTTTGGGTCGGTTTTACAACTTTGCTGTGTCAAAAAAAAAATCATTAGAGTTTCTTACAGGATTCTGATCTGAGGAGAGGAGATGGTGAGAAGGGATTATCAGGAAGAGAATCAGGGCGTCTGAATTTAGTCCTACTGAAGCACAAAGCAACAACGTAGAAATTCAAGACTCCTGCACGCTTTCTGTATCAAAATCTGTTTTTCCCGATCGCTAGCTAGACCGCAACTGAGTGAAACAACAAGCTTGAGTAAGACGAAAGAGAAGTGAGAACTGTGGCCCGGTGGTTTTAGGACACGTGTTGTTCTCACAGCCGGCTAATGGGTCACCCACCTCAACCGTCAGCCTGCTGACTTCAACAGGATCAACCAGAATGGAGAATTAAGTCACACTGTTAAATGGAGGAGAGGAAGCTGTGCTCTCTCGTTCTCTCTCTCTCTTTTTTCAACATGTATAATCGCAAGTATGTGATATTAAGCTATTGTATGTCTTGCACTGCCCCTTTGAACTGTATGTGAGGTCCTGTTGTCCTTAAACTATGTGTCACTATACACTGTGTTACTAGGTAAATTATGGATACCATCGAGACAAATTCCTGTACATTTATTGCGAATAACGCGATTCTCATCCAGAGATAGAAAAGGCCATTGATAGTGTCAGTGTGTGTTTAAAAATTAGGAACTGATCTACAACACGCTATCCAAAGTCAGAGCCCCTCACCCTCCTCATTCGAATGCCTGCCTCTGTTCTCTTTGGCCTCCTTCTCCTCCCTTTTCTCCTCTCTCCCCCCCCACCCCCCATTGCTGTACCTGTCACCCTCATTCCTCTTGTTCACTCAAGCTCAAAGGAGAGCAGCGGGGAGAGGGAGGAAGGAGAAGTGAGGAAGGTGTGCAGAGGAGGGAGAGCAACGAGGAGAAGGGTGCAGCAGGGAAAGAAATAAAAAGCAGTGGCACACGGCGACGTGGAGGGAGAGAACGGGGTGAAGAGGAAAGACCCGAGACCAGGAGGGGAGTGAGAGAGGCTAACGAACGAGGGAGGAAGGGATGCAGAGTACCAAATGTTCCCTCCGATCTCTTCAGCCCTCCCTCGGCGCTAGAAAGCCCTTCAAAGTGAAACTGGCCAGAAGAATTTCAGGTCAGGCCGAGTGCGCGAGTGACCGCCTCCAGCCCACCCCACCTACTCAGTTTAGGGGTTGATTCCAGTTCATTTACTCTCAGAGCCCCTTCACATTAGCCAGCCCTAATTCTTTAATAAATGGAGCTCAGATACTATCATTTCAAGTAATTTAACAAAAACCTACTCTTTCCTGTGGTGCTCAAACTTGTGACATCAGGAACCAGTTGACATTTCTACTATAATTCAACAAATAAAATCATCACCAAATGAAAATCAAATTGATGACTCCACTGGCCTCATTTGTTGCTTGTGTGCAGATAAAATGGCATCTATCGTTCATGTATTGACCCACACAGGAACCTACGGTGTCTTATTTGTGTTAAGATTTATTTTCAACATCAATCATAATCGGCCATGCTGATTCTGAATACAAAAGGGCGATATGTGTATTGTCACATACGTCTCCAAATACGACGACATAGTCATCACTTAACATAAGAGCTGGTTCAGCTTTAGCGTTTAGCGTTAGCTGGAAGGGGCTTTGCTGCCTTAGGCAAACACATTCCTCAAGCTAATCAGCCAGCCCGTTCAAGGCCATAGCCGACATTGTTTCAGACAATCACCACTGACGTTGACAGTCACACACTCGTGATAAAGGCTTTAGTGGCCCTGTGTGTGTGTGTGTGTGTGTGTGAGGGGAGGACAACAGGATTAAGGGTCGGAGAGTCCGTGTTAGTCAAAAATGGCCATTTATTTTTGTAGCCTGCATATTACCTCTGTTTTTTCGTTCACACTCATACTTGCAGTTGCAGGCTTACAAAAGGGCCAACCTTAACGCACACATTTATAGTCAAACAAGGGCCCACCCTGTCAACAAACATGGTTAACAGAAAGTGTGTGGTCACACTCCTACATGGGCCAAATTATCTAGAATTGTGCTTCTATTCAAGAACAAGTGAAATATTATCTACTACAACTAAACTAAGACAATGGTTTTTCTAAAGTATTTTATACAGATCATGTATAATGGAATAATTGAATGTAATTTACCACTGGATTCCTTCTCTGTCACACACACACACACACACACACACACACACACACACAGCTCATCTTACAGGGGTAAAAGTCCACCCATTATAGCATGAAGAACCAGGAAGTCTATAGGTAATAATACCACTCTCACCATGTAGTTGCTGAAGCATTTTTTATCCCCCACCCTAAACACACACACACACCCCCACCCCCACCCCCACACAATGTCATGCCACTCCACTGGTTCCACTGGTTTCCAATGCAAAGACATTCAATTACTCTGATTGGTTTAAGTGCCTTTGTTGATTGTTTCCACTCATCTGGGTTGTGACAAAGCAGTGAAACAGGGCAGCCTGGTACCCTACATGTCTGTCCATGCAAAGCACAATGCAACATTTCCTCAATAAGATGAGATGGACTAATAAATCCCAGCAGCAAAGAGCTAAAAAAGTTTCCTCAAGGGTAGTCAAGGTCAGAGGGCCGTAAGGTTTGTTCATGGCAGGAGAACTTCGAAACTGTAAAGAGAGGTCTATCCAATTTCTTTCACATGGAGTGCAGAGGGCCATATATATATATATCATATCTAACACAATTATGCCAAATAAGCTGCAGTATATTATTATATAGTATTATATTATTACTCAATGGGACCAGAAAATGGTCCAAAATGGTCCCAAAATGGTCCCAAAATTCTGTTCAAATTTGGCCCGCGGGTCCCGTTTGGCTGAATTTGTAGCATCAGAATGAACGACTTTCCCCAAACGATTGCTGACACAGGAGCAAACAAGCAATCATCTACCCAAGTAACATAAAGTGCATACACTAAAACACATAACAAGAAGCGATGACACATTCGTCAGTATCCTCACAGAACAAGGAACATCTCAAAAGACAACACACTGTACCTGTATCCCAAGCGCAGATATCGACGAGCGGGTCAAGGAGGTTTCAGCAGGTGTGTATTGTTTTAGAAGTCACTCTGCACATTCACACACAGACACACAGCGTGTAGCTCTCACACACACTCTCTCTGTCCATTCGGTTTTGACAGGCTGTGGCAGTAAGACAGTCTACTTGCCTGCCTGTGTCTGGGTGTTTGACTGTGGAGGTAGTAAAGGTGGTTTTTAGTGTTTACTCATTCTCAATGGCCAGAAGAGAGAGGTGGGGCCACTCAGTACAGGTAACCCCCCACCTTTCTTCCTCCTTCACTCTCTCTCTCTCTCTCTCTCTCTCTCTCTCTCTCTCGCTCTCTCAGCTGATAAGGAACAAAAAGGTGGGTGAGGAGAAAAGGGGATAGAGGGGGTGACAATAAAATGCTGATTGACACAATCAGTGAAAGGTCAAGAGTATGTGTTTCTGTGTGTGTGTTGTTTTCATATGCATTTACAGATACGTATATGAGTGTTCACATCTGAATGTTGGCTAAAAGGGACCGTCTGAGCAAAATACAATCACAGTCCTACAACACAGTCTCTGAGTTACAGTCTGACACTTTGACAAGTAATGCTGGGTTAAACTTGTTGGAATAGTTTGTTTTCTTATCAACGACCCAACTTTTCTGTCCAAGATGATGACATCAGCAAAAACTATCCGAGTCCACAAATGTGTTTTCTGTGTGTGTGTGAATACACTCCAGCTCAGGAAGGAAATACTCCCTTCCATATGAAGCAGGTGACAACATGTTATTCCAAAACAAGGACCACTTTTAATAAACTAAAAAAAAATGGTAAAATAAAAACAGTAAAGCATAGGCATGCATTGAGCACCTAGGAAATCATTAAGAGTACGTCCACGCTAAGCCGTGTAAATTTGAAAACAGCATTTTCGGGTGTAGCGTTTTTCGAAAAGCTCACCGTCCACAATAGACCTCCAAAAACGCATACCTTGTTCCATGGGCATCTGCAGACCGGGCGGCCGGCTCGCTCACCGCTGGCTCAAGTGACAGTCAAGCAGTGAAACATCAGTGAAACGTCATCGTTTTGGCCTCCCGTCCAAGTTTCACAGAACCAAATATTTACACTTAGTATCAATAACCAAAAGGAGCTCTGCTGCTCATGAAGCTCTAGTTAGAGAACTCTACAGTATTGTTCATGTAAAATAATTTAACCAGTCCCTAGAAATACACTGTAAATCAACTCTGAATCCATTATTGAGTTCAGGATACCTCTTGAAGGGCTGAGGCATTTTTGATACATTTCTTAAAGATTTATTTCATTGTGATGACATGGTTTCTCAGCTAGAGCTGGTCTGAGAGGTCTGACAGACAGTGATTCTGATGCTAAACATGCAGCTGACAAGTGCTACGAAGCTTTGTTGTGTGGGTTATTTGTCAGAAAGACAGAGTGAAGGATGGAAGGGGAATGGGAAGGAGACTGTGTTCATACACGGTGAACACATGGAAGTGTGTATAACCTTACAGAAAGACAGGGCACTATACTCTCATCAGATGGGTTACCTTTCTACTCCAGTGCAAGTGGATGTGTGTGTTTGCGTGTGCAATTGCCATTGTACAAGTGACACATTAACCCATGACTCTGTTAATGAAGGACATGCAATCACTCATTCTTGCTTTTTTGTTGCCAGTACACACACACACACACACACACACGCATACACACAGTTTAGGCAGACAGTTCAAAGTTTACAGATGGAGATATCCAGTCCCACTCCAACCGGGTGTAATAAGGTTGGACCGAAGGCCATGCAGAGCCATAAAGCCATTCTAAAGGTGGAGGAGGGTGATCACAAGACTTAGACGGCTTTATGACTAACACACACTATCACTCTCCCTCACACACACACACACACACACCTAAACACACACTCATGCAAACATGCACACGGCACACACTTACATTTTTGTGCCTAGCATTTTTGTGCCTCAAAATAAGTAAAATACAGACAGACACATACACACTCAGAGAGACAGGCTGGCAGGTAGACAGACAGGCAGTAGATAGACATGTGGGCCTTCAGTGTGACAGGACAACAGTGATGATAGCCATCAGCCCAGAACCAACAGAGACAGAGTTATATGGGGGAACTGGCCCTACAGGTCTGAGGCGAACACGTACACAGCAGTAGGAAGCTGTACACAAACAGCTTTACAACCGTCACTGGTCACTGGCGGGGCGAGTCACGGGGGCGTGAGGCGAGTGCTGCGTGTTACCAGGAAGAAGGAAAGACACTTTGCTGAGCACTTTGCTGGTGTGTGTGTTCTGGTGTCCTGATGACCCTGAAGCGCCTCCAGTATGTGGGTTTGTTGCTAACCAAGCACACTGGTGACTCAAATTTGGATTTACAGTACCACACACACACACATACACACACACAGACACACACACACACACACACACACACACACACACACACACAGACACACACACCCCATTGGCTCCATTGGTTATCAGTAGCCTTCCAAGCTGATAATTCTGTCCTGTTTTAAAGCGATTAAGATCTGGGTCATAGAAACTCCTACAGTGGCTATAAATCTGTTGCAATAGATGAACAATATCTGCCTTCACATGGTTGATGGCCATGGTAATTGGGTTCCTATTACAGAACGCTTGGATCATTTTCTGCTAGGCATTTCCCATTGCAGCACTCTTATATCAAATGAGTCCCTACAGATCTGCAGCACAGAATGAAAGAAACACAAAAACACTGCTGTTCAAATTTCACCCTAATTGTTGAATAGAAAGAAATGTCACTGTTGGAAGGTACTGTATCGCACGGAGGTGTCAACGTCCTTGTTGACTGGGTTGAAATGTCTTTAATAGTTTACATGAATATTAGCG
>JAXDDX010000007.1:8647500-8715000 GCA_034670405.1 Hoplostethus atlanticus
GGAAGGCTGAGACAGAGCATGCGCGCAAGGACACACACACACACACACACACACACACACACAGGAGGAGTGCAGAGAAGGGCAACTTGTGGAGACTGTGCCTCATACAGCCTAGTGGGTATGGTTGTGTGTGTGTGTGTGTGTGTGTGTGTGTGTGTGTGTGTGTGTGTGCATGCACAAGCACATATATTACAAGTGTTTCCTTGTCCCTTCTGTCATCTCATGCCGTACAACCCTCTCGCTCCTCACTCTCTGCCTCTCCAGGGCATTGTCAGGGAAGAGTAATGTCATACTGTAACTGTATCTCTGACACTCCAAGGCCTCCAAGCCTCCACGTCAGCATCCTCCTAATTCAACCAAGTCGGGTCAGAGGCAGCGCAGCCCCGTCTGCAAATTATTTACCAATTATTGTCAAATTTTATTAATGAATATTTTGCGAGTACAATTAATGAGTACAACTGCACTCCATGTCCAATTTTTGTAAATGTTGTTTATTTCAAAAGTTCTTTTAAACAATTTGGCTCCTTAAAGGATAATACCGGTATTGTTTTTTAAGTTTGTGCCATGATCATCATGGTGGTGTCTGAACATAGAGCTGGAGATATTTGGTGCCATTCGTTTTGTACAGTATGAAAAACAAATTCCACAGACTTGATTTGGTTTTGTCAAAGTTTCTGTCCTGAGTTGAGTTTTTCCACGTGAGGCTGTGCTTTACGTTGCGCTCTGCCTGCTGTCAATCACCTGACACCCACAGGAAGAAATGCCAGGAAATAATCCCTCAAAACATGTCGCCTTACAAACGTTAATGTCACATCTAAGTCTTCTTATCTGGGGCATCTTTGTTAGCCGGGACAGCCGTTCATTTCAAGCTAGGTTTGATACCATAAAGTCTGTATTTTAATTGTTGTTTGTTCATGTTAAATAAATTGCATTTCCTCCAGCATGCATTGGGGAAATGTAAACTAGTAGTTAACAATAAATGGGCTCTAACTCATTTAATAGAAAAAGTTTGAAAACCACTGATGGAAATTATTTTTTTGCCTGTAAATCTTAATGAGAAATTGAACCTCTTAACCAGACTCATAAAAACATAATGCTATTTTGTCATGTTGGGACACACAAGAGGAACGTCTGTGTGTCCTATAGAGGTTTTGTGTACATCCATACTGCGTCTGGCCCATTTCCACAGTACCGGGTGTTGGAAAGACAGCTGTTCTGGGGCAAATCAGCTTGATTTCAACCTTTATACACACAGACACACATAACTGAGACACGCACACATATACACAAACACACATACACATATACCGCCCACCCCACACACCACACAGCAAGCTGAGGTGACTCGAAATCCCGTTTGCACAACAACAGGACACCCAAGGCTGACAGGCGCCCTGCTCAACCAGTTCCTCCCCCCTCGACACACACACACACACACACACACACACACATGCACACACAAGACGAGACGGCAACTGATCACACATCCCCACACTAAAACAAATAAACACAGAGTCCCTGTCCCATAACCTTCTAGTGAAGGTTACAGCAGTCAGCTGGGTCAGCATGAACACTGGACCAGCTGAAGAAATGTCCTCCCAGATACCCACTGTGTGTGTGCGTGTGTGTGTGTGTGTGTGTGTGTGTGTGTGTGTGTGTGTGTGTGTGTGTGTGTTCTTCATCCTCCAGGTGAGAAAACACACCATCCCTTTCAACTAGCCTTACAGGGGAACAATTGGGTGAACAGATACAAATGAAAAACAGAAAGAAGCAAAGAGAGAGAGAGACAGATGACGGGTTTTCAGCCAACCTGTAGGATGATGGACGCGTAGTCACAGTGTCGCTGTAGGTTCTTCTGCCACCATTTAAATCAACGATCCAACCTGTCACTTTCTCATCTTCTCTTCCTCTTCCTCTGATTCCTTTTCACCGTCCTGTCACGCTCTCTGCGGCCTCTCGTTCTTCTTCAAGACGCCTCCTGTCTTCAATGACAGGTCCGCCAAAGCACAATCAGAAGTTAGGGACCTCTGAAGCTCAGACACAGCTAACACAATGCTCACACACACACACACACACACACACACACTTCAACCGAGTGAGAGGACAAGTCAGAGTTTCTGTTCTGCTTTTGGTGTTTTTTGGATTCTGACTCAGATCCTCTCCGTTTGTCCTCTCCTCCGCTGTAGTCACGACAGCACTTGTAGACGCAACAGCAGGAGACTGGGGGAGCACACAAGGTCTCTAAGTGGAGGAGAGCGGAGAGAGGGAGCGCAGTAGGTCTCGGGAGTGGAAGGAAAGAGCGAGAGAGAGAGAGAGAGAGAGAGAGGGAGGGAGAGAGGGAGGGAGGGAGGGCAGTGGTAATTAGTGAGTCTGTACCTGACTCTCACTGACATAAGCCCCACATTCCACAGAACAGAGGAGGGGTAGAGTCGAGGGAGGGAAAAAAGGAAAGAAAAGTTCACACACACACACACACACACACATACACCCAAAGGAGTACAATTCCCAGGAAACACAGCAGAGCAAGCCCCCCCCCCACACACACCTAAAAAAAAAAATCAGCAAAATCCCTCTTCCTTACAGCGCACCATAGTTGTCGGATCCCCACAAGTCAAGGTTGCATGATGTCAGGTGAAGGTGCTGCTGCTGTAGCGCTCCGTCATCCGAACACGCTAAACTCACACGTCAACACACTCAAACACACTTTCAGTGCTCGTAGCCTTGTGGCAGTGTTGGTGGCGGGTCTCCTCTTCCGTCTCTCTTCATTTCTCTCTCTCTCTCTCTCTCTCTCTCTGTGTGTATGCTGTACACACTCCCTGCCCCTAAAACTCTAAAACTTACCAAACCAGAATCTGACTACCCATGCACCCCCCTCCCTCCCTCCCTCCCTCCCTCCCTCCTTCTATCATTCCGGATGGGAAATGCTATCCTCCTGTGGCCCTGGCCGGTCTGTGTGTGTGTGTGTGTGTGTGTGTGTGTGTGTGTGTGTGTGTGTGTGTGTGTGTGTGTGTGTGTGTGTGTGTGTGTGTGTGTGTGTGCACATGCCCAACCAGACCAGAATCAAAGCAGCCAGAGCAGCATTCCAACACATTAAAGGAGTGTTTCCCGCACACCTAGTTCAAACCTAATGCTCATTACTGTTGACCACACACTCAAATATATACACACACACACACACACACACACACACACACACACACACCACCATTGGTCATTCACAAATGCATACACCCCTAGGTCATCATGACACACTGACAGTTATAGTGCGCCCTGCCTTGACGTAGATCTTTCAGTAATGACAACTTTCAGTAATAACAACTCACACACTCTCAAATTTCTTGTGGGTAACAGTCAGCATGAAAACCGATCATGGCCGACTATGGGAAGCATAGCTACTGTATCATGAAGTCAACTTGTTAATAGAAACAATTTCTCACCCTTATACGAGAGGTCACTGTTCACCTGACATCAGAACCGAAAGTAAAAGGGTGGCGATGTGAACAGTGAGGATGTTCAGGTATGTCGGGAGTTACTTGTTCATCTGGTGTTTCTTATTCCCGCTCTCGCTCCCTCCCTCTCTCTCTCTCTCTCTCTCCTCCTCTCTCGCTCCCTCCTCTCTCTCTCTCTCTCTCTCTCTCCTCTCCACCCATTCTTTCTCCCTCTTTGACAATATAATACTTGTTTGATCATGTAGAGCAGTTTCAACAGTCCAGTCATTTAGTGTGTGTGTGTGTGTGTATGTGTGTGTGTATGTGTGTGTGTGTGTGCGTGCGCGCCTTGTGTTTGCCTACCTGAATTCCTTGCAGAATTTGGAGTGGGCGGGGCCAGGCACTTCCTTCTTCCTACCCTCAGGTGAGCTGTGAAGGTGACGTGTTCATAGCAGCCTGTTCTCGAGGAGCCAGAAAGCGCAGCGCTGCACTGCACAGCAACAAGTGCAGTCAACTGACAGACTGCGACAGAAGAGAGAAGTGGGGAAGTTGAGTTTATGTTTAGAGTAACAACACACACACACACACACACACACACACACACACACACAGATACCGTCCCACACATGCACACACACAGTAGGGAACTTGTGAGTCTGTGTGTATAGGAAACTGAGATTGAGTCAGACGTAGTCAGAGAAATAACGTTTCAACACAGCGACTGAACTCTCCCTGGGAGGAGTCCAGGGCAGTTGGACATGTTGCTCAATACATTTCACTTAATGCTTACTCAACAGATCTCATAGAGTGGCATTAAAATGCAAACACACACACACACACACACAGATGCCTACGTATAGATACTGTACATGCCTACATCTGCAGTTCATATACAACTACGCTACCACAGTGTCTAAGGTTGAGATTTTAAGTCATGGTGGATAAATAGTTTGATTTATTATTATTAAGCAATAAAGTCGTTTATTGGAAATTGGTCAAGGTTATTTGGTTACACAGTAACACTATGTAGATAAATCAGCAGATACAGTGTGCACAACAACAACATCAAGTGCAATATAGTACTGACATTTAACTCCTTACACTGTGGAGGTGGTGAGAATGTGTGTGTGTGTGTGTGTGTGTGTGTGGTCCGTAATATCAGTACAATATGTTGCTTTGCTCTGTTCCACATTTAAGAGCTCTGGTTGTTGGAACATTAAAAATAAAGTACATCAGACGTTCTCAGTGTAGTTGAATGTTTTACATTGCAGTACACATAACTTTCGTTTTACTGAAACCTTTTTACCGAAACGAGAATGGAACGTGAGAACCCTCGACGAAAACCAGAAGCAGGTCACGGGGATTACTATTGCAACATGGCAGTGTATTTATTTACCTAGCGTTAGAAAATGTAATGATGATTCATTTAATAGGAAATGGAAATGGAAATCCTACACATACCATCGTCAAACAGAAGTAATGGTTTTTAGTTTTCAGTTTACACAAGTGCAGTTAAAAAAAACACACACACACACACACACACACACACACAGCCGTGCCTTTTCACGGGGGGTAAACAAAAGCATGCTCTTCCCACAATAAGCAGCTCAGACCCTGCCCTGGTCCCAGTACAATAGACAGAGAGACCTGAGACACACAGAGCAGAGATTCCCAGGAAAACACCACTGATACTCCAAATGCCCGACAAAGACACACAAAGAGATGGGGCAGTGCATCCATTCATGTACAACAAGTGGGCCCAATCAAGCCATCGCGTTCAGCAAAGAAAGGAGGGAAAAAATGTATCCTGTTACTATTATATCTGGTGAACTGGTTTTATGATGTCAAATTGTAATGCTTGATAGCGCGAAGCTGGGTGTGTGTGTGTGTGTACGCCTGTGCCTGTTTGGCCTGTAATATGTTTGTCGCCTCGTCTCTGTCTTCACACAGAGGATTTTTGGGGCTCTTGTTTGTGAGTGATGATGATCTGTTCAGAGCTTTCTCTCCCGGTCTCTATCTTTTCTCTCCTTCTTTTTCTCTCTCGTTACACAAACACATTTACAGAAATGGCTGCGATGCGGCGACAGTGTTTCTTGTCAGGTTTTGACCTTGTACTTTGCGCAAAGCAGTGTTCTCCTCTTTGCAACAATAGTAAAAGCCTAGACTTACATGGGATACCGTGCTGTGTGTATGTGAGAGAGAGAGAGAGAGAGAGAGGGAGAGAGAGAGAGAGATGTGGCCCTAATGGATTCTAATTGAGTCCTGATGAGTGAGAGAGATCCAAACCAAACCCAACCTGATGAGCATCACTGACCACTGGCTCTCAGTGGGGCAACTCTCTCTCTCTCACACACACACACACACACACACACACACACACACACACACACACACACACACACACACACACCACAAATAATAGGCTACATGTCCATTTTTTCACAGTAAACCAGCTCAAGGTCACTCAAGAGGGAGAAAGGAAAGGTAGGACGCCTGGGGCACACTGGCCCTGTAAAAGATCAGAGTCACGGACATGCACACACGTAAAAGACACGAGTGCATTGGTGTATGATCTGTGTGATAGTATGACACTAGGTGTGAGTGAGTAGGTTTGGCTGTTCAATATGCTGCAGATAGATTAGAGAGAGAGAGAGAGAGAGAGAGAGAGAGAGAGAGGAAGAGAGAAACTTACACTGTACAGCTTCCAATAAAGATTAGACCTTTATTGAGAAAATTCCAGGTCGGCTTACGGCCGCACGACCCGCCGTCTCCAACCGGGCCGATTATTGAATATGGTCGCTGTGAGACGCGCGCACACGCGCGCACACACGCACACACATAGCAACTGGAGCCCTGTTGTGCGCCGACATCGATGACGCGTGTTGGATGGGATAATCTCTCCAGCTGTACTCTCACCCGTGGAGAAGTGAGGCACATTTGGCCCCAAATGGTCGCCACGGTTTTCCACACACTCATAAAACAACCTTCCTGCCATTTCAGTGGAGCACTTCATCTTTCCAAGCACTGGTAAACTATAAAGCTAACTAACTAACCAACTATACTTGATCCTTGATGTATCATTCCCACTTTTCCAGAAGTGGTTAAGAACTGTCCTGGGTTTACCTCTGCTACCATGACGGCTGCATTTAGGGGTGCCTGGAGCAATACCATGGCTGCTCCTGACTATTTTTTCATTTGAAGCTAGCAGGCAACATCAATTCTTAATGGCCGACAACCCAGAACCAACAGAAGTAACAAGTGGTTTTAAATGGGTCACACTGGAGGGATGAGGCTGCATTGTTACTTTGGTATCCTACTACCCTCTTGGAGAATGTCTCCCTCTGTTGGTCTGACAGAAACATGACATGTTTTAGGGGGGGATGCCATTCAGTTTAATAATTTGAAAATGTGTTACGCCTCCATTCAGGGCAGTCCTGTCAGCATTTGAGAGCATTTACAATTCTCTTCCAAAGCTACAAGACATCTGCTACTTGAATCTTTCCTGTCATAGCACTATGTATAGTCTGGAACAGTGCCATTAAAAATGTAAGTAATGAGACTATTCTTCGTCATAATTTTTACACCTGTGTGTACTTTATATTGAAAATGCATTCAGTCATTTTTTCCATCTTATTCAATCATTTTTTGACATAGTTGTATATCTGTATGACAACACAGATTAGGAGGACAAACTCAATCTGTATTTTCTAGCTATAGGAGACAGTAGCGAATGTTACAAATAATACGTTATTGGTTGACTTCATAAAGTATTAAAGGACAATATTTAAGTTCAATATGATAGAATGTTTTTAGTTTAGCAATAATCAAATTGATTAGAAATCCTAATAATTAAACAATTTAATCCAAACATTTAATCCATGCATTAAAATCAGTGGCAGCTGGACAACAGAGGGCATCGTGGTGCCAGGGCACCAGTCCACCTCAATTTGCATTGAAAAAGTTTGAAAGATTGAAAACGTATTTAAGTACTTTTAATTCTATTTGTCCAATATTATAGAGCTACACAGTGTGTAAAATTCATCACTTCAACCAAAAAATCTAATATCTGATTAAAATGTTTTTAAATCTGTCTCTGCCCCCGTTCTGCTACAGCTACAGTACTGGGGCACCCTGTTAAAACTTGTTGATTTAGTGCATACTTGATTGTACCCTGAATTAGTGGAAAGGTCAAAAAGGATTTTGATGAGGTGGGTCTCCCCAATGACCCCAGGGCTTGTTGATGTACTAACTACTACCTCACTTTCAGTATTAGTAGTGTTCACATTATTTAACTCTTTTCAAATGACCTTTTTGCAAAGACAATGGGGAGTGGCAGCAAAGTGGATGCATCTTCCTTCTTTTCACGCAGAGCAAAGTGCTTTCTTAGTTTGAGAACATTTCAACTTTTTATAGGAGTACACGCAATATGGATAGTTTTGTTTGTGAGATGACTAATGACAATGAGGAAGAGGCGGGCATTCATGCTCCACAAGCAGCTGATAGGCTTCTCTTTCCTTCCCTTTTCCATTGTCAAACAAAAAATACACAATTACACAATAACTTCAGACCTTCCTTTTCTGTTATATTGGAACGTGTCATCTCTTCACAACTCAAAATCTACCTGGCCTCACATCACCTGTACGAACAATCAGATTCAGATCACTACACAGCACAGAAACATCCCTCCTGGAAGTCACCAACGACCTCCTCCTCTCCTCAGATGCTGGCTTCCTCAACATCCTCATCCTCCTTGACTTCAGTGCTGCCTTCGACACTATCAACCACTCCATCCTCCTCACCGGCCTCGAAACCTCCCTAAACATCACCGGCTCTGCTCTCTCCTGGTTCAAATCATACCTCTCCGACAGACACCAGTACATCAGCATCAACAACTGTAAATCCACCACAGCCCCCGTCTCCCAAGGTGTCCCCCAAGGTTCGGTGCTTGGCCCCCTCCTCTTCATCCTCTACATGCTTCCCCTTGGTCACATCATCCGCCGCCATGGCCTCCTCTTCCATTGCTATGCTGACGACACCCAGCTCTACATCTCCACCAAAACAATCACCACTGCTACCCACACCACCCTCACCAACTGGCTCTGGATGCAAACCAACTTTCTCAAACTGAACTGTAATAAATCCAAAATTCTCATCATTGGTCCTAAATCACTCACCGAATCCACTCACAGTTTCTTTTGAACCCCACATCAACCATATCACCAAAACCGCCTTTTTCCATCTCTGTTTGTGTAGGAGGAGGTAAGATCTATTAATGTTATTCCTACTGGTCACTGGTAGAGATCGATAAAAGTTATACTTTGCTTAAAGGCAATAGCCAATAGCCAATTGCATGAAACATGGACTGAGCCAGAGCAGCGTATTACCATGACGATCTCCTCTGCTAAAAAGTGAGCCAGGGTTAAGCCCCAAGTTAACTCACTAACCCACTAATCTCGCTTTGTGAGACAGGCCCCTGATCAAAGGTATTTTAACCACTTTGATGTGTGATGTACTGCAGTACAGTGCCCAGTAGGGGGCAGTCTCCACCCAGTCTGCTTCATCACCTGCCTCCTGCTAAGACATGAATGAACCTCACAGCAGGTCCAATACAGGAATGGCCAAATATGGTATTATATGCTGGCAGGTATCTCATGCAATCTGATACTGTTATTTATTACCCCCCCTTCACACACACACACACACACACACACACGCAAACACCTCCTCCTCCACCCTCTCTCCCCCATTTTTTTAATTGCCTCTCACAATAGGCTATCAGTTCCACTCTCTGTTACTCCCTTGTGTATAATAGAGCCCTCTTCGCTGTCCAAACATGAAAGGGCTTAACCAATGAGGCAGTCGATCAAAGTGGTTACAGTCTTTCACAGCGGTCCAGTGGTGGGGGAGGAATACAGTATATCGAGGGCTTGGAGCCAGCAGGGTGTAACTGGTATTTTGGGGCGAAAATTAGATTTATACATCAAGTAAAAGTTGTTGAGGACATCCATGTAGCTGTATAAGTCTTTCTTTATTTATGTGATGACATCATTATCAAGACATATTTACAACAGTGGATCAAAGTTTTGTTCTGGCTCTCCTGTAAAGTTTGCCAAAACCTACTTACACCCGTCTGACTCCCAAGCCCTGGATATGATGGAGATTGCTATTATCTCTCTAATTTATAGCTATCACTGAGGGAAACCATCCTTCATTATCATACTGTTGCCATGACACTTCAAACTCAGGACAGACCAGCATGGTCAAGCTCGGGAGCCACAACAAAACCACGCATGACACAGCGGAGACAGGGTGTGTAGAGGACTGGCCCACAGTATGAAACCCAATATGGAGTAGGAAAAGACTTTTAGAATAGAAAATAACGGTTGGCGGTTTATACATACAGTGGATCTAAGTCTCTATACCTATCCGTACTGCGTTTCAGTTGTTCCCGTGAGGAGGACTCTGAATGACAAAGGTAAGACCTCCTATGCAATTTTAAACAGCCCATCATCAGCTATGCAGCTTACACTAAGCTGCTGTAGACTATTCTTCCATTTGTGCTCCCCTGAAGTGGACTTACAGTATCTCCTGTAAAGGATAGAGTTTGTTTCTCATGCATTAAGTCACTGCTTTTTGATAGTCAATCATTTATTCCATTTGCACTGCCATGGCCTTAGTGAGCAAATTGTCCATTTCTGGTTAATTCCCACTTTGTGCTTACACGTTGATGAGCACGGTAAAAATCCGATTACATTCTGGCTCTGTTTCTCTCCATTAATCTAGTTTAATTAGAGGCTAGTGGTCCCTGTTCTTTTAAGTGTTAATCCTTAGATGCAAATTCTTACTGGTCAAGTCAAGGTATCCATTGTGTGTGTCACCCAAACACCCACAACAGTGGTTCGAACCAGGCGCTGTGTGTACATGTGCATAAAATTGTCAGTTTTGATTTAACTCTGTACTTTAACATGTTTAGATAGTTTTGAACTCTTGCCTCAGAGTCATACGAGCTCCATGAGTGAACAAACACAAACAACACTCTAATCAACGCTTGTCAACTAATTGTGACTGAAAAAAACAACACTGGAGAATTTGCAGTGTATGTATATGCATATAACCCTTGCATGTGTGTGTGTGTGTGTGTGTGTGTGTGCAGCCCCTGACCTTGCTGCAGGGAGAAGAGTCAAGTAGGTCAGTGGAGACTTTTGTCCGGGGTCAGACAGCAGTCCATTTCTTATTCATGCTGATGTATCTCACCAGGAGGGACCTATTTGCACCCACACCGTCTCACATGAACAGAAACTGAGAGGTGGATCACATGTCAGCCGTGACTCACGCCATGCGTCTTATTTACATTTGGCTACAGAGCTCAGGTTCAGCTCTGTAAACAAACAATGTTTCTCTCGTTCATTTGCAGATTTAGAGTTTGGATTTATACGTACTGACAGGAGAGTGAAACAGAGAGAGATAAGCAGTGTTCACAGACAGTGTTTGACAGTGTCTTGACAAGTATCTGTGTTATTTGGTGTCATCATGGCAGATAAAGGTAAGGTCATTGTATTGCTGTTCATTGTTGTTACACATACATAAGTGAGCAACACACAGACACACACACACACACACACACACACACACACACACACACACTCAGAGACACTCTCCCTCTCTTGACAGTGAGCTCCAGGGTGGATGTGAATATCAGTTCTCCGATGGAGGAGTTCCTTCCTCCTCTTCTTCACTCATCTTCTCTTTCCTCAGGTAAGTTACAGTTCTACATTTTGTAATATTTTCTGTTATGGATATTGAATCCATTTCTAAAACTTTATCTACAGTGTCAGAGCTCTTCAATCTGTAACAGGACTAAGGCGTGGCAGTACAGTAATCAAACAAACATAAAAGCAGCAATTCAACACTGAACAATGGCCAGGGGCTTTTATTGTGAAAATATAGAATAGACTTCAAGTGTGTGTGGCCTCAGGTTGGAGTTGCCTGTAGTTCTCCCAGTAGGCACCAGATGAAGCCAATGGGCAGGAACATCGCAAACCTCCTTGCGTCCTCTCCTCCTTCCCTTTCCCACCTCACCTCCTCTCCTCCTCCTGTTCTCCTGCTTTCCTCCACACCCCCCTCCACCACCACCCCCCTCTTGTCGTCTGCACACTCCCTCCTCCTCCTCTTTTGTCTCTCTGCCAGCAGTCTCTCCTCCCTCAGATCAGGCCTACCTACAGGCAGCAGACATTTTCCAGCGGCTGCGTACGGACAAGCCAATCACACAACAACCACTGCATTATGGGAAGAAGATGGACACACCGCTGCCAGAGAGCCGAGACAAGTCCACGCAGAGACAGGCCTACCGACTCGCCTTCAACACACTCAAATGTATATGGCGTGTGTGTGTGTGTGTGAAGAAAGATTTTCCCATATTTCTGTTACTGAAGTTACTCATATGGTGTTTTCAACAGCTAAAGAAGATTCTGGTATTCTTTCTTTTGCCAAATGTAGTTTTGAGATTTGAGTTGACCCTCCTACCCTGCCTGGACATGATGGAGGGACAAATATGAAGTCAGAGAGACATTAATTTGATGTATTCTACTGTTACCTCTGTTGACCTTTCCCACTTCCTATAAGGAACCCTTATCTCTATAATGAATAGTGGTGGAGTAGCAGCATATGTCAACCCCAATATTCACCCATGAATAGCAGCTTCAACTGCAGACTGTAGATTAAATAGTATATATTCATATATTTCATTTCTATGTGTGACTACAAATTACTTGTGCTGGAGGTGCAGCAGATGCCTGTAGGGGGGATGATAAGACAGAGCATGCCATGCACAGGCACAGGCACATACACTCACACTCACACACACACACACACACATACACACACTTACATACATGACCTCACACACAGGGGACACGGCATGTTAAACATACTCATTTCAAGTTCAGTAGATTTCATGTGCATCATATTAAATTCAACCTGTATTTAATAAACAATAGATTTTCTCTCTGTTCACAATATTGTTTTCTTCCTAGACCAAGATCTATTGGAGGAGATCATTATTGACAGCTGCTTCCACACCTCTCAGCAAATTGTGAGTCCCCTCAGATCTGACATGACCTTTCACCCACCCAAACTGTTCTCTCATACAACGATAACAAACTTCAGCACTTACTCGCTGACTGTTTAATTGTCTAGGAGTTGTTATCCGTCTACAGATAACATAGCTGTTTTCTATCCGTCCATATGAATGTGATGCGTTAGAATATGGTGGAATGGGAGTGAAGGAGAAAGGGAAGTAGTTAGAGGCCATTTGTATTCAGATCTGTACGTTGTCAGGCTGGTTATAGGTAGTAAATGATGCATCTTGGAGACAGGCAGACGTACTCTCCAACTGGAAGACTGGAAATGTCACTATAAAACACTGTAATGACACATATATGGACATTGAAACACACTTAATATGTGTGCATGTGCGTATGCTCCTCCTCACACGTGTGTGTATGTGTAAATGATAACTTGATTGAGGAATGGTGTCTGCCAGTATCACTATAAATGCCACAACACAGCTCTTTATAATTCTACACACCTCCACTGCCACATACATATTCTACCTCCCACACACACACACACACACACACACACACACACACACACACTGACCTTGTCAGTGTCAACACTGAAGTTGAGTTGGCAGAGTGGATAGGGATTGGGGCAAAGGAAAGAATATTTGGGTAGTGGAAAAACTCACATAGCAACATTAGCTCTTCTTAAGAGGAAGGCGATGATGCTGATGAACGCGGTGATGCTTTGCAGTCTGACGACTTGTTGCCACTGGCGATGGTGATGCTGTTTGACCTCCAGGACAGAAGGTTCTTGATGCAAGAACGCCCAGCAAAGGAAGGGGAGGAGCTTCTGCAGGAAGTCAGGAACGTAGAGCGCAGTTTACACAGGTGTGTGTGTGTGTGTGTGTGGGCGGCGGGGGTGGGGCGGTACAGCATGTGTACATGTGATCTGAAGTCTATTTAAGATTACGCTGGTTGCGGGGTGTGTTCTCTACAGGTGTAAGACCAAGCTGGCAGCGGCTCTAGCTCGCTGCAGGGTGAAGCAGAGTCTGCTGAGCATCTCTTGTGTTCTTTCTGAACCTGTCAGGACCAAACAACACCGAGCAAGGCTTCTGCCCCTTTATGCATGGGTCAATACACTCAACAACAGGTATACTCACTCAGTCACACACACACACACACACACACACACACAGAGGGCCATGCAGTCATCGACATCAACAGATGGAAAGCCGACACACTCTTTCAAGCTTGCAACACAGATACAAAACAAAACAGTGCAACGAGACAACGTAGTACAACAGTGCAATAATAGATCAAGCGTCACATATTGAGTAATCAGAAGTGGGAATTCAGATATTGCAAAATGAACAGAAGCAATTTAAGTGGCTAATGCAAGTAATTCAACAGGATCACAATATTTGGGTATTAATCAGCAGGGATTAGGAGGTGCAGGGGAGTACAGGACGTCGGCATAAAGAGACTGCTGCAGCATTCACAGAGTCGCAGTTAATGAAGTGATTGGTACAGAGTGAGTTTTAAAGTGACAGGTGCTGTTCGGGGGATTGCAGTAGGACGTTAATGGTCAGTAAAGTTCACTGGGGTGTATTAAGAGAGAGTCATGTTCAGCATTCTTATGGCTTAGGGGGTAAAACCTGTTCCTGTGTCTGTTGGTGCAGGACCGAATGCTCCAGTGCCGTTTGCCAGACAGCAGGGGAGTAAACAGTCCCCGGTCGGGGTGGGTTGGGTTACTGATGACGCTGCAAGCCTTCCTCTCACACTGCCTGTTGTAAATATCCTGCATGGGTAGTGGTGAGGACCCAGGGCTGTTTCTCCCTCCAACAACATCAAAACTTTTGATCTAGCTGACAGTTACCTGTTTTTTCCCCCTACCCCCCCCCCCTCTCCTCTCTGTAGTGTTGAGGAAGTGTGTGAGGTGTTGCAAGGTGAGGGCGTGTGTGAGGTGGAGAACATGACTGACCTGAAGGAGTCTGCGTTCTGCAGGGACCCTCTCTGCCTGGACACACTGATCTTCTCCCGACAACTTTGTACGCTGCTCCAGCACAGCAAACTCACCACTACACATGCACTAAACATACAGGTAGGAATTGCCCTGCCCGTGGTTTCTTCCTTTTTTTTGTCCCAGTAAGGTTTACTTGGGAGTTGTCTTCACTGAGGGTCTTCTGTTTTGTTTTGTGTCCTGGTGTTTTAGTTAGTTTACTTACTGTATTGCGTAATTTTGTTCCGTGATTCATTGTCGATTAGTTGAATCTAGATAGGCTCGTTCTCTGGAAAGTCATTTGAGACTTTATGCTTTGTGACCTGACTTGACCTGATCTATTTGTCATCTACTGAGCAGGCGGGTACAGGACCGATGTGTTTGACAATGGGAAGAAACTCACTGCGAGATGAAATGATACCTACTAGAATGTAACATTAGTGCCAAACATCATATGGTTTGCCTAGTTCTCTAGCTGGAGTTGTTGTGTATGTGTATAGTCAGTTTGGGGGGGGGGGGGGGGTAGTCGTGCTTCTGAATTGGCTCGATTTGCAGCACAGCAGTTTATAATACTGAAAGGAAAAGGACCTGTGGGGGTCAACATGTGTGAAACCAGTTTCATCCCTTTCAGGACAGGAGTGTGTGTGTGGCAGTGAATGCGTTACGCCCCCTGCTGTCTGAGGACAGTGACGTCCTGATGGCGGGGTCCTTCTCAGCTCTGACTGTGGCTCACATAGCCGTCCTAGCCGCTGCCTGCTCAGGGAGAGTGTTAGTGTGTGGTGATGATCACACACCTTTACAGAGAGAGGAGATACAAGACGTACTCACACAAATGGACATCAAAAGTGAGTGATAAAAAGACATTAAGGTGTCAAACTCATTGAAAAAAGATAAATCAAAGGATTACATACATATTATCACTTACTGTACATACAACCAGTACATGCATGGGTACTGGAGTAACTTTTGTATGAGCTGTGTTTTCCTCTATGTGCATGTTTTTGTGTACATGCGTGTCAGAGAGACAGTGGGAATGTGCATGTGCATTGGTGTATCATATCCTGTATACTGCTGCACTCGCCATCGTATTATTTCTTTCCATGCAATGTAGACGTGCGAGTCCTGTCAGAGGGCTTCTGTGGTCTGGATGAGTGGGACGCCATCGTTCATTGCTTAAAAGTCATCATAGTGCTGCCTCAGTGTTCATCCTCCGCCCTCAACGACCCAGTGCACATCCTCCACAGTGAACATGGAGGCAAGTAACATTAGGGATGAAAGGATGGAGGGAGGGAGAGATAGAAGGGGTGGATGGATGGAGGAAGGAGGGAGACAGGGGGAGAAAGAGTATAATTAGAAGAAAAAGACAATAAAGAAAGAAAATACTGTAGAAATATTGCTGGTCTTTTCGTTTCCCATGCATGAGTGTTAAAAGAGTTGCACTCTGTCCCAGACTGTGATCTGCTGCAGGACGTGTGTCAAGGTTCTGTTTCCCAGAGCAAGATACACACACTGGCCACCCAGCAGGAAAGGCTGCTAGCACACGCTCTGACCTGTAAGTGTACAGTAGAAACACACACACACACACACACACACACATGCAATAAAACACAATATGTTGAACAAGCCAATATACAGAGCAATATATGATGAGTTATGGCTGATGACAGTTATATGAGGAACCACTGTGTACACAGATACACATACACACACACATACACACACACACACACACACTGAATGCAGCGTGTGTTGTAATTTGTTTTGTGCATACTGTGCACTAAACAATAGACCTGCTGATAGTTACTATGGCACAGCAGCAGTATCTTAACAAAAACACGGTCATACTTGATACAGTGTATTCTCTGTGTCTCAGTCCCAAAGGTTCAGACGGTGGTCTACTGCACTCGCTCAGTGAACCCTGAGGAAAATGAACAGCTGGTGAAAAAAGTGTTAGAGAAAGCACGCACTCACTCCAAATTGCTGCCCTTCAGGTAAACACACACACACAAATACACATGCATGGACAAACAGGCATGCAGTGAGTGAGTGAGTGAGTGAGTGAGAAAGTAATAATGAGAAAATTTAATTTGACAATTAAAGTGTAAATATGACACAATATCTCTTGATATTGTCATGGGAGTGTGTGTGATTGCGATACCATAGAGCAGACATTGTGTGTGTGTGTGTGTGTGTGAGATTGTGTGAGTAGTGTCAGAGACAGAGATAATAAGAGACAGAGATAATAAGAGAAAGAAAAAAATGTTTGTTGAGTATAAATATGGGAACGCTTGTATTCATATGAGAGAGAGAGAGACAGAGAGAGAGAGCCTGGTTACCAGGCTGATGAAAGGATCGGCTGTGGTTGCCGTGGGGACGGTAGTTAATCCGAGAGCCGGGGGGAGTGGGATGGAAAGGGAGAAGATTTCAAGGAGTCAGTTTCACGCCTGCTGCTCTGTCCTGTACCACTCTCTCATTTGCTCACATCCGTCTCCAAAAATCAAGTTTTGTCAAATAAGCCTTTTTTTATTTTTTTTAAATCAACTTACCAATGTGTGATGAGAAGATTAGTAGCAGCTTCACCTACTGAACACACAGGAGGTGAGAATGGTTACTAATCCTCTCATTGCACAATGGTAAGATGATCAAAGAGCTTATTTGCCAGAATGTTGGGATATTCCTCGGACAAATGGGTTTCCCTGCATCGAAAACCAAACTGGAGTCTTTTTTTTTTTTCATTCTCTAAGCTTTTAAAGAAGGACTAAAAGTGCAACAACAAAAGAAGTAAACTGTTCATTTGATTCATGCATTGTTGTGCATGTCTCCTCGGGACACCAGGTCAATATCTCCCACCTCTCCCCTTCCCCTTTTCGCTCGGCTCCTCCGGGCTGCACATGCTGCCTGGAGGATACTGTGGCAAGGCTGTCTGCATGGCTGGATTACTAACAGGGTATACGGGGCACATGTGCTGAGGCCCTGGACCACCATTTGTAATTTACTATTACATACTATCTCACTACTACCACTACCAGCAATAGCTATGCATTGAGAAGTTTCAATTAACGGCTATCTGACTGGGTGGGCACTTGACATGGCAGCTAGTGACCACAGAGCCCTGAGGCCTGTCTGGACATCCTGTGTTCCCTAGTAGACCAATCCCCACCTCACTTCCCTTACCTGTACAGTCATATTGTGTGTATAGTATTGTATAGTTGTTGTCCTTATTGTTTGCTGCATGTCTGAGCTCTGTTATTTGTGATTATGTTTCATGCGGTAAACTATCAATTTAAAAATATATTAATCTGTAGTAATGTTAATTGAGAGCTGTGCCTCGATTTTGCAATCGATGTTGCAAAATGTTTAACTCCTCAATATATGAATATATCCTAACATGAGTTGAAGTCACCAGGTCTGGTTCTGTGCTGTTCTCTCAGGGTGAGCGGTCCAGGTTTCTCAGACAACAGAACAGACAAGTTCTTCAGGATCGAACCCTCCCAACACACTAACGGCTGCTTCGTAGCCCGGCTGGCCAGAGAGGTGAGAGAGAGAGAGAGAGGGAGAGGAGAGGAGAGAGGAGAGGAGAGGAGAGGAGAGGAGAGGAGAGGAGAGAGAGAGCAGAGAGAAATATAGAGGGTAAGGGGGTATGTGAATGTGAAAAACTGAATTTGTAGTGTGTGTGTGTGTGTGTGTGTGTGTGTGTGTGATTGCTTTGGGACAAGACCTTCCAGTAGTGCTGAGGCTGCACTCTTTTACTGTCTGTCTGCTGGGAGGTCGGGCTACGCACACGGGCACACACACACACACACACACACACACACACACACACACACAATCACAATCACAATGACTATTACTTCCTGCAAAACAGCGGCGTTATTCCAATACTCCATAAAAAGAAGACAAGTTAAAGATGAAATATATCAGAGCCTCTAAAACATTCCAGTAGTTTAGAGGCAAGATGAATGGATAACTCTCCATATCGTTCTTCCAACCCTCCCTTTAGCCTCCTAGTCTTGTTGCATCCTCTCTCTCCTCCTTCTATTGCCCCCTCCTCTTCCTCTCCTCTTCCCCCACTCATAAAAAGAAGAAAAAAACAACAGAGGGAAATGAGATGCTGTTCCTTTGATCCCCTGCAGCCCTCAAAACTGGTGCAGGGAGGGGACTGTGTGTGTGTGTGTGTGTGTGTGTGTGTGTGTGTGTGTGTGTGTGTGTGTATTGGAAGGAGGCATACACACACACACACACACACACACACACACACACACACACACACACACACACACTCGCCGGCACCAACACACACACACGGTCAGGTATTGCTCACCTGTCCAGTGGCAGTGCAGCAGTTGTTAAATCTAATAATCATCTCTTATTAGATTTGCAGTCACTCCCACAACGAGCCAAATCACATCAGCTTCAAATTCAATTACGCTGCCACTGGTAGGGCACTTCACCGCACGCGTCACACCGTGCTTGAGGGAGCTGATATAGTAACAAGGATAGAGAAAGAGAGAGCGAAAGCAAAATAGAGTGGAAGAGAGAAGAGAAGAAGATAAGGGACAAGAGGAAGAGGAGAGGTCTCCAGTTGTATCCACTGAAAAACCCTCCACTCTCCATCAATCCTCAACAAATCAAAATGGGAGACAGTAAGGAAACAGATCTTCACATCTGACAGGCTGTCATCACTCATACCTAAAAATCAATCTGCTTATATAGTGATGCGCCTTGTTACACTACAAATTTCCGCAGTGTAATGACAGTGGTTACGTTTCTGACATCTAATAGAGAGTGACACTGTCAAAATAAGAATGACATTTGATAAAAACACAACACACATATGTACCTGAGGGAATGAGTGGAACCAAAATGAATCTGCAGTGTTTTAAGTGCTGTGCTGAATTCACATTTCATTAGATAGGAGAAAGTAAATGGAGATACAGATGGGCAGATGGGCAGAGAGAGAGAGAGAGAGAGAGAGAGAGAGAGAGAGAGAGAGAGAGAGAGAGAGAGAGAGAGAGAGAGAGAGAGAGAGAGAGAGAGAGAGAGAGAGAGAGAGAGAGAGAGGGGCTTAGAGGAGATTTAAAAGGATTTCTATTCTGTTTAGATGCCACTGCAGATGAAGACACCCTTCTCTCACTGCACGCGTGCATTTGTGTCCGCATGCCAGCAAACCGTGTGTGTGTGTGTGTGTGTGTGTGTGTGTGTGTGTGTTAGCTACACTGCTGTATTTCTGCCCCAAATCATTCTGTCTCAGTGATTATAGTTGAGTTCCCTGTAAAACATATAGATGCATTAGGAATTCTCTCCCCTCGCCTCCCTCTGTTTTCTCTCTGAAGAGAGAAGCGAGAGCAGATAAGAGTCTAGGGACCATAACTATCACGCTGCCGTTGAAATAATGTCCCAGACCTGCTCTGCGGGGATCTCAAAGCCGCCAAACCCCCTGCCATCTCCCCCTTTTAAGTTCTCTCCCGCCCCACACTTGCCCTCTTTCCTCCCACTGCAGTTTGAGTTTATGGATGTGGCACATTTCTACACTAGTCCTCTTGTGCTGTATAGATCTCCTTGGTGCTATGTCACCCTTGAGACGTGTAATTTTAATGTGTTGTATCTTCACCTGAGAGCTTAAGTGTCCTCAGCTTGTCTCCTTCCTCCTTCCTCCCTCCATCCCCCTCTTTTTCTCTCTCCTTCTGTTTTTTAGGCCGATCCCACTAAAGTAGAGACGGTCCAGGATGTGCTGGCGAGGGCTGCAGCCAAGGGCCTTCTGAAGGGAATCATCTCAGACCAACCAAAAATGGTTGAAAAAACAACAGAGGGAAATGAGATGCTGTTCCTTTGATCCCCTGCAGCCCTCAAAACTGGTGCAGGGAGGGGACTGTGTGTGTGTGTGTGTGTGTGTGTGTGTGTGTGTGTGTGTGTGTGTGTGTGTATTGGAAGGAGGCATACACACACACACACACACACACACACACACACACACACACACACACACACACACTCGCCGGCACCAACACACACACACGGTCAGGTATTGCTCACCTGTCCAGTGGCAGTGCAGCAGTTGTTAAATCTAATAATCATCTCTTATTAGATTTGCAGTCACTCCCACAACGAGCCAAATCACATCAGCTTCAAATTCAATTACGCTGCCACTGGTAGGGCACTTCACCGCACGCGTCACACCGTGCTTGAGGGAGCTGATATAGTAACAAGGATAGAGAAAGAGAGAGCGAAAGCAAAATAGAGTGGAAGAGAGAAGAGAAGAAGATAAGGGACAAGAGGAAGAGGAGAGGTCTCCAGTTGTATCCACTGAAAAACCCTCCACTCTCCATCAATCCTCAACAAATCAAAATGGGAGACAGTAAGGAAACAGATCTTCACATCTGACAGGCTGTCATCACTCATACCTAAAAATCAATCTGCTTATATAGTGATGCGCCTTGTTACACTACAAATTTCCGCAGTGTAATGACAGTGGTTACGTTTCTGACATCTAATAGAGAGTGACACTGTCAAAATAAGAATGACATTTGATAAAAACACAACACACATATGTACCTGAGGGAATGAGTGGAACCAAAATGAATCTGCAGTGTTTTAAGTGCTGTGCTGAATTCACATTTCATTAGATAGGAGAAAGTAAATGGAGATACAGATGGGCAGATGGGCAGAGAGAGAGAGAGAGAGAGAGAGAGAGAGAGAGAGAGAGAGAGAGAGAGAGAGAGAGAGAGAGAGAGAGAGAGAGAGAGAGAGAGAGAGAGAGAGAGAGAGAGAGAGAGAGAGAGAGAGAGAGAGGGGCTTAGAGGAGATTTAAAAGGATTTCTATTCTGTTTAGATGCCACTGCAGATGAAGACACCCTTCTCTCACTGCACGCGTGCATTTGTGTCCGCATGCCAGCAAACCGTGTGTGTGTGTGTGTGTGTGTGTGTGTGTGTGTGTGTTAGCTACACTGCTGTATTTCTGCCCCAAATCATTCTGTCTCAGTGATTATAGTTGAGTTCCCTGTAAAACATATAGATGCATTAGGAATTCTCTCCCCTCGCCTCCCTCTGTTTTCTCTCTGAAGAGAGAAGCGAGAGCAGATAAGAGTCTAGGGACCATAACTATCACGCTGCCGTTGAAATAATGTCCCAGACCTGCTCTGCGGGGATCTCAAAGCCGCCAAACCCCCTGCCATCTCCCCCTTTTAAGTTCTCTCCCGCCCCACACTTGCCCTCTTTCCTCCCACTGCAGTTTGAGTTTATGGATGTGGCACATTTCTACACTAGTCCTCTTGTGCTGTATAGATCTCCTTGGTGCTATGTCACCCTTGAGACGTGTAATTTTAATGTGTTGTATCTTCACCTGAGAGCTTAAGTGTCCTCAGCTTGTCTCCTTCCTCCTTCCTCCCTCCATCCCCCTCTTTTTCTCTCTCCTTCTGTTTTTTAGGCCGATCCCACTAAAGTAGAGACGGTCCAGGATGTGCTGGCGAGGGCTGCAGCCAAGGGCCTTCTGAAGGGAATCATCTCAGACCAACCAAAAACTGAGTAAAAAGGAAAGAGGCCGGAAGAACCGCGAACTTGCAACCACCAACAAATCCATATCCCCCTCCAGCCAGGAGAGGCCGGCAGCCGAGCTTGTGACTGGACAAGACGCAGGAAGTAGCAACATCCTCCCCGTCACACTGAAGACGTCTCCCCTTGAAGAGGGGGGTGAGGTGGTAGAAGACCAAGGTAGTGTGGAAAAAGAGCGCGAAGAGGGTGATGAAGAGGATGACGATGAGGGAGGGAAGGGAGGGAAGGGAGGGAAGGGAGGGAAGGGGCGAGGGCTTAAAAGAAGTAAGCGCAGGCCCAAACGACGCCCTAGGACTTACAAGGTCACCAGACCTCATCCTGACCGCCCCAGGAAGAAACCAGCTGATAGGAAAGTCAAACTAACACACCGCAACAGGCATCCTGGAGGTCCAACTAGAAGTAAGCCAAGAGGTCAACCACCTCCTCTTACACCTCCTCTTACACCCTCTCTAAACCCTTCCCACCATTCCTCCCCAACTACGCCCCTCGCAGAGCCTCTAAGTGATCAACTCACGATGATATCAGAAGAACCCATACCTGGCCCTGCTACCCCCAACGGCAAACATCTCCCGCCCATCCGCCCTGCGCCTCCTACTCTCCACGCAGGCTCCAAAAACGCACAGGGGCAAAAAACGATGCCCGAAAAAGGAGAAAAAACATTTAAGGAAATGGCTGAACTAGGAAGCCCATATAAGGGTAAAGTGGTCAGACCAAAGAAGGAGGCGGTGATGCAGGAAGTGTTGAAGCCTGTAGATTTTGTCCTGCCGCCCATTTCCTCCCACAGCTTCAGCTCTCTAAGCAGTAGGAGTGGAAGTTCTCTCTCCCGCCCCCTGTCACGGGCCTCCCCCTCTCGCCTCACCCAGACTCATATCTCCTCCTCAGTGTCTGTGTCCAATCTAGAGAAACTAGGGGGTCAGGCTCAGTGATGTCATGGTAAATTAAAAGGTAAACTAACCTCCAGTCAGTGAAAATCACAAGCATTTATTTGTTTGTACTGGGGAAAAAAGCCCTGTAACTTACCTCAGTCAGATAGTGTGTACTATAATGTATACTGAGATTAGAAGATACATCAGTATGACACACACACACACACACACACACACACACACACACACACACACACACACACACACACACACACACACACACACACACACACACACACACACACACACACACACACACACACACACACACACAGAGAAAATCCAGGTGTTTTATAATGCTGTTTATTCTCACAATAGGTTACATTGATATGGTGTACAAATCAGTGAGCAGCAAACGGAAGCCAACACGTCCATCTGTAGGGAATGGAGTGTGTGTTTATATTTGTTTGTGTGTGAGCTTGACAGAGAGGCTGGGAGTCTGCTACTATTACCATCATCATCTTCCTCCTCTTCCTCCCCTCTAAAACCAACAGTAGACTCCCAGCCTCTCGGTGCACTGTACAAGGTGAAGATGTATTCCTTTACCTGCCTTTCTCTGCAAAGCGGAGCTTGTTGGTTAACCAGGGATTGAGACAATGACACCGAGTCAACAGACTTACTTACTTGCCTGACCTAATAAAATCAGTATATACCTTTATAAAATAGAATAAATAAAATAAAAAATATTTCTGTTCAGTACATACAGTCGTTCTTTCAACCGTCCGAGGGCATGCAAGGCTTTTTATGACTTTCCACTTCTTGAGATCAAAAGAATGCATAGATAATTGCTCAGTTAACTTCTGTCAACTTCTATCAACTTAATTGAAAAGATTTCTGATCGCTTCTCTCTCCGTTTTTTTTCGATATTTGCGCTCGCATTTTTCTTATCTACATATCAGTATTTTACACTTTGGCCATTTTGGTGAGTTCTCGAAAAAAAGACTTTTCATTAAAAGGAAATAATAGAAAACTATAGACATTCAAAATGAAAAGATAGCTTATAATGTGATTAATGCAAAATGTTACATTATATGAATATTATATACACACAAACTTGTCATCTCATTCACATTTCAACGTCCTGTGACAAAAGAAGGCGTTGTGGTTGAATTATCTCAGCAGAATCTCAATTCTAGCCCTAGTTCCTACAGCCTTCAAATTGTAGGTGTTGGACTTATGGCCACATTGCACAAGACAGAAGTTCAATATTTGTGTGCACTTCTGACTCTTGCCCCACCTCCAAGAGGGACTGTTTGGAAAAACCTGCAAAATTAATAATGGAGGATAGATCGAGGACTTCGATGGCAATCATCAATTATTACCATATTACCTATACCAATCAAAACTTGTCAGATCAAAGGGCATAAGGAGCTAGCACTGTGGAATTGAGATTTGTGTGAGAAAAACACTGAAAACAGACCAAAGCAAGTGATCTAGTGGCACTGATGAAAACGGACATAAGTAGGCGATGAAAAACATCATTTCGTAAGTGACCAGAACCCTGGAGACAGATAGGTAGACAACAGTCCTGTTATATGACTCAACACGTCACAGTTGGGTTTCCTCATGAAAACACCCGAGGCTGGAGATGAATCAGTCCTCTCCTTCATCCTCGCTGTTCATGACTTGGTTCAGAGGCCTCGGTTCAGAGCTCAGCTGTGTACAAAAGCAATGTAACCATGCCAACATATAAAAGCACATTCCTCCAATCGTCTTTGCAATTATTCATCCAGCCGTTCTGATTTCGTCAATCCCCTATCATTAGTGGACATGACGTCTCCAAGGACTGATACTGAGGTGGGATTTAAAGGAACAATCGGTCGAATTTCCTCCAGCATGTGTATCAAAGAGCAGCAGCATGCCAATCTCTCTCCTTTGTTTGGTGTGACAGTCTAGCACTGGTCGGGAAAGAGCAGGGGAGTAGAAGAAGGAGGGGTTATATTCTGTCCGCCCCTCTCTTCCTTCCTCCATTATGGCTATCGTCTGTCTGTCACTTTCCGAGGGAACAAAAGAGGGAAACAAGGAGTAAACAGGAAGTCTATGAAAGATGTTCCGGGTGAAAGGTCACCACTCGTTTAGACCATCCAGGCCTGATTCTTGCTGATTCTTGCATACAAGCGCAAGTGAAGCACAGCTGACAAGAGACTACTACAACAACAAATAAAAACACAGAAGAAGAAAAAAAGAAATAATTCTTGTTTTCTCACCCCTTCAGTCTCTGAAAGCAGCAGCAGTGTATTGTTATTGTCTAGGATGTTTTACCGTTTATATAAAAACTTCATGCAGCTCAGAATGTGTTGTAGACTGGGAAGGTGAGGCCAGGGCCGAGTCTCATTCGTCTGTAGCGGCTTTCCTCTTTCATTCATTCTTTACCGATCCAAAATTGAACAAATGAAAGTAACACAATGGCTTTCGTACTTCCTTCTTTCCATTCACTTTACATCACGGACAGAGAAAAAAGTCAGTATACACTAATAGGATACCCAGGTGAATGAAAGGGGTGTGGCCAGGTGTGCGAGGTCATGCTGGAGGCACAGGCACAGACACAAAGACATTGAAAGCATGGAGAGGTCAGAGTTCAAGAGTTCAGGCAGCAATGCGTCCACTCACCGCACTTATTGTTCTCAAAGGGGCACTTCCTACTTCGTTGTTCATCAGTTTATTTTTTGCTCTCTTTCCTCGCTCCTTCTCTGCGCTGAGGGGGATGAGAGCTACTTCTATGTACATTATCACCTTTATGATCATCATTCAGACTCTATGAAATAGTGTCTTGTCGTTCTTGCCACACTGGTCTTCAGCTCGCCACTTTTTGCCTACTGGTTTGACGGTTTCTTCTTGGTGTGGGATTGGCGTCTCGTTATTCTGGAGTGACAGACTCGAATTACTGCTCAAGAGTTGAAAAGCCTGATTCCTGATAACTTTTTAACTCTTGAAGTGAAACTCAGAGTTACTCCGGAAAGCCCAAGAATTGTGATATGGTTCCCCAATTTCTGGGGCTTTATTCTGTTTCCATGGTTACTGGGGTCTGTGGTGGCAAAGTGGTGCATTCCTACTGACGGGTTTTGGCAGCGATGTGACTGGTTACCATGGGGACTGGGGGGCTGTGACGGGGAGTCGGTAGTGCTTAACTGTGGTTACTGCGGCAACTCGGAGACAGGTCTCTTCTGTTTGAGGGTGTCAATGAGGGACAGGACGCCTCTTTTCACGCTGGTTGACACCCGACGGGACACCGAGTCACCAGGGGGCGAAGAGCCGCAGGCCTTCTGGGAGGGGGGTCGTGCCACCAAGCACTTCTGGTACCGCAGCTGAGGGTGGGGGGTGAGGAGGAGGAAAGAGAGAGAGAGAAAGTAGGAAGGTATGGAGAGAGGGAGAGAGACATATTGTAAATAACAGGGAGTTACCGCTGCTGAGTACACGGCTACACGGTGTGTGTGTGTGTGTGTGTGTGTGTGTGTGTGTGTGTGTGTGTGTGTGTGTGTGTGTGTGTGTGTGCATGTGAAGAAAAAGTTGGATTGGTGCAGGCTGGTAGCCGTGATCAATAGTAATGACTGATGATCTCTTGTCACTGTAAATCAGTTTTTGTGTTGTGTGTGTGTGTATGTGCGTGTGTGTGTGTGTGTCTATATATCCAAAGTTCTGATGGGGGATCAATAGTACAGCCAGAAGTCGACTAATCTTCTGACTCACACACACACAGTGCAGAGCAGAAGACGACCAGTAACCTCCACTAATGGGCTGCATTAAACTAGCAGCATCACCACAGAAGGACATTCTTTATTGTGATTATCATTAAGCTTAACCTTTGTGAGAATGCTTGGTAGTGCATGTGTCCTGTGTGAAAGGTTTTCTGCAAAGTAGTGAACAATGTAGAATACAAAGTAGGATACACATGAGTGAAACACAAAATCCATACTAGAGAACTTTCAAGGACTTCTGCTTTCAGAAACACACGATGTTAAGCACGTGGCTTGGTTTTAACTTGAGGTGGCTCGTCTTGATTTGAATGCAACTTTTAAATGAACAGGGCATTGATGGAGGAGCCCATTTCAACCTGAATAGAGCCTATGGGTTGGACAGTAAAACACCCATCTGTCAAGGCGAAAAAACAAAACCCATACTAAACTACTGGCAAGGACAAGCACTTTCAGGAACAAGGGACTCTCAATGTCTCTCTCTGTCACTGGCCTTGGTTTAAATGCAATTTGTGACTTGTAAGTACTTTGCAGGGATATTCTATAGATGCTATTAAGGATGAAAGAGCCCCTTCATCAAGGCCCTATTCAGTGTAATTTAAAATCACAGCCTGCCAGTTAAAATGAGGCTATGCATATAAAGTAACTTGTCTTGTGTTTTACTGGAGAAAAAGATCTCTTTAATCAAAACATTAAAAAAAAAAAAAAAAAAAAAGAGAATCCAGAAGGAACATAATATACATACTTCTGGCTGAAACTAGCAGTTGTATTGATATTTCTGATATTTCAGTTTAGAGAATAGTCCAAACCAGATGAGTTTCTAGAAATGGGTCATTTCAGCCAAGACAACCTTCAACTCAGGACTAGGTTCCTGTAATTAGTTTGACTGAGCATGCATGTTGTCTATACTGCCTCAGACACACATCCAAACAAATGTCATTCTTTTATTCCTTAAGCTAACCTAGTTAGGAGTTGGCTCAGGAGTCTTATTATCAGGTCTGCACCAGACTGCTGTGTTTTGCTGCAGTGACTCACCATGCACGCTGCCTGTACAGCCTCCTGACACATTCCCAGCGTTGGGCTCACACCAGAAGACGTGACAGTCAAAACGCTGTCCACCCGCATCCATGATGAAGGCAAAACTGTGCACATCGTGCCCCACGCCCATGAAAGACAGGAAACGCACGCGACACTCCACCAGCACTTCCTCTTCCTCCTGGTCAGAAACATTAGAGTGTGACATCAGCCACAGAAAATGGTTTCAATACTACATTCACATAGGAATTAATTACAGGACATTCGACTGATCACGCATGCTCTTCTTCAGCATCACCCTGCCTCACATTCATACAGCAGGGTTTTAAGTGCCTTGCTCAAAGGCACCTCAATGGTAAAATTGTTAGACCAAAATTGTTACTTATTCACTTTTCCCACCCACAGTTTCCTAGCTGGTGTGCCGATTTGAACCAACTACTTGTCTAGCCTTGTCTAGTATGCAAGTCACTACCACTTTCTTCTGTCTGGTGTGTGTGTGTGTGTGTGTGTGTGTGTGTGTTTAGCATTTTTATTTGTTCAGACAGTTGGAAAGTTGGAAGGCAGAGAGGGAGACAGAGTGGGGAAGCATAGGACAAAAAGTTCTGGTGGGATTAGATTCTACGCCAGTAGGGACTCATGTGGCTGCATGTGGCGCCATAACCACTTGACTATCTGGGCACTTTCCGTCTTGTGTTAAAGTCGTTAAGAAAAAAGCGAGGTGAATAACAACAGGCCCAAGTGCAACAGCAGACGTGTGTGACTGACCTTGTCCTTGCTGATGGTGACAGTAGCATCGGCCACGGTCAGGGCTACCGGAGCCCAGTCGTCTTTGCTGCAAGAACCAATCAGACTGTCTATAGCCCCGTTCAGGATGTCCATGCCTGGAGGGGAGAGGGTTTAAAACAAAGTCATATGCTGCATCTCGTTCGAATTAGGGATGAGTTCGAATTTTCGAATAGTCGTGCCAGTCTCCACATTCGATTTTCATGCTCAGAGTCGAAAAAAAAATTATTATTAGTATTATTTATTTATTTTTAATGAATGGTTTAATTACAACCTAAATATAGGCTAATACTACTGTACTAATACTACTTCGGCGGCAGGACTTATCCTTACGCCCGGGTCACACTGGACGCGGAAGGAAAAGGAAGCGCCGCGATCAGCGCCGATCAAGCGAGCAGGAGTTTGGTTGTTCACACGCGCCGTTCGGCGCCGATCTGCGCTGGTTTTCTCAATGTAGGGGTTTGGTGTTTCTCTCTCTCTGTCTCTCTCTCCCTCCATCTCTCTCTGTCTGATTGTGTGTGTGTGCCTGCTTGTCTCTCTCTCTCTCTCTCTCTCTCTCTCTCTCTCTCTCTCAATTCAAAAGGGCATGGGAAACATACGTTTATATTGCCAAAGCAAGTGTGAAATAAAAACAAAAAATGTACATACAATCTCTCTGTGTCTGCTTGTCTGTGTCTCTCTCGCTCTCTGTTTAGACACATAGACGGTAAAAGTTTAGACACAACTGAGAAATATGCATATTGACTGGATATCCAACGCCATCATCAATCACGGTGTTTTATTTTGAAATCTGTTATATTTTGAAAATTGATCGGATGCTCTATGCCGTTCCTGTGTCTGACTTCCTGCCCAGCTTGGCACGATCACTCACGAATCGAGAAAAATTAGACCAGACGCCGAAACGATCGCTTGAAGTGCCTATTTATGTGCAATACCCTTTGATTTTAATGATCCATTCTATTGAAAAGAATAACTGAATTTCGTTTTTTTTTTTGTTTTTTTTTGGGAGGGGGGGGTCGAATATTCGAAATTCGGTCTTAAGAACAGTAGACTATTCGAAAATGATTTTGGTCAGTCATGCACATCCCTAGTTCGAATATGTGTGAATGTGTGCGTGTGTGTGTGTGTGCTAATCCTACCTATAGGTCTGGCCACAGGCAACATCCCAAGGTAAAGCACCTGGAACTTCTGTACCAACTCTGTCTTTGGTGTGGGGAACTCTGCTGGGGAGAAGACATACACACACCGGTTAGGTGTAGTAGGACACACAATGTATAATTGCAGTCATCTCTGTACATGTGAATAAGTAACAATGCGCATCTGGAAACTGCAACTGCAAATCATAGCAACATAGCAAGGATTCTTTGCAATATTTTTTGATTCCTTGAAATATTTTTCTTCATTGTCTTTTTATCTATATCCTATTCTTTTGCTGCAATGTCCAAATTTCCCCTCCACACACGCACACAGTCGGTATAAAGCCTACCTTGTAAAGGGAGGTCTAGTCCTGCCTGCATCCTGTCCTGGAGAGAGCCTCCAGCCATGGCTTTGGCATTCTTTCGCTCTGTCATTATCTGGAGGGAGGATGAGAGAGAAAGACGAGAGACAGAGAGAAGTATGAGGAAATGGCATGTAAAAGGACACAAGAAATAGGATACAAAAGCACCGGCACAAGGAGGGGAGGGAGACAATAGGAAAAACATGTGGACGTGAAAGAGGATGAGTGTGTGACAAAGAAGAAAGCGATGAAAGAGTCAACAAGAACAAGCTGAAGGAACAAGCTGATACTGTCACGCTGTCTACCCATTTCACCTGGGAGCAGGCACCCACCCACACACACACCCACACACCCACACACACACACACACACACACACACACACACACACATTAACCAGGTCACACCCCTCTTTCTAAAGGAGGGTAAAAGCTTTTCTTCTCTGCAGTGCAACTCGAGGCACAGAAACACACGCACACACACAATCCATAAAATATACATGTCTTTAATCAAAGAATATGTCAAAGCAAATCTGCATCTCAACTCCCCCTGCTCTGACCAGTTCTCCCTCTGCCTCCCCCCCATTTACTTTCTTCTCCTTTTTCTCCCTCCGTCACTGTGCATTAGACAGACATGATGTTGGCTGTATGATGTAGGACAGTCAGTATTGCCATGAAGACTGTGGAGAATGGTAAAGGGTTCCCTAGGAGCCAAATACTACAAATATAGAGGAGGGGGAAACCATGTATTCAACCAATTTATAAACCAAAATAAAGAAACCAGCCTATTTCCAACTGAACAAAGCTGATGAACGTTCTTGAACTATAAATGGGCACTATAAGAAAAATCACAACAGGAAATGAATTAAGGAACTTGTTTAGTAAAGCAAATACTATGGAAAAACACTATTAACCCTGTATTAAGAGTGGACATGCGTGTCACTGCAATGTCACCGCAAGTGTCTCATCATTTATTTTAACTTTTTAACCTATTTTAACCTATACAGGCTGTGGAATAGTAAATATGCCTATAAGCAATTCATTTTGAGTGGATACACTCTTCCTCAGGCAGCAGATCTGCTGACTGCACACATTTCCATCTCTGACTGTTAACTTGAATAAATGTGTAAATATTTGTAATTGTGCTAATGGCCATCAGCGTTACATTTTACAGACCCTGTGACCCACCCTGCCTAGTGTAGGGGCAACGCAGGTCTTAGTCAGTTTGAAGTTTCATCTCCCCTCTCCCCTCTCCCCTCTCCCCTCTCCCCTCTCCCCTCTCGTTTGAAGTGTCATCTCCCCTCTTACCCGGGAGCAGATCTCATGCAGGCTGGTGGCGATGGCTTTGGCTGGCGTGTCACAGCGGAACACATGACATTTCAGGATCCTTGTGTTTTTATCCCGCGCCACGTACGCAAAGTCCCTAAAGGGGGGAGATAAATGGAGGGTTAATGAAGAGCGACAGGAGGAGAGGAGGAGAGGTAGAAACGATGGATGAAGAGGAGAGGAAGAGGAAGGTTTGTTGGACTAGTGGGAACAAGAATGATAAGGCGAGAATGATGAAGTAGTAGTGTGTTGGTGTGCATGTGTGTGTGTGTGTGTGTGTGTCTAGTCTTGACACTGACAGCACGGAGAAATAGATGAGAGATGAGCTGACCTTTATCAGCTTGATGAGTACAAGATAGACACACACACACACACACACACACACACACACACACACAGGTCGATGGACCCCAGAGATCAATACAGCAGTGTGATGCAGGAGGAGAACTGAATAGAGTGACAGCAGGGAAGAACTGTCCCCTGGGCCCACCGGACCTGAAAACAATTTAATACTGTTGAAAAGAAAGAAATGAAAAGAAGATGGAAAGGATAAAGGAGGAATAGAGACATGGAATGCTTTTGAGGAGAAATATATAACAGCGCCACGTTGAACTAATATGGCACACAGGCATCGGCACACAAACATGTACAGTTAAACATACATGAACGCAGGTGAAACCAATCTAAATAACCTCCTTGGAGCTGTGTGTGTGTCATGTGACGTTTCTCCACCCTCTGGGAGAAACTCTCCATGAAAGACACTGGTGTGTGTGTGTGTGTGTGTGTGTGTGTGTGTATACTTTAAAACTGCTGGTAGACAGGGCAGTGGAGGGCACCTTCATTTCCTATAACGGTATGTGTGTGTGTGCGTGCAGAATGTGCACAATCAAGAACCACTTTGAAGACAGAGAAAAATGAGACGCCGAGGAAATTAAATAATAACCAATAACAGAGACGACAGGAGGAGAAGGGAATGAAGGAGTATGAGCATCTGTTTACCTCTCTCTGTGTCCAAGCAAGCCAGGGAGGGAAGGAGGAGGACAGTTAGTAGAAGAAAACAGAACAAAGTCACTGCACTAGCCCCCCTAGTGGAGGACAAGAGGCAAACCTACACCAGCGGCATGCACACGCACACACACACACACACACACACACACACACACACACACACACACACACACACACACACACACACACACACACACACACACACACACAGGATTAACCTTGAGATACATATTCATTCGTTCTGCCCAGGTCGATGAATGAAGCACTGCAGGTAATTTTGCATGCATGCTGAACCTTAAAGTGAAAAAAGAGAAATAGACAGTAAGAGAGATAGAGAATAAGGTGAGAGAGAGAGAGAGAGAGTAGGGGAGTTAGGGGAAGAATGTGGGGGCAGAGAGGTATTATGGATAAGCGCAATTAGCTTTAATTGGCTGCAGATGGTTAATGTCTCATAAAAGAAATATAGGAAAAAGGCTCTAAGAGTTTTAAAAGCCATATAACTGTAAGATACCAAGAGAGGGAGGGAGAAAAAAGAAGTAAGGAATATAATGAGGGAAAAGTACAAGAGTTGGATTGGAATTGGAAGAGAAGTTCAACGATGTAGACGATATAAAGATAAAAGTCTAAAGACGAGGGCAGAATAAAATCTACAGATGAAGAGAGAAGATAAAAGTCAAAGGAGCGAGAGAGAGAGATAAATAGAGGGGAAAGGGAGCGATATCTCATTTGTAATATAATCTTATCATAATGCCGCCGCCCCTGAAAATGTCAAGGTTGCCGTGGGAATATGTAATCTCCATGGCGATAATGAGTTCCATGGCACACGAGGAGAGGGGGACACAGAGGTAACATTCCTACGCTGACACAACCACTCCATCTTTCACAAGTGTATGAGTGTGTGTGTGAGAGAGAGAGGGAGAGAGAGAGAGAGAGAGAGAGAGAGAGAGAGAGAGAACCCCTGCTACTACCAATTTTCAGCTTCGATAGAATCTTGTTAATTTGTTCCTCAGATTTTCAACCTGACCAGTCGAAGCGATAAGGTAAAAAAAAAAAAAAGAAGATATTTCACACAATAAAGCAAAATGAGCAAAAACGTGCAACACTACCGTTGGCATTTCTGTATTTGTAGACACCTTCAAGTATTTTAAGTCTAAAATACACTGTAGTCGCAAGTAAGTATTTTGCAGTGCAAGTGTGGATGCAGGTCTCATACTCTCAGGGCTAAATGTAGTGCTTAAATGTTAGTCCTGAATCGCCGCACATTGAACAGGGGTTGCGATTAACCAGGCTCTGTTTCCCTATCAAGTAATCCAGCACTAATTAACACACCTGCACTCATACGCTTAACACACACACACACACACACAGCAAATTCTCACACACCACCTGAGTTCCTGTGAATTGTGATACACACACACACCAGCTCAAAGTCAAACTGTGAAAATCATTCCACTCACTACCTGCTCATCACCATCCACTACACATCGAGGCCTGATCCCTCTGTCTGTGCTCTCTTTCTAGCTGTTCTAACTAACTGCTCCGGCCACTCTATAATCTCAAATGATGTACAGGAAAGGAAAGAGGAAAGAAGATGGTGCACAAAGTAAGAGGTAGGAACATAAAGACATGAATAAAGAGAGAGAGAAAGGATAAGGTTTAGTAGGATACTCACAGCTGGTGCTGGGTTTTCCTATGTTGGCATGTAATCCCTGCACGCACATACACACTCAACCTGTCTGCTCCACACCCAGTAAGCACTAACCATATCTCCCCCTCTGTCGGCCTCATCCCCCTCTTCCTCTCTCCTCCCAAACCCCCCCCCTCCCCATCTCCCCTCCTCCCCCCTCTGCTGCAGCTGAGGTATTCCCATTGCTCTCTCTCTCTCTCTCCCCCATTCTGGGTCTATGTGGATGGCACCAAAAAGGTTACTCAAACAAAAAAAACACATCTTTGTCTTTCTTTGACAGCGAGCTTGATTTATAGATGAATCTGATATCTCTGCACGTGTGTGTGTGTGTGTGTGTGTGTGTGTGTGTGTGTGTGTGTGTGTGTGTGTGTGCATGTGACCGAGAGAGAGAGACAGAAATAGAGAGAGACAGACAAAAAGAGAGAGACACACAGAGAGAGAGAGAGAGATCCCTGAGGCAACAGAAATCTGCAATTCTGCATATGCCAAGAGCTTTTAGCCTTGCCTCTTTTCCTGAGTGCAATCGTGCAATCGTGCAAAAGTGTGTGTGTGTGTGTGTGTGTGTGTGTGTAAGCGCATGCCAGCTCAAATTATACAGCAGGTACCACTTCTTCTGTCCAAAGTAACCCGGCTGTGCCTGTTAACCTACATACAGAACCTACCCAAGCAGCAGTCGTTCCTAATATCCTTCTATGGCACAGCCCCCTCTGCTGGAAAACAGTAGCACCGCCCCAGCACTGCGACTATTACTAATTCAAAGGAGAATATTGGGTTTATTTGAACCTTTATGTGTCCAGGACAGGTTGATGGGGCGCACTCTTTTTCAGCAACACCCTGCTTCACACTCATACAGTTAGACCCATCAGACCACAATCTACTACTGTGAATCCTTTAGTAAGGCGTATTGAGCTGACCTGAGGTGAAAGGGGCTGAACAGGCAGTCAGGTGGAGAGAAATAATAAAGGCTACTCTCCCTCTCTTCCTCTCCTTTGTGTTGAGGAATTAATCTTTCATCAGTACCCCTTCATCATCAATCATTCACCCCTCTCGTCTCACTCTGTCACCACACCATCCGTCTGGCACTCTCAGTTGTTACCCTGACCTTTTACTGTGTGTGTGTGTGTGTGTGTGTGTGTGTGTGTGTGTGTGTGTGTGTGTGTGTGTGTGATGCACCAGTGACTTCATTTACACCTTAGAAAAAGAAGCTACAAAACGCAGTAGAGTTATAACCCTGATAACTAGCAAATATGATTATAATCGTTTTTCATATTTTCACTACATAAATCTTTTACATGAAACAGAAAACCACAACGTAACATCTTACACAGCCACAACTAATGAAATCATTAAATCAAATCAGGGAGTTTTAAGTCTTCCAGAACGATATGAATAGATAGTTATGAGTAAATCACTTGATAATATTTTAGAAAACATGGAAAAAGCGGTGTGGTTGCCACGGTGACTAACCTGCCGTTGTCGCGGCCAACGCCCCAGACCCGGATACTTGCGATTGGCTGAGAGTGAAGCACACTGCGGTCCATGGGGTCGACCAGGTTCAACATATTATTCTCCAGCACCAGGTACATGTCTTTACCCTGGACACACACACACACACACACACACACACACACACACACACGCACACATATATCAGACCTCATCACAGAAACATGAAAACCACCTAAAACCACAAGTAAAAAAAGTCTGGTACTTAAAAGGTCAGTTATTCTTTGTTGTTATTCTTATATGTGTGTCCATCCTCTGGCTTTGAAGGTCTCTAAATAAATGATCAAACCCCCAAAAACGGGGGATGGGGATGAAAGGTTATTGAAAGAGGGATGAAACTTTTTCTCTCCATGTTCTGTCGTTTCACATTAAACACAACCAGTGCATAATATTGTACTGCTTTCCTCTCCTGCCCTCTTCCCTGCATCTCTTGACATACATTTCAGAACATCGTTTTCCCCCACTAACGTCCCTGCCCCTCTTTCCTCTACTCTCCTCTCATCTACCCTTCCCCACACACACACAAAAATTCTACAAAAACCACTCCAAATCCCTGGTTTCCAAAAAAATTCCTCCCTTTATTTTACACACACACACACACACACACACACACACACACACACACACACACACACACACACACACACACACACACACACGCACGCCCCTCCTCACCTCTCCCCAGATGCCGACGGTGTCTCGGATGTCATTCTTGCAGTAGGAGAGCTGTCGGATGCAGTTGTTAACGGCAACGCTGCTCTTCCCTGGAGCCAAGTCCTCCTCAGCCATCTCCACCCAGCCCAGGGAGCGCACCGCGAAACACTGGAGGACGCGCAAACATGCAGGCACACAGACACACACCAGACACGTTAGGGCCGGTGATTTAATATACTTGATTTGGGGGGCCGAAAAGTGTGTGCGCTCTTTGTTCTGTAAGGTGTGTGGAAGAAAACGTTAATATACTGTATGACTTGAGTAGTACACATATGTATTAACAGTGGTAGTAGTTGCAGTACATATATGACATGCTGTATTTGATTCATGTAAAGTGCTTGTTCCAAGGATACTGGTGCTTCGTGTTAACTAGAGGATGACCTAAAGCCTAGCAATGAGTGTCTCCACGTGATTTGTCTCCCTATACAGTTTTGTCTATTCTAGTGACCTTGTTATTAAGACCGGAGGTAAGCCTAAAGGGCCTTGTGTAACTTGTAGGTATAAAGATCCTGCTCACTCTTAGAGGGGCAGAGAAATGCTTGAATGCTGTTTGAGCTGCATGCTGGTTTCTCTCCATGCTGCAACATGATTAAATGATCACTCTGCTTAAACAACTTCCAGTGGTGATTGGCTTCTTTGACAGATTTCCACGACAGGTGCTCCAGAGAAGAGCCGCCCACCAAATGGTATATGTTGAAGGTATGTTAATCCAATCGAAACCTTTAAAAGGCATTCAAACGTGTCTTTCACAAGGCAGGTGACCGTGATGTCTCTTTGCCTCCGATACCTCCCCGAATTCACAGGCCACTGGGTTTTGAACTAGCATTTCTAACAGGAACAGCCAGAATGTTGCTTTGAACTCCCATCAACCTCCAACCTAGAGACTTAACAAAAACTAGATAAAGATAGAAAGACACATTGGCAGATGGGAACTAGACAGAGAGAGGAAAGGAAGTAAGAGGGTGAGAGGGAAGGCAGAGAATGAGGGAAGTCCTATTTTCATCCCTCGGTCCTCATCAAGTATTTATTTAAATTCAGCAGTCCGTTCAGAAAGCACTCTGCAGATTGCTGAGATCCTCTGGGTGAATGAGGCCAGAGAGAGAGAGAGAGAGAGAGAGAGAGAGAGAGAGAGAGAGAGAGAGAGAGAGAGAGAGAATGGAGAGGAGAGGAGAGGGGAGAAGGAAGTAAATTAAGTAACTTATTACACTTTCCCACTCAGTATCCCAGATTGCTGTGGGCAACCTTGTTAGCCCAAGAGAATGAATGCGATGAACACACACAGTGCAGTTTGAGTTGTAGTATTGCAGTAATAGGTCAAAAAACACTATACACTTATCAGTCAGTGCAGAGTAATCTGTCCCCAATTGCTGGAATTGGAAACAATTACATTCCAGTTAACAGTTAAAAGTCAACCAGGCCTTTTTTTTTAAAAAGCACGTGTCTCTGTTTCTTTCAACAATGTGAGAAGCTTGCAAGGCCACAGCGGGCCAGTCTCCAGAGCGGGACATGATGATGAATTATGTGGGGATGCTACATACTGCTGACTTGAAGTTGATTGGGGTTGACGTGCCAAGGAGTGCCTGGCTCACTCATTCCCTCACGCACACACACACCCCTAGCTGCCAGAAGCCTGGTGCAAGTTGTATGACTAATCCATACCAGCAGGTGGCAGCACCTAAACGACACACAAACTGCGGTTTAGATGATTTTTTTTCCCAACAAACTCCAAAAATAAAACCTCTGTCTGAGTGGAGCCACCTACAGTTCAACACCTTTCCTGTATGTCACAACACCTCCCTCTCTATTCTATCTTTCCTGTAACCCTGAACTATATATGAACCAAAAGAGAAGAACTGTCCTACTAATAACCTTAAAGCATCTGTCTTTACAAGCTACACTAAGGTTTTACATGTTTAATCTGTTCAGTTGAGTGGCTGGTGGGTAATGTACTGCAACTCTCTTCACATTTCTAGACTTTTCAGGACACCAGTAATTGCTGTTGAGTCTTGTTTGTGCTGTTCTCAGCTGAAACTAAACCATTCCAGGCCCGATACCGCAGTGGCTGTTTGTTGCCATGCGTGTGTGTGTGTGTGTGTGTGTGTGTGTGTGTGTGTGTGTGTGTGTGTCAGTGTGTGTTACCAGGCCTGATGCCCTGACGGAAGGTCTGTATTTGTGTCTGGTAACCGTCACAGTGTCACTGTTGCTAAGGAATGTGTATTTCTAGGCAGACAAACACACACAGAAACGGAGACTAGACAGCTAAACCAGCACGGCATCATCAAACTGTTTATTGGCTTTAAACTCTGCAATGCTTCAATCTATTCAGCCATCCATAGGGAAGGCTACACACACAGGTACACACCTTGGAATGTATTGTAGCCTTGCATCTGGTGTGTTTTATCACAGAACATAATGACTCAGTATCAAGTCATATAAATATTTAATTTCTTTGTGAATGCAATTATCTAGATTCCTACATTGACTGTAAGCCCTGAGGTGAAAATTGCTGGTGACCAATATTAGTTGCACTGCTTGTGCGTTCCTGCATGATGTGTTTTAACAAGCCTGCATCCTTGGCAAAAAGATCAAATTTCTCATTTGAATCTCAGGTTTTAAAAAAAGTTTAAAAGGCCTTGCTCTACTAATGCACAATGTACGGTGTGGATCTGCAGTTCTCAATGTGACCACGCAGGGGAAGTATTGTTCAGTTATCTCCTCTACCAAAACTCAGGACAGCCACCATGATCAACATAAGCACTAATGGTAAACATACATGCGCATGACATAACCAGACAAAACACACACCCTTGTAAAATAAAACATGGGTCGTCATTTTCAGAGCCAGACGCTGACTTGAGGAAATGCAAGTGATCACCTACAATACGTTTTGTCTTTCGGGGCGTTACAGATACACAAGAGGTTGACGATCATTTTGTGGGGAATAAACTAATTGTTGTTAAGGTCAATTCAGTCTCCACCACAAGTGCAGGTATTCTGCCAGCCACACTGTAACATATGGCAGACTAAAAATCTCTTTTACAATGCATTTGTTATGCATACAACTGTATGCGCATGTGTTTTGAACTAGGTTTTAACACATTCAGCTGCAGATATTTTCAAATAGCTGCACAACTATGTGGATTCAGACACTTTAAACTGCCCAAGACCACAGATCATGACAATAACAGTGTGCTGCATACAGGCACGTTATGGGAAAGGCTTCTCACCTTGGTTTCTGGATCACTGTTGCTACCGTTGGACTCCTCTTGTTCTACTGATGGGAGATTCCTGAAAAGAGGGAACGTTACAAAATTTAGGATAGAGTGTAGTTAGAAGATGAGTGGTGTATAATTACCATTGCAACCATTAACCGTTAAGTTAGTTAGTTAACAAGCCTCTCCCAGCAAGCATTTGAAGGACGGCAACGTGCAGGAGGCGTCGAGTTCGACATCAACCCAAACGAGCCAAAACTTTTTCACAATATACTATTTCACTGTAAGAATCATATTATAACAGCTTTGGAAACTGGTTTGAACTGATAAAGATATTTAGTTCCTAATTTCACAAAACAATGCAGGTAGCAGCTACGAACGTCTGGAACTATATTTAGACTTGTTTTCAACGTGCAGGCCGTCCTACCAACGTCTATTCAACGTCAAAATGTTTGCTGCACTGTCCTCAGTGTGAAGGTAATCATTAGATTGAGAGTAAACATCAAGCCATTTCCTCAGTATAATAGCTAACGTTCTGCTCAGTCTGACCTCATTTATGTCGAACACTTTTTAATTAAGATTAGAGAAACTAGACATTGCTGACAGAGAGAGAGAGAGAGAGAGAGAGAGAGAGAGAGAGAGAAAGAGAGAGATTGTTAGCTGAATTGCAGAAAGAAAGAAAATAAAAGCAATAATACAAGAGGGAGTATTATTTTTGGCAGCAGCATGCTCAGGTAACTTAGCCCACATTGTTTCATCGTTGTCATTGTAACTTAACATCAGTATATCTATCTGACTATGTGAGAAATCATACAGTCTTTTGTTAATATTTCAAATAAATAAATATCCTAACTATTTTCACTGCACTTACATTCCCACTGCATCACTTTTTGTCTGCATTTACTAACCCGACCTTACCATATATAATGTGGATACAGGAACAAATTATCCAAATGCTCGTTTACCTTCCATTTTAAGCAGAAATGGCTGATAAAAACAGCCTAAATAACAGGCTTTTTCAGAGCCAAGCTCCACAGCCCCCAGCTTCCTGTGGTCAGACTGGCCTGGTAACAGGTAAACAACAGGTGAAGTATTCCAGCTCAGTTTTATTTTTGTATATAGGTTAAAAAATACCTATATACAAAAATAAATTAAAAAAAAAAAAAAATTGACAATGCAAGAAAGATGTTGTGATGTTGTGTTAATGACCTCCCAACCCCACCCCCCAACCGACAACACCTTGCCTAATGATTTTCCTGCAGGAAACACTGGTGTGGGTGTGGGTGTGGGTGTGTGTGCGTGTGTGTGTGTGTGTGTGTGTGTCTACATGGGTGTCTCACCGCAACTTGAGTGATGCGTAGCGAAGCGTAGCTCCCTCAAACTCCTTCAGACTGGGGTCAGGGTTCACCATGGCTGCCTGCAGGTCCTGGTGCACACAAGTGACATTATCAGAGCGCACAAAATGACACCAAAATAAACCCCACATAACAAAATAGCTTTGACCAATGGACATCCAACCAAAACAAACCCACAAACTGGCAGAAACCAAGCCAAAACGATCCCAAAATATTTAACCCCAAACAGTGTATGCCAGCATGCATCCAAGTGTATGCAATGTCCTTGCTGGATGGAGAAGAGATGTCGGAGTGTTATGTGTGATGGGGCATGCCGCATCAAGGAAATATTTCGATTTTGGCAATGTCCAGCATGACACATACATACACACGCATGTGCACACACACATTCAGAACTAGAAATATCCGTGCCAACAGTGAGGAAAGATGGACGTATTCTAGCAGGTAAACCAAACAACCTGTTGAGTGTCTTGCTGCAGCCAAATAACAGAGCTGTGTTTTCATATATCAGTCATGACCAAACGTGTCAAAGCATCAGCCACACATGCTTTTGCCCGTGCAGCGAATTTATAACAAAATACATAATTACACACACTAAAAGAGTGGGTGAAAGTAGATCATGAACAAAACTCTGACATCAGGGTGCATTATACTTGCCTTCCACACCTCACTATCAATCTTTCCGCCAAAATTACTCCACACCTGTTTCTACATGTTGTTAAAACACACACACACGTACACACATAGTGGGGGGGGGGTCAAGATAGAGGTGGGAGGGGTGCGAGGGGAGAGAGATAGAACAGGGCTGTTAGCTAGCTAGCTAGCTCACGCCACACTGGTGTCTGTTTCAATAAGGAGCAGCGCAGCGAAAACATTTCTCAACTCAAAGTGAAAAGCTCAGGGTCTGAAATGTTTTCTCAACTGTTTTTTTGCTCCTATTGAACATCCACCAAGTTACTGAGAATCTACTGATTCCGGATTAGCAGAATAGGAATAGCACAGGATATACATATCTATATATATGTACAGATATGAGATACAAATACACACATACCATAAAGCACACACACATCCATACAGATGCTGCAGGAATCCATATTTATATCACACCCACGCACACATACGGGCACAGAAAGAAAGAGAGGCACAACTCAAGGCTGTTGAAACAGAAGAGAACTAGGGCAGAGGTGGCTGAGGGGAGTGAAAACGGTGTGGAAAGGTTTTACGTATCGTACCTTATCTTCATCATCGTGGTGCTGAGAGCAAGACTCCTGATCAGACGTCCCCTGTAAAGAGCTGGAACGGGGCTAGAGAGAGAGAGAGAGAGAGAGAGAGAGAGAGAGAGAGAGAGAGCAAAACATGAAGACAGAAAGGAGAGAGAAAGCAAAAAGCTCAGCTGGTGGACCAAAATCTTGATAATGAAACTGTCCTCCACCATGTTGACTCAAATGATTGTGTCGGTCGGCCATTTTGGGTCTTGTGCTACTGGCTAATACCTGAGTAGCCTGCAGGTCAATCACTCCTCTCATTCTGACCCATCCATCTGTCAACATCAGTCCATTCTCTCTGGATCGATGTTTTATCTACACCATCTTCCTCTATATCAGTCTCCTTTCCTCTCGCCACTCCTCTCCATCATTCTGCTTGATTGACTGATTGATTGACTAGATGTTCATTCCTGATAGGAGTATTGATCGTCTTCCTACTCTCTCTTTTTCACTCTCTTCTTCTGTAATTTCACTACTTACCGTGCTTTAAAACCGAACTGTAAGCATTTTAGAAGCTGTGGTATCTCATGAGAGTGACATCTCAAGATCTTTCTATGTAACATAAGCCGACATCAACAAAGCAGGAATTACTTTGCATTTTAAAAGGCTCACCAAAACAGCAGCTAATCTAGTCAAAACAAAGTAGAAGTATTCCAACATTTCTTCTCATCAAGGTGTCTTCCAATCCTTGCAGGGTTTTCTTTGTGAGTCCTGAGAAGTCGTTCGGTGTGATCATTTAATTCCTATTTGCTCACTCATCAAGTATAGGCTAGATGTAAAAGACTAACCTCCTATTACACTATGTCCAATCCAATATTTTTTGGACAGAAACACTTGTTGCTTGTTGGTGACTTACAAAGTAGCAGCTGTTGACGAATCCGCACGTGGGTAGTGTGGGCTCATGAGTGGGCTCCACTGAGCTGTCGGAAGTGGTGCTGTCTGAACGGGTCGACGCCCCGAAGAAGACCTCCGCCTGGGAACACTACACACACACACACACACACACAAACACACATACACATTATGACAGACGGCTGTCTTTAATCTGTATGCATTGGTATATGATGTCATATGTCCAACAGAGACATTAGCAACTATTCAGGATTTTCCCCATTGATGCTTTTGTTGATCGTTGACATTTTGTATTGCATTATCAACAGCATGGCTCGGTGATAAGGTGGTCAAGAAACTTTTTCTGGAGGTGGGTGGAAGACACTGAAGCTCAACTGAGGTTGGGTCATGCAGCATGACAGTGACCCCAAACACAAAAGCAAATCTACAACAGAACGGCTTAAAGAGCCAAGTCAGAGTCCTGACCTTCACCCTACTGAAATGTTGTGGCATGACTTGAAGCAAGCCGCTCATGCAAGACATCCCAAACTGGAACTGAAACAGTTCAGTAAGGAGGAATGGTCCAAAATCCTCCTCTGACTGCATTCTTTTTTCCTTTTTTTATAACTCTTTACATAGTGGCATAGTAGCCACAGTTAGCTGTCAGTTACCGTACAAAAAGGCAATCCTGAAACCTTCAATATGTGTGTATATGTGTCCGTCTGTCCTTCTGCCTCTCACCTCATGGTCAGGTGTTGGCGACGGGGTGAGCGAGCCCAGGGAGTGTTTGCGTGGTGTGGAGGCTGTCTGGTCGTCCAGGGCCGGGGGCTCTGTGTGGCCAGCAGGTGCCGGGCGCATGTTGGGCCTCTCCCACTGGGTGGTGCCCGTAGGGATGTGCCAGTAGTAGATACCCGCCATGTCTGTGATCTTCTTCCATCCCGGAGGCAGGTCTGGGTCTGTCTGGAACGACTGCTCACTCCAGATATCTGGTGGGGGGAACACACACACACACACACACACACACACACACACACACACACACACACACACACACACACACACACACACACACACACACACACACACACACACACACACACACACACACACACACACACACACACACACACATTGAATGAGTTTTGTTAAACCAAAGAGAAAGAAATGAAGATGCAGAATACTTAAATTAATAGACTTCTCACATATATACAAATACAGTAAGAGCACATATATACATACACTATATATGTTCTATATGTTCAGATTGGCCTGAGATAAATTGAAATTAACCCTCCCTCCCTCCACCAATATCCTGAGTTATATCAACACCTGACTGGAATTACCAGCATCTGCTACAGCTGTCCTTTAACTGGCCGTGTCTTTCCATAGACCAACAGCTGAGTTAAACCTCTTAGGCACTACCATTATATCCGCATCACCCACACACACACAACACATACACACAGACACAGACACAGACACAGACAGACACAGACACAGACACAGACACACACACACACACACACACACAGGCATTTCTATCAAACTCAGGACAGTGGAATGCGACTCAGATGAGGTGCATGTGAACTAACCAAAGGCAAAATAACTCAAACTTTTTTGTTTGTTTGTTAAAAATGTTCAACCATGGATGCAAGTTTCAGTTGTCATGGATGGCTAACTTACAAGAAATTAAAAGGTGCATATGCAGTTTTTGTACTATTTTTCTAATTGTTATTTTATACATAATAAGTCACCAGGAAATGAATCTTAACATTTTCAGGGGGAGGACGCCCAGACTCTTTACTTTACTAACAAAAGCCAGATTAAAGAAAGCCATATTAACTATAACTATTAACTATTAACTATATCTGGGTTTGTTAAACATTTTCAACCAGGAATGCAAATAAGACATCTTTTCTCTGGCTCCAGTTATTCTAGTAGCCCATTCTCCTGACCCAGTTCCATAAATTATACTCCTTTAAGTAGGACCAACGAGCCATGGTGCTGTGATCCATTACGGGTTGTGGCTCACAGTTTAAGAGACCAGGTAATACATAATCAAACGTTACAGTATGATAGACGAGCACAGGACTAAAAATCAGGGAATGGATGGACTGGCCATTGTCCTTGATGCCACAAGCAACATCGTCTCAAACACTGATGCTGAATTAGGACACATTCTAATATGAGCAAAAAATGTGATCATTTTTTATGTTGAGTTGTCAAGTTTGATTCTTCACTAAATCTAAGCAACCTTTCTGGTCAACTTGTGGGGAAATGTAGAATACAGCAGCTGCAGAACATAGAACAGATGGTTGTTATCAAATTTATTTGACAGTTATACGTTTAGAGAAAATCATACACCGATTACCTTGAAAGCCAGACACACACACACACACACACACACACACACACACACACACACACACACACACACACACACACACACACACACAGATACACACACTGACACACACTGACCCTGTATTCAGATGGCATCCCAGTACTTATCAGTCTTTCATTTAGCACTTCTGCTCTAAATGGCATCTCATCTGAAGGTTACAGTTTCCTGGCACTCAAGCAGACACACACACAGACACACAGACACAGACACACAGACACACACACAGACACACACACACAGGTGATGTACTAGGTGGTAGTAAAGACGATATGACACTGCATTAGGTGGTGTAGCAGCTCATAAAAGTGATATAACCTCCAAGGGACTGGCTTGCAGGCACTGTGTGTGTGTGTGTGTGTGTGTGTGTGTGTGTGTGTGGACAAGGAGTTTTCGAACTGCTGACCAGGCTGATCAAACACAGCCCATGGGCCTGTCGCCATGACAGCAGGCCATATGTCATCATGATGACTGGGTCAATCCAGATTGAGATGGAATTCACACACACACACACACACACACACACACACACACACACACACACATACACACACACACAGTCAGAAAAGTTATTAAAGCTTCAGTTTAATTAATGGAAAAGAACTCAGTCACGAAGCTTAGCACAAAGCACACATACAAACAAACACGTACAAGCACACATCCCTTGGGGAGTGTGCACCAGAGCAAGGAGCTGTGAAGCAGGGAAATGCTTCTGGGAAATGCAGTCTTTTATGGACAAAAAAAATTAGGTCAGCTAATAAAACTACAGCAGAGAGAACCAGAGTGGCTCTGTCTGCAATGGGCTAGAGGGGAGATAGTGACTTGGGGAACAGGGGCTGGTATCATATGAATAGATTACTGAACGTGAATTAACTAGAACCTTAACATATGTAGACGTAGCTTGAAGTGTGTACCAACACACAGACACACACACTCAGAGGGGGAGGGAGCGACAGAGAGAGAGACAGAGCTGGCTGATTTAGTGCCATGCTGGCTTGGCTCTTGCCTCTGTGCAGTATATCATGGCTCGAAGTTACCAGTGTTACTTTCTGTAAGCACTGTTGTTAGCACTGAGCCTTTCAGAAGCTCCTGAGGAAGACTGAGGACGAAAACTCTTAGCATGCTAACACTGAGGCTAACAATTAGCATGCATGTATGCAGCTCAGGGCACTGTGCCATAGCTAAGCTACGTAGCAGTTAGCCTGTGGTAGCCTCAGTTAGCATGCAGCCCTATGCCAGAGCAGATTTGAGCAGAGGGGGAGGGGAGAGCACTGAGCACACACACACACACACACACACACACACACACACACACACGCACAAACAACACCACACACAGACTGATTTCACATCACCATGGCCAGACCCACACATACATTCACTTCCAAACACATACACACACACACACACACAAACAAGCAAAAGGATGCCATTGCAGACACAAACTTCATCCCCCTGTTGGAAAAGATGAGCACACACACCCACACCGAGGCAAACACGCACACACACGCAGGCAGCGTTCAAACTCTAGCCCCACGCTGTGGTTTCCTACCGACTCGACCAGGTGTACCTACCCTCATAATTGACAATCACAATGGCCAGCATGTAGTCTTTCCCCAGCATCATAGTTAGCTAGCTGCCTCTCACACAGCAAAGCCCGGTGCGGTACACAGGAGAGAACCACAGACAGAGATGGAGAGAGCGAGAGAGAGAGAGAGAGAGAGAGAGAGAGAGAGAGAGAAAGAGAGAAGGGGGGGCACTGAGAGAGAGGAAGAAGGAGAAGAAAAAGAGGAGAGGGACACAGAAACAGCGAGGCAGAGAGGGAGAGAGAAAGCGACGTGAAGAGAGAGGTAGAGAAAGAGAGTGGGGGGAGAAAGAAGGGGAAAGAGAGAAAGAGAGGAGTGAATGGATTCGGGGGGTGCAGGAGAGAAGGGCGAGAGAGAGAGAGGCAGAGGAGAGAGAGGGAGGTTGTGTATTCCCTGCAGCTGAGCTGTGTTTGCTTTTGTTGTCTCTCCCTCTTCTATCTGGAACATCAACAACATCAACAGCTCATATCAGCCTGCCTTCCCTTTTCCTGTACACACACACACACACACACACACACACACACACACACACACACACACACACAAGGAAACTGGCAATTTGGCACGCTCGTCTTCATCATCTTCAACGTCTATGTTTATCCCTCTATCCCTCTCACCCTCCTTCCCATCTTCCCCTAAGCCTCTCTCAGTTGTCCTGGCAACCCCCAGATCATCTTTCTTTCAGTATCATATCCAGTGGAGGATGGAGGAAGAGAAAAAAGGGAGGGGGAACAGACCAGGAGATCGAGGGACAGAGGATTTGAGTGAGTGAGTGAGTGAGTGAGTGAGTGAGTGAGTGAGTGAGTGAGTGAGTGTCTGACTGACTCTGATAAAGACTATGGACTTTGTATGTTACCATACTGTATGTATTTGCAGAGTGTTACAATACATGCAGAATGTGAGCTCACAACTCTGCATGTGTGTGTGCATGTGTGCACATGTGTGTGTGCATGTGCGCGAGTGTGAGTGTGTGTGTTTTGGCCCCCTTGTGTGAAAGCAGTGTCGTATTAGCCCTCTAACCCGCAACATCCACAGAGGAATCTGACACAAACCTGGGAAAACAACACGACTTTGTCAGTTAGAAAGAAAGAGAGAGAGACAGGGAAAGAAAGCGAGAGACAGCAGACAGACAGGCAGACAGGAGGGCAGATCAGTAGAGAGGACTGGTAGATAGGAGACTACTATATTTGGTAGATCTGCATGAATTCAACATGAATGACACCAGTACTGTGAATATCGGCTCTCCGACAAACCAATCGATCCTCGGAGGACAATCAGTCTTAACTAGAGACTACAGTACCTCTAACCCCTTCTCTCATCAATACACAAGCATTGATCTACACAAAATACATGGCCATCCATAAGAGAATGAATTGGAAGACAAGCCACTTCAAAGACAAGCAAGAGGAAATCAGGACAAAAGAACATATGGAGTAAGTAAATTCTCCGGTAATGACAGCGGCACAAAACTGGAACACACAAGCATTCTGCAGGACAAGCTGCTAGTGATCGTACACGCAGAGAGATGAAATACACCCAATGCTCAGCGCCTTCAACTCGTGAGGGAAAGTGAGTCATCAGAGACCTGGAACAGATGCATTCTGGGGGACAAAGCAGCACACAGGCTCAACAGCTCAGAGCAGTGCAGCTGCGAGAGGCTTAGGAGAAAGAGACTGTTAACAGCTGAGTGCATGTCAGAGGTCAGGGCTCCAGTCTAGTGGAGATGGCGGTGTGTTTCACAGCGTGTCTTACAACAAAAGGACATGGCAGAGGGTTTAAAGGGTCTGACTAAATACGAAACCCAGCTTTTTACGTAATGCTGACGAAGAAGCACAACTACCAGACCTTCTGCAGAGGTAGGCAACAAGCGAATATAGGCAAGTAAAGGCCCACGACAGAGGTAATGACTAATCCAAATGTCTTACCTCTGGTTGAAATTCACTTTTTAATTTAAGTTTAATTTAAGCTTCAAAGGCAGAAAAACAACTATCTATATCCTTCCTCAAAGTCATGCACACATTTGGTATCTAATCCTCTGATCTTCTAATCTTCTGATGTTAGTCAATATGAATCAATATACTTAAACCTAGTATATCCCAGGCCACCACATTTTGTAATCATTACAATGGCACAGCACTGTGCAATAAATTCCTATACTGACCGTATGATGCACCTGTACATATACAGGTAGAGGTAGAGGGCTTACATTAAGACACATTGCAAAGTGGTTGATCAAGATGGGCTGGGAAGATCATGGCAGAAAGATATGATTTTAGAGAACGAGGTAATTAACCCACAATCCTGAACAGAGGACAAACACCCGTGAGAGACTCAGTCAGTCCCCACGTTGAACCAACAGACCTGGGGATCAGAGGAGGATAAAAACTAAAGCACACACAGCCACAGGTACATATGGAAGGGCTTAACTATAGTACTGCAGGTCCACCATCCTCCATGTGTGAATTTGTGTGTGTGCATGTGTGTGTGTGCGTCCAACAGCAAATATTTACAGCCTGTTTACAACCCCCCCGTGTTCTCGGTGTATTGCAGCAGGAAGAAAGACGGGAAGGAAAAATCAAGGAAGATATTGAATCAGAAAAGGAGAGGGATGAAACTAAGGGGAGAGAGGGATGACAGAGAGGTTACAGAACATGGACAATTACTCAAAGAAAGAGAGAAAGAGGGCAACAGATTTCACCTTTACTCATGAGAAGCCCACAAGCCACTGACCACACACACACACACACACACACACACACACACACACACATACACAAACGCAACTTGAAACAGGAAGCAGCTGACCTAGCTTTCCACCCACCCATGGGGTTACAAGGGCACTTCCTGTCCCAGAGGGATTCTGGGAGATTTACAGGAGGCTTTAGTGTTTGTTATCCTGTTCCAGCCATGACTGAGTTCAGGACACGCACACATACACTTAAACACACATATACACACACACACACACACACACACGCACTTGGTCACCCTAAAAGAGAACATGTCATCAAGAGAGAGGATAGGGAAACCACTAAATAGCAGAGAGGAAATGTAAACAGAGCTAGGCAGCTGTCACACACTCTCATGTACACACAGCTAAACATCAGTAAATGACCTCTAAGTTGACTTTAGTAAACTTGTCACAGATCACAAAAGCATGGTGAACAGCATGTTTAGTGTGTGTGTGTGTGTGTCTGTATAGTGTGTGTGTCTGTATGTACCGGTCTCCTCCGGGGAGTTGCTCTCCTGGGACAGGGTGGTCCAGCTAGACTCTTCGTCACTCGGGTTCAGATTCTGGATGCGGTTCAGAGCACAATCTGTCTTTGCGCCAGTCCTTCTGTCCTTCTTCGTCTCTGGAGAGGAGGAGGAAGAGGAGGAGCAGGAGGCCACAGAGAGCAGGGGAGTGTCCTCTGGGCTGGCCTGCCTGGGTGGAGAGGGAGGAGGAGGCACCGGAGAGTCTATGCCCGATTTGAGGAGCTTGAGGCTCGGGTGGAGGTCAGAGATGAGTCCCTGGCCTGGAGGAACTTTGTGGTTTTTCACTGGACTCTCGCTTTTTATCATCAGTAAAGGCCTCTTCTCCTCCTCTTCCTCTCCCTCCAGCACCACCTCGTCTCCATCTTCCTCAATCTTCATCTTTGACATAATTTCCTTCTCAGACAGGATGCTGATGTCGTCGCCCTCCTCTGTCTCAGTGTTCAAGTCAAAGCCCAGACCTGTCGTGTTGCCGTTCAGTTTCAGCTCCAGAGACGTGTTGATATTACAGTCTACGCCTGACTCTGTTTTCTGCTCGGGGTCTGGGTTGGTGTTTGGGCTGGGGTGTGGGTCGCCATCTAGCTTGATGACATCATCGCCTCGGTCATTATTGGTCAGAGTGTGACTATCGCACTCACCGGTTGTGTTGACATTGAGGTCATCTGCTACAGTTGCTGAGTTAGGCTCAGGGTCAGTCAGTTCAAGGCCGGTTGTGTTTTTGTTGTGATCCTGACCAGCTTTACGGAGCTGGTTGACCCCGTTCTTGGCTAGTTTGGGATTGTTGGGGGTTGATGACTGTGGTGATGATGATGGTGATGATGGCGCTCCCTCTCCGAGGCCCATGGCGGCCTGGATACTGGTGAGTGCATACTTCTTACGACACTTTGGGGGCGTGGCAGAGCCCTGCTTGATGACATCACTGCTGAGTAGCTGGTTGTGGGAGGAGCGAAGGCTGAGTGAGGTGGGAGGCGTGGCAGTGGGGCTGTTACGATTGGTCACATCTACTGACATCATCATGGCACAAGACGGGTCGGCTATAAGAGAAAGCGAAAGGGGGGAACAGGAACTGAGTGTATATAAATCCAAGTATCTATGTATATGTTTTGCACATGAGACTTACACTAGATCCCTATTTTTCAGATGGATGGTATCTGTATGGGAATTGAGAATGCACAGCTAAAATATTAGACCCACAATGACATAACATGGGATGGTTTGTCTTTATCTTGCACTTTATCTTGCAATGAAAGTTAATCATTCCAAGGCATTCACTGGACAGAGGACAACTCTTTGAGTTATACTGGATGCAAAAAGAGATATTAAACACTTAATCACATTTTTGAGCTGTAAACATATTTGTATGATTTCTATATGGTGAAACATATCAAAGCTGGACATAAATTCAACATTGCAGGCTGCTTTCAGGGCCAAAAAATGTACTTGTCTCCCTCTCCTTCGGTTGAAAATGTCATGGCGTCACTGTCCGCTGTGTAATGTTAGCTAGCTAGTAGGCTAATTTCCAATATGTTGTCAAATGGATGTCAGAGTTGCACCCGCCCCAGTTTTACAGACACAACCCCTTCTTCCCTCCCTCTCCACCACTTTGGCATTGGCATTTTTCAAAAGTATCTGCTGGGCGGAGACAGGCTGGTTCTATTTCATTCTTCCTGACCGCCAGAGGCGGTGCTTAAGCACTGGATCTTGTCCATCTCGCGCAAGCGCAGGTCGAGTAATTATACCAACAAAGTCACCTGTGACCTGGGATGACGTAGGGCACGCCCCCAGTATAAAATCCCCCGTCATCCAGTAATCTGTTCCTTCTATCTTCTCGCAATCATATGCTAAACGGTAGCAGGTCAAAATTGTTAGCTGGCGGCTGGTCTGCTTGGAGTCTCGCAACCCCAGGGTTGGTGCTACGTTTTTCGTCCGCCAGAGACTGCGACAAGCCTAATCCAGCTTCTTCCCCTCGAGCGGTCGGCATAGCCGCGCCGCTTCGAATACGGTTAGTGACTCCACGACAGGTGAGTGACAATTCCTCATATAAGGCGGCTCTCCGGCTCGGAGGGCTAACCTCTTATACAAAGCATACTAACTAGCATACCGCTAATTGGTGAGTTAGCGCCGGCGTCCGCTAGCTAGCGCTAGCCGGCGGTCCGCTAAATTACTCGGCACTTGGGGGTGGTTCTGCCTCACATACAGGCTGTAGATTAGCTCGGTTTGGTTCTCCACTGTATTATTAACCGGAGGTGTTTCCGCTTCTGAAGGTGGTTCAATTGGGCGCTCGCCTCTACACACTGTAGAGGCTATATCGGCGAGCTAGTCACGCAGGCAGGGTGGGCTTCCCACTCCCATTATTAACCGGAGGTGCTTCCGCTTCTGATGGTACAACTGGACGCCCGTACGCCGTTACGGTGAGCTAGCCCTCTGCTCTTGGAGAGGCTAGCCGCACATGCATAACCTTAGTTAAGGCTAGTTAAGCGTGCATGTTAATACTGGTTGCTGTAGGCCTACAGTACAGTTATTATTTGGAGGCGTGTAGTGTTTTCGCTGGCTACGCCATCTTATTGTTGACTGAGGCATTGTGTTATAATGTTGGGGTCACATGCTTGCGGCACTTGTATGGCCCTCCTCCAAGCGGAGGACGGCCACGATCAGTGTTCCACCTGTCTAGGCGCGGAACACCTGAGAGAAGGGTTGTCTGACAACCCATGCATGAACTGCAGTTTCATGCCGCGGGCATTAAAGCTTGCCAGACTGGCGGAGGTGGAGGGCACCGGTTTGGGGAGCAGTCAGTTGCCCCCATCCGGTGTAGCATCAGCACCCAGGAACCCCAAACGCCACAGGGCGGAGTCGGGGGGCCCCCCTAAGAAGAGACTCAACTCTCTGGCCCTTAAGGTGGACACCCTATCATCCGAGTTTGCTCAGATTAAGGCCCTCTTGCTGAACCTCCAGCCCGCTGATGGCATAGCAGCCCCGGCAGTTAGCACCGCCGCTAGGAGCTCCCCTGATCGGGAGGAGGATGTGTTGTCCACGGCAGCTTCCTGCAGCCTATTCAATGAGGAAGAGGGAGTGGAGGAGGATGCAACCTCCCATACCTCTAACGTTTTCTCCCTGGGGACCGAAGGGGGTTCTGCGAATGAGGCAGAGGCTGGCCGTGTCACAGTAAAGCCCGCCATACGTATGGCCTTAGCACGCTTGGGGCTGGACGAAGCCCCTGTGGCCACTGCGCAGACAAGCGCATTCTTCAGGCAGGTTCTCCACCCCTTAGCCTTCACTGTGCCCCCCTCAAAGCCTTACATTGAGGAGCTCCAGAAGTGCTGGCCAGATCCAAGGTCCCTCGTCCATCACACTAGTGACAGTAGGGCTTTGGCCGCTATGCAGGATGCAGGTAGCTATGGATTGGATTGGATGCCCCCGGTAGAGCCATCTGTTGCCTCCCTCATAGTATCTCCTGACGAAGCTCTCAGACCCGATGCTCGCTGTCCCCGGCTGCAGTGCCGCATGACGGATGACCTCCTTACAAGGAGTTATGACATAGCTGCCCGTATGGGCCGCATTGGGAATTCATTGTCACACCTCATACTGGCCTTGTCGCAGACCCTGCAGCAGTCGGGTGCGGACGCCTCAGCCCAGACCCTCAGCGATGCATCTCTGCAGTCCTTTGCCTTCATGTCTAGGGAGCTTGGTAGGTTGATGTCGACAGTGACCCTGGCAAGGCGCCAGGTCTGGCTGGCCCGGTCTCCCCTGTCGGAGGCATGTCGTCGGACCCTCCGCTCTCTCCCGGTGGTCCCGGGTGAGATGTTTGGTCCAGCAGCGCAGCAGGCCCTGGAGCGCAGTGTGCAAGTGGGCCAAGCTAGGCAGCAGTTTGCTGGATTACATAGAGGGCCCTCGCCAGTTCAGAGGCAGAGACCCTCTCCAGTGTCGAATCCCAGCCACGCTCAGCCACCTGCTCGCCTAGGCGCAGCAAGGGGCCAGCGCTATCAGGCACGAGGTGACCAACGTGCCCCTGCACGGCCACCGCCTGGTCGTCGTCGCCTCCCCACGGCCCCTAAGGGCTGGGGGGGTAGGACCTGATATTCCCGGGCCGGCGGTCGGACGCTTCTCTCAGCAGCACCTCAGCTACTGGGGGAAGCACACCTCAGACCCTTGGGTGGTCTCAACACTATCCAGGGGGTACAAACTGCAATTCCGACGCCGGCCCCCAGCCTTCAGCGGGGTCAAAGAATCTGTGGTCAGAGACCCCGCAAAAGCCCTGGCCCTCGGCCAGGAGGTCAGCGCCCTGCTACAAAAAGACGCCATCGAAGAGGTAGGTCTACAGACACGGCTCGGTGGGTTCTACTCAATTTATTTTCTGATTCCCAAGAGGGATGGCGGGTTTCGCCCTATCCTCGACCTGAGAGGGCTGAACTGTTTCCTGAAGGTCTTGCCTTTCCATATGTTGCGCACGGCAGAGGTCCTCCAGGCCGTGGCACAGGGCGATTGGTTTGTCTCCATAGACCTGAAGGATGCATACTTTCATGTACCCATTGCTCCACACCATAGGCGATTTCTTCGCTTCGCCTTCAGGGGTCAGGCTTACCAGTTCAAGGTTCTTCCTTTCGGGCTTTCCCTAGCCCCTCGGGTATTTACCAGATGCATTGCAGCAGCCCTGGCACCAATACAAGCCAGAGGTATGAGGGTCCTACCATATCTGGACGACTGGTTAGTCATCTCCCCGACACGGGAGGGTGCGCTCAGAGACACGTCCACGCTCCTCTCCCATGTGAACCAACTGGGCCTTGTGGTAAACTACGGCAAGAGCAACATTACACCCAGTCAGAGCATCGTCTACCTTGGGGTAACTCTCGACTCTCAGTCAATGAGAGCCACCCCTTCCCCGAAGCGGGTGGAGGCCATATTGCACCTCCTATGTCGCTTTCGACAGGGCCAGGTGTTAGAATACAGGCTCTTCCTCCGGCTACTGGGCATGCTGACGGCAGCATCCGCAGTGGTACCATTGGGCCTCCTCTCCTTGCGTCCCCTTCAGATGTGGGTGAATGGCCTCCACTTGGACCCCAAGTGGCACAGACGCAGGAGGGTCAGAGTGGCGAGGCGGTGCCTCTTCACCCTGAAACCATGGAGGAGGGCATATTTAACCAGAGGTGTTCCCTTGGGAGTCATACCCTCCCGTCGGGAAGTGGTAGAGACAGACTCCTCCCTGTTAGGGTGGGGAGCTGTCTGGCAGCACAGGACGGCCAGAGGGCTATGGAACACGCAGCAGACGTTGGAGCACATAAATGTGCTGGAGCTCCGCGCTGTATATGGGGCACTCAAAGCCTTTCTTCCTGCCCTGAGGAACCGTCATGTACTCATCCGGACGGACAACACCTCAACGGTTTACCAGATAAACCATCAAGGGGGCACCAAGTCCAGACAGTGTCTGCGGGTGTCACAACAGCTTCTCACTTGGGCCTTTCCCCGCTTCTTGAGCCTCAGGGCCATGCATCTCCCAGGGGTGCAGAACTGCGCAGCAGATCTGCTTTCCCACCAGAGGCCACCCTCGGGGGAGTGGAAGCTCCACCCAGAGGTGATAGGCAGGATTTGGGGCAAATACGGCAGAGCAGAGGTGGACCTCTTTGCCTCGGAGGCATCGACACACTGCCCCCTTTGGTTCTCCTTGACGGAGAAGACCAGCCCACTGGGACGGGACGCTCTGGCTCATGCTTGGCCAGACTGCCTTCTCTATGCCTTTCCCCCGATTCCCCTGATACTCGTGACGTTGGACAGAGTCCAACGAGACTGCCACAGGCTACTCCTAGTGGCCCCAAATTGGCCAGGCCGACCATGGTTTCCGGCGCTACTAAGGCTCCTCGACGGAGTGCCATGGCACCTCCCGAGGAGGCCAGACCTCCTGTCACAACTGGAAGGTCGCATATGGCACCCGGACCCGGGTCGCCTACAGCTGTGTGTCTGGCCCTTGAGGGCCAAGACCCGCTTTTAATGGCTTGTGACCAATCAGTTGTTCAGACTATTCTGAACTCAAGGGCACCTTCCACCAGGGTTCAGTATGCTAACCGATGGAAGCTGTTCTCCGAGTGGTGCAGGGCACATAATGAGGTGCCTGAGAGTTGCTCAGTGGCTGTGATACTGCGCTTCCTGCAGTCCCTGCTGGATGGCAGTAGACGTGCCTCCACCTTAAAGGTCTACGTGGCTGCTATTTCAGCGGGGCATATTCAAATAGGCAACCAGTCAGTGGGGTCTCACTATCTGGTTACGCGTTTTTTGAGGGGAGCCCACAGGCTGGACCCTCCACGGGCCATCAAAATGCCCTCATGGGATCTGCACCTGGTACTAGACACCCTTGGTCAGCCCCCATATGAGCCATTGGGGGCAGGCTGAACTGAGGTGGCTGTCTGGTAAGACAGCGTTCCTACTGGCCATCGCTTCGGCAAAGCGGGTGGGCGAGCTCCATGCCTTGTCAGTAAGCCAGTCATGCATGCGCTGGAATGCAGATGGTTCAGGGGTGACACTCTGGCCCAATCCATCCTTTCTTCCCAAAAGGCTGTCTCTCTCTCATGTCAACCAGGTGCTCGAGCTAGCGGCATTTAACCCCCCAGATGCACTGAGGGGGAATAATGAGATGTTGGAGCCACTGTGCCCGGTGCGGGCGCTCAAGGCTTATGTGGAAGCGACTGCTAGCTTGCGTACGACTGACAGTCTCTTCATTTGCCATGGGGGGCACAGGAGAGGAGAGGCCCTGTCACAGGGGCTACCCGTACCCATAAACGTTCACTGCCACTCTACAAGGAGTATATCTACATCCTGGGCGGCCCTGAAGGGGGTGCCGCTAAAGGAAATTTGTGCGGCTGCTACCTGGGCTTCGCCATGCACCTTTGCCCGCTTCTACAGGGTCAACGTGGCCGCCCCCCACGCTGTTGCAGCAGTGGTTTTACCTTCGCCTTCGGCCCCTTAGTGTGGTAAGGCCTTCCTCGTGACCTTGTTGGTATGAGTCATCCAGTGCTTAAGCACCGCCTCTGGCGGTCAGGAAGAATGAAATAGAACGAGGGTTACGAATGTAACCACGGTTCTATGAATTCTGGATGACCGCCAGAGTTCTCTGTCACTCGGAATCATGGCGAGAAGATTCTGTGGGAACAGATTACTGGATGATGGGGGATTTTATACTGGGGGCGTGCCCTACGTCATCCCAGGTCACAGGTGACTTTGTTGGTATAATTACTCGACCTGCGCTTGCGCTGAGATGGACAAGATCCAGTGCTTAAGCACCGCCTCTGGCGGTCATCCAGAATTCATAGAACCGTGGTTACATTCGTAACCCTCGAACTGTGTGTTTCATGCTCTTTAATAGGCAGTTAACTTTCATACTTAAAAAGGTGCTGGCTACAGCAGTCAACCACGGTTGCATTGCATTGCAACTAGTCTCTAGTTAAGAAAGTGTGTCTCTAGTTAAGAAAGAGTGTATATGTGTGTGTGTGTGTGTGTGTGTGTGTGTGTGTGTGTGTGTGCGCATGTGTGTATTATGTATGACATTATGTATGTACCTGACAGGAGGTCAGTCATAGATTGGTGCTGGTCACGGTTCAGGGTTTAGTAGACTCAGATGCAGATCTGAACACCACAGAGGAAAAAAGGGAAAGGAATGATCAGAAGAAGAATGTAGAAAATCCTGAGAACTTCAATGGTTGCCCCCGGAGACCGCAGCCATCCATGTGGAACCCAACTACAGCTGGTTGCTATGGAAACATCATAACGCTTTAAAGCAGTGAAGGGACTCCAAACACACTGTGTGTTTATGCATGATGTGTTAATGTATGTGTGTGTGTGTGTGTGTGTGTGTGTGTGTGTGTGTGTGTGTGTGTGTGAGGCACATCAAATTCCACACCTCTTTTGTAAAGCAACACCTCTCCACACTACTGACACTGAACTTCCGGTGGACTGCAATGCAATGCAATCAGTGCGATCGGGGTGGTACAGAGCTCATGGTTAATCCACACAAATAAGTTAAAACACAGAATCTTTCAAATTGTTCAAATTTCAAGTTGTATGCAACAGATAAACATGAGTTTGTAATGCTTATTTACATTAGCAATGCATAAGGACAAAAAGACAGGTCTATATTTTGAGTTGCAATAGAGTCTGTGTATACATTGACATTTTTTTTTATTTTTTAAATTGAGTCAAAGAGGCACTTTTAAGTCAGCCACCTACCACAGAGCTAGGGATTGTAGGAAACTCTGGGATGGAGAGCATCCATGCTGATAGCCAGTCCCTTTCTCTTCCACCAATCACAAGGCTTTTTTAGGGCAGCAGCTTCCTGTGAGAGACACAAACATAAAACAGGAGTAATGATGGGAAAGGGAGAGAGACAACAAAAAACAGCAGACAGTGTGAGAGAGAGAGGGGGAGAGAGAGAGAGAGAGAGAGAGAGAGAGAGAGAGAGAGAGAGAGAGAGAACGAGAGAGGACTGCAGGACACCAGAGGGACGAATAAAGACACATCAATTATTCAAAGCCCCTGATCAAAGATTAATACACAAGGTATGTGAGAGAGCATAAGGCTCATTTTGTATAAAGCTCATATTTCTTTCTTCGGTGCAATCTTCATTGACTGGAACCATCATAAACTTAATACCATAGGAGACTTGTAAACTTCCCCTACTTGCCTCCTGCAATAAAACACACGCACACACACACACACGCACACGCGCACACACACACACACACAGAGAGAGTGTGGCCGAGATTATTGGCACCCTTGCATTTTATGCAGATAATGTACAATATCTTCTGAAGTAATTGGAGTCTTCACACGTTCATCTGTTTTATTTAACAGCACATGATCAAACAATGAGGATAAATATTTTAAAACTCTTTTTATGGCTTCAAACTTTGCAAGTGGCTATGGCCATGATTATTGTCGCTCTACTACTAGGGGTTTGGTGTTTCTCTCTCTCTGTCTCTCTCTCCCTCCATCTCTCTCTGTCTGATTGTGTGTGTGTGCCTGCTTCTCTCTCTCTCTCTCTCTCTCTCTCTCTCTCTCTCTCTCTCTCTCTCTCTCTCTCTCTCTCTCTCTCTCTCTCTCTCTCTCTCTCTCTCTCTCTCTCTCTCTCTCTCTCTCTCTCTCTCTCTCAATTCAAAAGGGCATGGGAAACATACGTTTATATTGCCAAAGCAAGTGTGAAATAAAAACAAAAAATGTACATACAATCTCTCTGTGTCTGCTTGTCTGTGTCTCTCTCGCTCTCTGTTTAGACACATAGACGGTAAAAGTTTAGACACAACTGAGAAATATGCATATATATTGACTGGATATCCAACGCCATCATCAATCACGGTGTTTTATTTTGAAATTTGTTATATTTTGAAAATTGATCGGATGCTCTATGCCGTTCCTGTGTCTGACTTCCTGCCCAGCTTGGCACGATCACTCACGAATCGAGAAAAATTAGACCAGACGCCGAAACGATCGTTTGAAGTGCCTATTTATGTGCAATACCCTTTGATTTTAATGATCCATTCTATTGAAAAGAATAACTGAATTTTTTTTGGGGGGGGGTCGAATATTCGAAATTCGGTCTTAAGAACAGTAGACTATTCGAAAATGATTTTGGTCAGTCATGCACATCCCTACGCTCCGGTTCCTTTGACCAACTGCACATTTCAGGTCTCACCATTGGTTCTCAATGGGATTGAGATCAGGACTCATTGCTGGCCACTCCAGAACTAAATGTGTGAAGACCAAAGATATTTCAGAAGATATTGTACATTATCTGCATAAAATGCAATTTTATGTAATACTGCAATGAATAAAATGCAATGAATTGTAATACTGCATACTGCAGACAGTATTGAGAGAAGGATGATTAGCATAGTTAGATTGCACTATAAAATCTCACTAAAAATACATACTAGGCCAGGGGGTGGACAAAACGCCTGCCAGTCGATTTTAGGGAATAAAATTGGGGAAAAATCATCCAATTACATTAATCTTTGCATAACTATGGCTGGGCGATAAGCCGGACATTTACCGAAACCGACATTAACGTCTTCTTACCGACAGACACGATCATTCCGATAAATAGCCTAGACAGCGTTTGTCCACACACATTATGAGCTGCATCTAGATAGGGTTGCCAGTTCAGGTTGAATTAATTCCAGGAGATTTACACCCTTGCCCAATATTAAACTGCTACCTTTTGTTTTCCTGCTGAACAACAACATTGGAACATGGCATATACCTAGTTCTGCTTTTCTTAATGAGCCACAGGTTGCGGCCAAGCGAGCTATGTGTTGCCAAAATGTACATTTTATTCTCAATGGAATGAGTGACTCATTCCAAGCTTATTTTATTTTATTTTACAAAGCTTCATATAACTATTCATGGTTATGAAAAGTGTATTCTTTTCTGCAGCAAAAAGGTTTCCCACACATGTACTAAGCCTGTACCGTTACTGTACTGTTTACTTAAATGACACCAGAAAAACAACATCTGGTTTGTCTGAAAACACTGGCTGTTAAACTGACCACGCTATAATAGGAACACGTCGCCAGACCAGCTGTATAATTTCTCTCTAATGGTTTAATCTGGAATTGAGGACAGCCAGATCAACCTGGATCAGTTCCTATAGGAGACATCATGTCCATGTTGAAAGTCTGAGGAAAAGACGACTGTTTTAGTTTTTAACTGTCAACTGACTGTGGGACAGAGTTAATCTATAGATATAAAAGATCGCACACGCACACGCACACGCACACACACACGCACACGCACACACACACGCACACACACACATAAACCTACACATCTTAAGTCAGCCAAGGACGGAGTGGTAAGAACGATGATGCATAAAAGCGCATCATAAAATAACACCATAAAAAAATGTTGCATTCTGGGATAAAATTACAAGGCATACTCAACTACTAAACTCCTGCTGCAACAGGCCCACATACCAGGGTGTGTGTTTGTGTGTGTGTGTATGAGAGTAGTATGGGGGCGTATACAAAAAAATAAGTTTGAATTACTTCACATGAAAAATAACCGCAACATATCACTCATAACACGAACCTGCTGCCCGTCTATCAGATGCTGGCTTTCAGCTGGGAAGTGGTAGCTGTAATAGCAGTCTACGATCCTGCAACTATCCTGCATTTATCCAGCATTAGCAAGACAAATGGCACTGCAACTGTTTCTTAATGGTATACAGTAGGACAAATTCAGCATGTTGTTGCCAGATCATTCCTTTTGCCTTCTGGCAGATGAAAAGACAAAACATTTAGATCGAAGCAACAGTTCAGTAGCAGTGTAGCAAAGATGCACTAAGAACAGTAACTTCTACAATGGCTGCATCTGGATATTTCTGAAGGATGGGGTGCCGAGGGTAGCAGTGTTACACTAGGACTGCTCTGGGCTGGGCCTCACAGCAGCCATAAAGGGCTCCCAGCAGCCCTCTGCTGTGGACACAGGGGTCTAGCCTTAATTAGAGGGCCCCTCTGTGGGCAGGGAACCTCTGGCACTGAGACACAGAGACATAAACACTCATCCACCACACACACACACACACATGCATAGTTAACACAGAGATAAACCTTGTACATGGACTCGCTTGTAAACAGTTAAATGTACAGGCAAGACAGACTGACATGCATGCAGATAGACAGACTCACTACACACACACACACACACACACAGATAAAACCAAACACACAACAAACTTGCACCAGGGGGGTAGGTAATAAGATCTAGCATGTGGCGCAATGAGACAGTGGCCTTTGACTTCTGACCCGCTGGCCAACCTATGGCCTTGTGTGTGTGTGTGTGTGTGTGTGTGTGTGTCAGAGGCATGTTGGGGGTCTGGCTCCAGCAAGAATGAAGGGAGCAGCTGCAACCACTCCACACTCTCTCTCTCTCTCTCTCTCTCCCTCCGTTGTGTGTGCATGTGTACCGACCCTCATTTACCAGACTATGGAGAAAGAGAAAGGGAAACAGACAGATTGCTTTTAAATTCATATGCCAAGTGGATACCTGCCAGGAGTTTGATAGGCCTCTCATCCCTCTTTCCTTCCCTTCTCTCTCAACCATTTTTACCATTCCAGTTCCTCTCCTACTCCCACTCCACTTTAACTTCTTTCCTCTTTTCGCCTTTGACTTTACCACTCCCTTTTCCTCTCCACTTCCTCTTCCTCTCCTAGCCTCCTCTTATTCTTCTCCTCGCTCCATCCTTCACCACCCTTTTCTCCCTCATTCCCTTGTGTGGAAGGACATTGCTGTCTTCTCTCGTTAAAAGAGAAGAAGGTCTGTAAAGTCATAAAAACACCCGTTTCTCTCTACAACCCTGATTTACAGCCACTCTTCCCCTCCTCTCCTCTTCTCCTCATGAGAAGCCCCATCTGTTACCCCAAAACACTGAAAAGAAAGCAAAACGTTGGCGGTTAGAGGCTGGGCCATAGAAAATAAAGTGGATGGATTCATGTCAACAAGGCAAGGCATGCAGAATAGGAAAGGCAACCGGCTGTTTTTGTAACTTTTCGATTAGGACGTGAGAGTGTAAGCCAGCTGCACAATAGCCCACAATCTTTCCAGATCTTTCTTTGCTTTATTTTCATTGGCTGCATCTTAGCCCAGGCCTTTTGCAGTTAGCTGCTGCCAGCTTTCACTGCCGGGCTATGAAATCATTGGCCCCAAGCAAACACTGCAAACCATAGACATCTATAATCATTGAAATGGATGAGCAACTCTCAATTCTCATTCCAACCGCTATGTCAAACTTAATCTTTTTAACTATGTAGCCTTTTGTAATACGCAGAGTGTGCCATAGCTAAATATTTTCCAGTTATTGGAAAATCCACGATGAATGAAAGTGACATCAGAGGCTGTGTAACATAAAGACAAGAGATGCATCAATCAGTCCAACACAATGGTAACAGACTGCTGATGACTGGTCCAGTCTGTGTGTGTGTGTGTGTGTGTACCTACTATTACACGCAAGGAGATAGCAAGAAAACAATAGCCATCCTCAGATCCTGGTTCCAGAATAACAACGGAAGAGTAGAACAGGGGGAGGCTCTGTGTGTGTGTGTGTGTGTGTGTGTGTGTGTGTGTGTGTGTGTGTGTGTGTGTGTGTGTACAAAATTGTTTGTTTAGGCTGCAGTCTCAGTCAAAATGTTACTTTGTCTGTTATTTCCCCCCATTGACAGTATAAGGATACACACCATGCAAGTCGAGCGTGCTCCCATGGCCATACATCGTCCTTGCAGCAGCAGTGTATAGTGTGAAGGACATACAGAAATAGCTACTGCTCCACTATAATTCAACCCAGTCACAGTTTAAAGTACACATCAAGACAGGCTTACTGTCTGGCTGGTGTGTGTGTGTGTGTGTGTGTGTGTGTGTGTGTGTGTGTGTGTGTGTGTGTGTGTGCGCGCTTCAATATATTGTGTATGTAAAAGGTATCATTTTCCGCTGCCGTGGTTTTCATGGGTGGGAGAGCGAGAGACGAAAATGACCACAAAAGAAAGGAAAGCGGAGAGGAATTTTCAGGGTGTGCCAAAGAATCTCTGGCATGTCTCTTTTTGGGTGGGTGGGTCAGGGCGACTCGAGGGCAGAAACCTCTAATTGGTCAACAAAAGGGGCAGCAAACACAAAAACACACACACACCTTACAAACAGAGGTAAATGTTGACCATTCGTGCGTGCATGTATGTACACGATTCCTTCATTGGCCCCAAGTAAACTAACCATGCTTTCAAACAATGAGAGGGTAAAGAAAACAAGAGTAAGGTGTGGAATGAAAGGCAAATACATACCTGAATGAAAATCTCTCTTTTGTTCAGATTGAGAGAGATGGTCAATCCTCGAATGGAGAGGAAAAGCAGGCACATTAGTGAAGGGTCACCTGAAACAGAGAGAATAGATAGTTACCTAGTTAGCTACGCTGATTACAACAATTCCCTTCTTTTTACATAGGAAGTAACTGAGTAAAAGGGAGAGCAGCAGTAGCATTGAGGTGATTTGTCATGATGAATTGTTAACTCTAGGCTAGAGCCCGACACACCAAGCCGACCGCCGGCCGTCGTTGAGCGTCATCGGTTGTAGTTTTTGCGGTGTGTTCCGCACCATCGGCCCTAGTCGGCCCTAGTCAGCCCTAGTCGGCCCTAGTCCGGTTGAGCATGTTGAATCGGCAGCAGAGGCCGCCGGTGAGAGGGAGCTTTCTGATTGGCTGTTCAGCTTAAGCGAATCAGTGCACGAGAAGAGAAACGGAAGTGAGCAAAGCAAGCTAGCAACACTCTCAAGAGAACACACACAGAAGGCAACGCCAGTGCCAGTTGAAACTTTTTGTCAGACATATTCTCGATTAGTATAACGGAACCGTTTAAGTGGCGAGCGAAACGCTAGTTTGTTTGTTTGTATTTCCTCAATCCTTCTGGGTTTTTTAAATTACGAGTACAGACTACCACCACCTCCTGGTATGGAGAGTTATTTCCTCTCACACAGGTGCAGAAACGTACATGCATGTCATCCGTCAGCTGGCTGTCATCAGTAGTCTTTGCGGTGTGTTCAAGTGCAACTTTTACAGGCGAAGTGAGGCAGCACAACTCAATCGGACAGACAGCATTGGTCTGTGCTAGTTCTTAGATGTCGGCTTAGTGTGTCTGGGCCTTAACACAGCTAAACTCCTGATGATGAGGTATAAGGAGAGGGGGGAGGGGGGAATGAAAAAGGAGAGTAGAAGAAGATTTCGTAACAGATTCAGTCGCCACACACACACTATGAAGCGCTATGAAGTGGAAAATAAATATATTTCTGAAACAGAAGCCAAGAAGAGATTTCCTAGATTTGGGAAACTTGGGAGAGAGTGTGCTGTAACCCCCTCTCCCTTCGCCCTGCCTCTCTTTCCTGTGGGTGAGGGGAGGTAGATGGAGAGGAGAAACAGTACACCATGCTCACACTCTGACACTAAGCAACACACACTTAGGGGAGGGAAGTCCCAATTCAACCCTTGAGCCTGTAGTCTGTTGAACACATACAGGCCGGCAGAGCAGCAGGCAATGGCTCTGTAATGAACCACAGCTCTTTCCTGGACACGACACTTGTAGCAACAGCATACATCACACTCCATACATCACATATATACAGTCAAACACACCACTCTCTCATTCTCCCATTCTGCCTCCCATTATATCTCTCTCTCTCTCTGTCATTTGGAATAGTCTCAGTTAGGGGTGGGCGGTGTAACGGTATTCATGGTACACCGGTAGAAATTCTCACTGTCATATTGATTTAACCATACTGTTCTGCTGCTGTGTAAGGTTCGCTCTTTAGATTGGCTACTGCAGAGCAATAACACAACTCTGAAACGAGCCTGTTGTTTTGAGCTGTTTCATAACATTTAATTTCTGCTTAAAATGTCCGACATTTCTTGTTAAGGCCCATTTTGCCTATAAACCGGGATTACCCTGCCGTTATATATACCGTTACTGCCCAAAAAGACAAATATACTGTGATGTTATGCATACTGCCCAGCTCTAATCTCAATGCCCTGGATACAAAAAAAACAAGAAACCACAACATTTTCAAGACATTTGAAACTGACAGAAGTCTTAAATTCAGTTTAACTGTAACTAACATTTAACTGTATTCGAGACCTTTTAAGGCCTTGAGTTTTGATAAGACATTTTCAGACTCTTTCAGGACCTGCAGACACCCTGCTACATATATTCAAAAAAACACGACTCACTCTCTCACTCTCAACGCACAGACAGACAGGCAGACAGACAGACACACACTCAATCTCAATCTCTGTCTGTCAGGGTGAGGGAAGAAGCAGCAGAGAGACTGGGTGTCCTATATATAGCTTGGATGTGACAGGAAATCCAAGAGGACATCGAAGTCTAGACACTAACAATACAGCTCTTACTCTGTGTGTGTGTGTGTGTGTGTACGTGTGTAGTGTGTGTACGTGTGTGTACGTCTTCAACATGGCCTTGATATCTCACATTTCATTAGAGAGAGCCTGTGGCAACTTGTTCCGGGGTGATGTCACAAGTTTGTATTGATGTCACTTTCTACTCTGATCTGATTGGCCAGAAGTTTTGACTTACCAGTTAAAAAAGCAAAAATTAGAAAGTCAAAGAGAGTCAGAAAGAGAGCCACTGAGAAAATGAGAGGAGAGGGAGAAAGGGTAGCAGAGCAAGAAAAAGGGATGTCAAGAAAGAAGAGAGCGAGAGTGACTCATCAGAAAAGGAATGCCCCATCTCTGCCAAAGGGACCACAGACACCGCTGCAACTATCTCTCTCTCTCTCCAATGCTTTTAATCATCCCCTTCCTCCCTCTTGTCGTCTTTTCCTCTCACACAATTGCAGCCTCTCTCTCCCTGTGTGTTTGTGTTGTTGTTTCCCAACATTAGCGGAGCATTCTTCTTTGACAGGACATTGGTTTTGGACACGGCTGATGCAGCTAGCTGGCCATGGCCAATAGACCAACTCTGCACCGCCACGGTTTGGAGCAAACACACACATGGCCAAGACTGTCACTCAACTTGTTTGCCATGTCAGTGCAAAGCCAAGAGATAAATTGCAGAGTTGTGTGGATATCAAGCTATACTATTCACTTCAAGTCTACAGAGATTAGGAAAGACGATTCAGATATTTCACAATTTTACGACTAGAAAAACGACTGGGTTGGTACCACATCATATCCCAACAGCTGCTAGCTCAATCTTTCTCCCCCCACAGGATATGACATCATCACTGCGAGACACTAATCTGAAGTGGTTGGTTGGGAACCAAAACCACCACAATGACTGTGATCCTGATTCAACATTCCTATCACCTGTCATTCTGTCCATTCACCAGACAGGAATGTCTTTCCTGGCCAATCCCAATGGACTCCAGTATTCCCACAATTCACAGTGACTAGAGGATAACAGCCATAACTGAAACCTGGCCTGAGGGCGGGGTCAAACCTGCTTCTTTTAATTCTCTAGACAGTCAGTCAGTAGCTGTAGTTTTAGCATGGTCAGAACAACTAACTCAGTGTTAGACCATACCATTGCCTTTCAGGTTTAAGATTTATGTCCTTGAGATACAATAATGGTTTTAACTGCACTTTTGATGCATCTCATAAGATGCCAGGTATCATATTACATAATGCATAATACATTCTGTAAGTGTCTCATTGCTGCTATTTTTGGATCCAATATTGATATATCGACAATAGGCAGCTAAATGCATTGATATCCAATACACAATGACAATAATTGGAAACCTTTTAGACCACCATCATAGTCTTCTTTAGGCCAAAGCTGAATACCAAAAAATAGCTAGAATAGTGACATAAGTCCAAAGATAAATGTAAGAAATGCTCATTTGAAGGACACTGGTTTTATA
>JAXDDX010000007.1:8720000-8855000 GCA_034670405.1 Hoplostethus atlanticus
ACTGTCGCCGCAGCCTCCTCGCCTCTTTCCCCCCCACCTTATGTGCAACACAACGGGCCCCTCAGACACCAAAATGCGATGCGTCGCCCAGAAGAACGTGTAAAAAGTTACTCACATCTCGGCTTTTCCACTCATTTTTTTTATGTATGAGGGGGAAACGGTAACGGTATCATGTCAGCCAGCTCCCCCCGTATTCAAGCGAAATTCTCGGCATAGCACATCACTCACCTCCCCTTCAGTGTCTTCACGTCCTCGCTACGCTGCTGTTTTCTTCCTCCCCTCCGTTTTCTCTCGGCTTGTTTCTTTTCTCCTCCCTCCCAGATGCCGCTGTTCTCCGACAGGGGGAACCGGGCGACGCTGCTCCGGAAGCAAACGCTCCCCTCCTTTTTTTTTCTGTGATAACTAGTGTTGGTAACGTAACGTGTTACTGTTCTGTAACGCGTTATATTAACGCCATTACTTTTTCCAGTAACGAATCGGTGTGGCGAATCACCGTTTCAGTTTCGGTGGTAATATTACAGTTACCAATCAAGAAACACAGTATGTCGTTACTTGTTATCACCCCCTTTAAATAGGCTATCAGATCCCACCCAGGGGCGTAGCTAGGATTTATGGACCCTATGCACAGGAGGTGACTATACCCATCAACACTATTGGGTTTCCCTGATAATTTACAGAAGAGTTATCCTTATTATAACTCGGTAATACTAATAATAATACTATTATTGTAGCGAGTTTTGAGAAAGTCATGGCTTTTTGGGCTATTTTGAGGGAAATATCTCAATATACGATGACAGTGCATTCCTTTTGTTTCAAAGTCATTGTTTTCCGAGTAGTGGTGGTGTTGTGTATGCATGTGTGTGTATGCATGTGTGTGTGTGTGTGTGTGTGTGTGTGTGGTGGGTAACGAAGAACCTTGTAAATGTAGCCGTAATTAAAAGTGAACTAACGTAAATGCAGGCACACAACATGGCTTTGCTGGCAAGGCTGGGAGAAGCAGGGTATGCTTTCCACTATGTTAATAACTCACAAAATACTTACACAACTTGCAGCAAAGGTCATGAGACAGATAGATAAATAGATAGATCGACAGAGTGAAAGAGAATTCTAGTTTCCTATGTATGTATGTGGGTGAAGGAGGCTATGGATCCATCTATGGTGGCTACCGCAAAGAGGACTACTTGCCTGTAAGGCTTACACAACTGTACATACAAGCACATACACACACACACACACACACATTTTACGATTCATAATATCCTCTTCAAGATTCAAGATTCAAGAAGTTTATTTGTCACATACACACACGAGGTGTGCAGTGAAATGTAAAGTGGCAATGCTCAGCAGAAATGTGCAAAATAACAGGTTCACACTATTTACAATAAACCAACACAATATTTACAATGTCACAGTTAAGAGCTCTATATAAAAAACAACACAATATTTACAATAAGAGCACTTTATAAAAATATAGTAAAAAAGGGAAATTGTATGTATGTAATATAATATAAATGATAAATTATGTGTAGTCTTTACCTAAGTGTGTGTGTGTGTGTGTGTGTGTGCATAAGAGGGGCAGTGTGTGTGTCTTGGTGGGGGCCCTGGTGAGGTCAGAGTTCACAGTCCTGATGGCCTGAGGAAAGAAACTCCGTCTCAGTCTCTCTGTTTTGGCAGCGTGACTACGGAGGCGCTTGCCTGACCGCAGCAGCTGAAACAGTCCGTTGTTGGGGTGGTGAGGATACTTCATGATCCTGCAGGCTCTGGTTCTGCACCTCCTGGTGTATAAGTCCTGCAGGGTGGGGAGTGTAGTTCCAATAGTGCGTTCAGCCGAACGCACTACTCTCTGCAGAGCCTTCCTGTCCTGAGCGGAGCTGTTGCCAAACCAGGCAGTGATGCTTCCTGTCAGGATGCTCTCTACAGCTCCAGAGTAGAAGGACTGAAGGATCCTCCGGGAGACTTTAAATTTCCTCAGTTGCCTGAGGTGGTAAAGGCGCTGCCTCGCCTTTCTCACCAGAGTGTCTGTGTGTGAGGACCATGTCACATCTTCTGTGATGTGGACTCCCAGGTATTTATACCTGCTCACCCTCTCCACAGTAGTCCCATTAATCCCCAGTGGTGAGTACGTCCTCTGTTGTTGTGTCCTCCTAAAGTCCACAATCAGCTCCTTAGTTTTGGTGACATTCAAGAGGAGGCTGTTGTCCTGGCACCAGAGTGACAGATCAGCAACTTCCTCCAGGTAGGCCTTCTCGTCGTTGTTGGAGATCAGGCCCACCACCACTGTGTCATCCGCAAACTTAATGATGGAGTTGGAGCTGAACCTGGCCACACAGTCATGTGTGTACAGGGAGTACAGTAGGGGGCTGAGGACGCAACCCTGGGGGGATCCTGTGTTCAGGGTGAGGGGGTTGGAGGTGTGTCTGCCCACCCTGACCACCTGGGGCCAGGCGGTCAGGAAGTCCAGGATCCAGGCACACAAGGGGGGTGTTCAGTCCCAGCTCAATCAACTTGCCTCTTTAAGCTGCTAAGTCAATGTATTTGTATTTCTGTCCTGTAGGTGGCTATAAAACATATTGCCATGGAAGACATCATCTGCACTCCAGTGGTGAGTGAGTTTTCTTTGTCCCAACACCTTTTTTTTAAATTTGCATTTAAGATTTTTTGGTGGGCATGTTTGCCTTTATTTGATAGTTAGCAGTAGAGAAAGGCAGGATAGATCAGGTGAGAGAGGAGGGATGACATGCGACATAGGTCCCAGGCCGGATGCAAACCCAGGACGTTGTGGTTATGTGGTATGCACCTTAGACCACTGAGCCACCAGGATGCCCCACATTTCTGATTTTTTAATTAACCAATTAAATTCTTTCTTTCTTTCTTTCTTTCTATCACTCTCCCTCGGACCCTCTCCCCCATCTCTCTCTGTCTCAAATCTTTCTTAGGCAGCTGGTGAATGTGGTGTTCGAGATCCACTCCAAAGGGGTCCTGTATCAGGACATCAAAACTGAGAACCTTCTTGACAATTTTATGGTACGCTGTCTGGCTCCTATTCTTTTCACTTGTTTGCCCATTTCTGAAAAAAATCTTTCTTTCTTTCTTTCTTCTTCTTCTTCTTCTTTATCTCTCGCTCCCTCCATGTCTCACTCTCTGTCTGTCTGTGTGTATTCTAGGTACCCCAGAGTATGCTCCATCGTATGGTACAAGTGTGCATCATACATAGCAGGTCTGACCACAGTGTGGCAGCTGGGGGTGTTACTCTATCTTTAGTACATATCTGTTGTATTAATCTTTGATCCCTGTCTTTCTCTCCAGATTTCTCTCATCTGTTGCGGAGCTAAGGATCCCAAAAGCCGCCACACCCTGGAGTCCCTACAGCTCCACCCCTGGCTCAAATGATCCAGCCCTTGAAAGCCTCCTTCATTGAATCTGCTTGAATCTTGGATACAGGCTTTACATTTGACCCCAGAGCAGCATCAACATTTCAAAACTGAAATAAACACATGTTTGAACACCTCCTGTCTTCATTCTGGAAAGCCCAAAAGACACACTGTAGATGATTTTTCAGCACTAGTGGTGCATGTTTACAAACTGAGCAGGACAATGCAGCTGTCCAGTGTCAAAATCTCCCTGCTATTCCAAGACTAACAAGATGAGGACACCTGCTGGTTGTATGTATTTACTACATATGTTATTTGTCAGAGGATAATGGTCAATCTATCATCCAGATACAATGGATTCCAGGTTAGACCCCTCTATAGAACAATTACCAAAAGCCTGAAGATGTCAATTTTAACTCTCAGTAAACTAATAAATATATGACATCCTGATCATTCCAAAAAGAGTTCACCTCTATAAAATAAAAGCATGTAATAATCAATCGTCCAATCATACATGTAGTGGAATGTTGTCTAGCTAATGGCATTTCTCAGCTGAGGCCAGAGGTTTCATCCTCCCTTCTCCTTCCCAATAGCTGTGGTTACTCCAGTCCGATAGGAGGCGCTGTGCTGCATCCTGCCCTCTCAGTAGTACAGCCTCCCCTGTGCTTCTTGACCAATCATCTCTGGGCTGGAGTTTGAACGAGAGGCGGTTTCGGAGTGAAAAAACTAAACTGACAGATTGTGTTGTCACGTAGATAATAATAATCACTGAAATGCACTTTCAGTGAGTTTCACCAATCGGAAGTAACACGTTAAGGATCTACGAACAATATCGGACTGAACTAAGTAGTGGTATATTGATTTAGCCAATGCTAGCTGGCTAACTTTAGCTAGATGACGGGCTGAAGCTGTTTTAGTCTCATCTGGGTGAATGCTTTGATCACTGCTTTACTCCGTGGCATTTTTGATAGAGGTTTAGTTTGTTTGCTTACGTTGGACAGTCAACGAAATAAAAAGATGAACCGGGGAAAGCCGTTGTTTATGAACACCTACGGGAAACAGAGGCGAAAGCTTTCTGCCTGGCTCTCACCCGACACCCGCAAGAAGGCCTTCGAGAGCACAGCTTCTTCAGAGTCTGACATCTCCATCTTTGAGCCAGCCAGACCCACAGCTGTAAGGTATGTTAAACTGGACAGCGATGTTGGCTACTCTTCCGTTAGGGCAGCCCTGATACAGGACCCTTTGAGAGTCTTTCGTCGTATGGATTTTTTTACTTCCCCCAAAGGGTCCCGTACTGCTCCATTGACTTTTTACCTTACGAAAGTCGGCGAGCCTATATATCCCTATAACGACGAAACTACTCTAATTTCACGTACCCAAACAGATGTCCGTAATCCTTCACTTGTTTACTTTCACGGCGGTGGCACGCGCTACATCTATACACAAATACACTTTTAGACTCTGTAAAAGACTGGGATACCCCACATTTCCAAAGTAACGAAATCAAAGATGGCTGACAGACGTTGGTACTCTGCTTCCGAGCTATATCTTGTCCCTTTTCCATCTAACATTTTATTCCCTATTTTCCTCACATTATCTCGCTCTCAGTGGCGGCTGGTGCATTTTTCTCCAGGGGGGGCTATACCAAAAATCAAACAAACATGTACTAAGGTATCATCAGTGTATTTAAATAAATGAAAAGGCCTTTATTTGTATTTGCTGAGCTGAATGAACATTTGTTGTAATGAAACGTGCTTAAGGTAAGTTAAGGTACTTCAATTAGTGCAAATTCTTTATAATAATTATCTTTTATACTACAATATGTAATGGTGAAAGACTAAAGTAACCGAAAAGTGCCTCGATAAGTGCAACAGAAATCTGACAACACAAAACCCTGAGACAATGGCAGAAAATTATGAACACAATAAGACCTAATAGAAAATAACATTTAAGAAAAAAATAAATTAATATGGTATTACATTTGAAATACCCAGTGCCATCAAAAAGCTGAGTGAACTGGCTCAAAGCTATATGACTTTTTGTACATCAATTTTGCCCTTCTCTCCTTGAGAGATGCACATTTGTCAATGACTCTATGGCACCACAGAACTTGACACAGTTTATTATTTTAGACAGGATGTGCCTGTTTTTGTCAACCTCTTCATTATGCTCACGGATCCCTGTCCTGTAGCCTTCATCAAGCTGAGCAGCTATGTTTACTTTCCCAAACATTTGCTTTTGATTTTTCTGATATGTGGTTTAAATCATTCAAACCTGTCTGAATCCATGCTGGGTCTGAGACCTGTCGTTTGAAAAAGGGTGCAGGGAAAGCAAAATAAAGCATTGGTGTCACTACATACAGTTAGCCAAGCCTTCCTACTAAACCAGCTCCTTGAAAACGACCGAGTGTATTGTCTCATTCTGGCGCATTTTATGTCAGCTGTACCACGAGCCACTCGCTCTCTGCTGCCAACCAGTGGTTGGTGGTGTGTAAATCAGCAGTATTCAGATAAATGCTGTTATCTCTTGTATTGAGAGGAGCGAACTGCGCATGTACAACTTATAACGAGAGTCAATGGGCAAAGATTTTTGCGCCCCAGGCCGGAAATACGTGACCTAGCAGTAACTTCAGACAACGTAGAACAATTTTAATCTACATTTTATTGCAGATTATACATTCTACTCACTAACTATATAATATTTACCTCGCTCATTTAAAAAAAAAAAAGAAGTAATTTTTAAAGTCTCAATGAAGTCTAGGATGTGGGGAGTGGTGGGGCGGCGCCCTAGCGCCCTCTATTGGCCAGCCGCCACTGCTCGCTCTGCTCTTACTGATCCATCCTTTTCCCTGCCCCTTGTCTTTCTAGAGCGAGGAGGACTAGTGTTACCAGTCGTAGAGCAGTGCGTCCTGCCAAGAGAAAAGCAATGGTGTGTCTGAAGGAGGACAGCGATGAGAATAGCTACATCTCCTCTCCTTCTCTTCTCGCCACTCAGCAGAACAAGCCAGCCAGGTCTGTAAGAACAAACAACATGGGCAGAACAGGGATACAGAGTCTTCTGGCACTGTTTGGCCGTGTTTGTATTGTGTAATAGTGTCTGTAAATAGGCCTGTTGCCATTACTGGGGCAACAGAGGCAGTGGACTTATAATGAATCCTCGACCTTAGAAAACAAAACACTAAACTACTCAGGTATATAATATTTTCTGTCTAAGGCCCTGATACTAGGTTGCTATGAAACCAAGTGCAGCACATCACATGAGGAATGATCTTAAAGGTAATGCTGAATGCTCTGCTTGTATGTTAGCATTAGCAACAGGGTCTGGATGGCATCAAATTCACTATAAATGAGTGGTTTTGCAATTAATTTTTCTACTGAAGTTTAGTGCCATGCTCGAAGTGAGTATTGACTTTTTTTTTCTTTGCTGTTGTAAAAGACCCCTCTATAGAACAATTACCAAAAGCCTGAAGATGTCAATTTTAACTCTCAGTAAACTAATAAATATATGACATCCTGATCATTCCACAAAGAGTTCATCTCCAACAAAATAAAAACATTTAGGAGTGAACGACATCTCCATCTTTGAGCCAGCCAGACCCACAGCTGTAAGGTATGTTAAACTGGACAGCGCTGTTGGCTACTCTTCCGTTAGGGCAGCCCTGATACAGGACCCTTTGAGAGTCTTTCATCGTATGGGTTTTTTACTTCCCCCAAAGGGTCCCGTACTGCTCCATTGACTTTTTACCATACGAAAGTCGGCGAGCCTATATAGCCCTATAACGACGAAACTACTCTAATTTCACGTACCCAAACAGATGTCCGTAATCCTTCACTTGTTTATTTTCATGGCGGTGGCACACGCTACATCTATACACAAATACACTTTTAGACTCTGTAAAAGACTGGGATACCCCAAACTTCCAATGTAATGAAATCAAAGATGGCTGAGAGACGTTGGTACTCTGCTTCCGAGCTATATCCTGTCCCTTTTCCATCTAACATTTTATTCCCTATTTTCCTCACATTCTATCGCTTTGCTCTTACTCATCCATCCTTTTCCCTATCCCAATCTCTTTCTAGAGCCAGGAGGACTAGTGTTACCAGTCGTAGAGCCGAGCGTCCTGCCAAGAGAAAAGCAACGGTGTGTCTGAAGGAGGACAGCGATGAGAATAGCTACATCTCCTCTCCTTCTCTTCTCGCCACTCAGCGGAACAAGCCAGCCAGGTCTGTAAGAACAAACAACATGGGCAGAACAGGGATACAGAGTCTTCTGGCACTGTTTGGCCGTGTTTGTATTGTGTAATAGTGTCTGTAAATAGGCCTGTTGCCATTACTGGTGCAACAGAGGCAGTGGACTTATAATGAATCCTCGACCTTAGAAAACAAAACGCTAAACTACTCAGGTATATAATACTTTTTGTCTAAGGCCCTGGTAATAGGTTGCTATGAAACCAAGTGCAGCGCATCACATGATGAATGATCTTAAAGGTAATGCTGAATGCTCTGCTTGTATGTTAGCATTAGCGACAGGGTCTGGATGGCATCAAATTCACTATAAATGAGTGGTTTTGCAAGTCATCGTTCTATTGAATTTTGGTGCCATGCTCGAAGTGAGTATTGACTTTTTTATTTTGCTGTTGTAAAAGACCCTTTGTCTCTAACTCCATTAAAGTCAGTGGACCTGCCTATTAACTGTTGTGGAAACTCAGTATGTACAGGATAAAGGTGCATTTGATTTGGCATGGGCTGTACCTTGATAGGCTAAATCATCCACACCATTACTATTTCAGGAAAGCCTCTCACCTGGGTTAATATTAATTTGTATGCTCTGATGTGTCTTGCCTGACCTAAGACTTTTTTAAACTTATGCTCAGGTTTTAACTTTTAAACAGGCACACTAAGAATACATTCTTATCTGCAGTACAGTCTGAACGGGTAGCTGCAGGGAGAGGGAGGGTTAGCACACATACACACTCACCTGGGTGCTGCCCAGAACTACCCACAGTCTTACTGTTGGCTACTGAGGAGATCCACTGAATGGCTGTTACATGTCCTAACTGTTGAGGCGCTCTTGAGTTCACTTCCCTTGCCCAGTTTTTCCCGACCGGGACTTCTGTCAACCTTGCAGTCACATGCTTGCCTCTCATTTGCAGGGGGTCTTGTGTCTGTTCATATATTTCTGGAATCTGTCTGTGTGTCCGCAGGAAAAGTAAGCTTCTCCCTACACCAGCAGGCTTGTTGAGGCAGAAAGCCCAGCAGGTTCTGAACACCAGCAAGAGTGAGGAAGACTCAACATCTGCTCCAAAACGTCGCAAGATTACGGTTCGAGTGAAGAGAAACTCCGAGTAAGCATTCAGCCACTCAGTCTGTTAGGCTACCTATCAATCACTAGTTGATTGGCGCTTGATACATAAATGTCCTCAGTATTTCTTCTAACCTCAGCTCTTTTGCTCCCTTTCTTTCTCTCAGTGTTTATCTTCGTTCTTTTGGCCACTTCATTACCCACCGTAGGGGAGCAGCTGCCTCCAAACCCAAACTCCCTGAAGCCTGTATCGTACTCAACTCTTCGGATGACTTTGAGGCAGGAGGAGGTGCTTCTGGTATTCCTTGGCCTTCCAGGCGGAGACCTCCCCATATGGTTTCAAGTGCTGAGAAGGTTGTGAATGATGCAGGGGCTACCAGCACCCCCACCAACCCCGTCCTCCGAGAGATCTCCCTCAACGAGTCTGCAGAACATAGCCACGCACCCTGCCCCAGGAAACCCCTCTTCTGCTCCACACCCTCAGCGTTCCCCCCCGACAAACAGCCACGCCGTAAACCTTTACCCATCAATCATGAGTCCTCCAATTCAGTAAGTCGTATAGGTTTTTTGAGTACATCCCAAGAAGACCTGGATTCACCTGGGCAAACCTTGTCCCCACCCTATTCTGCTCCACTCAGGGAGCTCAGCTCTGGGGAAAAGCATCAGTCAACCCCGGATGAGCCACAGAAAGAAAGTAGTGGTAGTGAGCTAGCCAAAAGCCACAATAATGCCACAGAGACCCAAATTAGTGGTGAACTATCAAGTCAAAAACTGCTCTCTCTGGTTTCCACAGAAACCGAAGGCAGCAGCCTTTTTGTGTCAGCGGTAGATGGGTTAGAGTGGCTGGTAGAGGCTCTGAAGGAGAATTGTTTGACTCGGCACTGCACAGTGCAGCTGGAGAGACTGGACAAGCTGACCGTGAATCTGCTACACAGTCAAACCACCTACTCCTCCTTGGACCATTCAAGCTCAGTCCACAGCCGGCAAACCCCTGAACATCCTCAATCTGTGGAGAGCAGTCAAACTCCTGAACAGTCACAGTCTTTGGGACCGTCCTTTCATCTTGTTCTGTCTGCGAACAGCAATGAAACCAATAACTATTCACAGTCTGTAAACATTTCTGTCTCTTCCAAAGATGCATCATCAGTGACTGACAGTCAAATCACTAAGAAATGCACAGTTCAGCTCAAAACAGTGGATGAATCACAACTGATTGTAACTCCGCAGCTCAAAGAGTTCACACACTGTAGTGAGTCAGGTGTGGCAAGTGATGGTAACTCTGTTAATCCAGAAGCGAAGAAGTCTGAAGGTGACCACACACTTAATAGTGACCACAGTGATGACCACATACGTTCAAGAAAAACTGCTAAGAGAAAGATGGCCTCTGATACACCGTCGGTATACAACAGCCGTTCGGACCAGACACAGTCTATTGACCCAGGCACCGAAGAGAGGGCAGTAGCACTCACAGCCACGCTGAAGGAGAAATGTCTCATTGAGAAAGTCTCAGTCAAGGTAAAGAGAGCGACTCTGTCCAAGTGGAAGGGAACTCTGCAGCTTGAAAACACCACACACAAGTCACCCACAGATGTTGTAGCCAGTGATGGTCAGTCAGTCAGGACGTGGTTAGGGAATGATCACGAGTCTGAGGCTGACCACACAGCTAACACTGACCACCATACTCGCTCCATTGACGTTGGTAAGAAAAAGAGGGGCTCAACTAATTCTGAGGACAAGATTGCCTCAGACAATGAAGACATTTTAAGAAATCCTCATGGCATTCTTCACAAAAGAAAGAAGGCCTTTCTGGCTCCTAAAGAGAAGAGGAGGAGGAGCGTGTCCAGGGACCGATCTGGGACAACCAGGAAGGCATGTGTGAGCGGTCTGAGTGTGAGTCGCTGGAAAAACAAAGGCAACACCAGTGCACACATTTCCCAGAGCCGGGCTGCACAGAGAGGTGGTAGCAAGGCCATGGACTGGAGCATCAATGAACTGTTGTCTACACACCACAAACAACCCAAGGTGAGAAGAACACACACAAAACAGCCATGCTTGAAAGGTTGTGAACCCTATAGCGGGTGGTCATTATTTCATTTATTATAGAGGAATAACCGTATAAAATTCTAAACCTCAAATCTTAAGGAAGATATTGCAAATAATGCTGTCAACACAGCACCATGGGCCTAAAGGGACAAATTCAGGTGAGGCAGTCAGGCATCAAACACTTCTGTCCTTTCATCAGCATGGTTCCCACTGATCAAAACTGCCAACATGTATTTTTTGTCTGAGGTAATCTTCCTAATCCATCTTGCACCTTGTTGGGTGAAGTTGTGCCAAAATACCATTTTAACCAAGAGGTGTATTCTAGACAGAGAAAGGGGATTTGATAAGATCTGGGGATATCAGGGCATGGGTCACTTCACAGGACTATATCAGAATATCCTTTACTACCTGGTTCACACATTCATTGCATGCAGTTGTGGTTTTCAATTATTTCTACATTGTATGGCCACTTCTCCCCAGCAACACTCCCCTGTGTGTTGCTTTCACTTACGCCCAAGTCCACCACAATGAAATTAATTATTAATTACTAGGAGGGACACAAAATGGCCAAGTGAAAAAGTGTTAAATCTGTCCTGTGCTCAACAGCTGCAGGGCACCAGTGTGATTTTCTCTACCCCAGTGAGAGCCAACCGGCTAAACCTCTCCTCTCTGTTGGCTGACCTCACACCTGACACACACACCTGGAGCCGCCTCAAAGCTGCCCTCTCTGTTCACCGCAAAACCAAGGGTAACACACACACACACACATACCACCACTATGTTATAATTTGCCACTCAATTGATGATTATTTTCTTAAGTTTGATCTTGTGTTTCCTCAGTATCTCTCCCTGTGTTTCATCCCCCTTATTGTCTCTTGCTCTCTCTCTAGTGCTCCTCACTCCAAGGACTCTTTCTTCACCCATGCCAGGCTCTCCTGGAGGGGTGGGGCTACCAGATGTCAGTCGGGATCTCTTTGTCACACCCCTTCGGACACCACTCCCCAAACGCTTGCAGTCACAGCTGCTGATGAGTGCTTCTGTGGTACAACACACACACGCAGAGTACACATCTGTAACTATGTAACACATGTAAAAGCCCATGTATACACAAACACACGCTGAACAACATCTAGTCCTACGACTTTGCAACACATACAGTACACAGCCATAGGAACACGCATAGAAATTTTGGGTTTTGGGATTGTTGGGAGGTGAGCGGTCAGAATTTGAGAGCAGAGGAGGAGTAGACCTCTTGGCTACTTTCTATACATTTCAAGCAGTGCAGGCTATAACCAATCGGGTGAATAGTGGGTGTCTGCTTTATTAAGTTTGTTCACAAATCTAGGTCTGCGTGTCATTTGTTCCTCTCGATACAAACACACCCACAAGATGGCCAGTGTTTTTGAGCATAACCGTGTCAAGTGTCAGGGGCGTTGTGTGTGTGGACATTCACCGTTGGATCAACCCCTGGCTGTGTATGCGTGTAACCTCTTCCCTCCTGTCTTCTTCTACAGCTCGTGTGTGAGGATGCTGATCTGTCGGATGCAGAGAAGGTGTATGCCGAGTGTGGCCAGCAGGGCGCACTGCCCTGGGAGGAGTGTATTCTCCCTCAGCGTATGAAACAGTGTGTGAAGATAGGCGAGGGAACCTTCGGAGAGGTCTTCTCCACTATCAATGCATCTGGAGACACCGTTGCGCTCAAAGTATGTGTGTGTGTTTCTTTGCGTATTAGCCCTTGGTTTTGCAAAGGACCTAACAATGTGAGATGTATCACAACACCATATTGCATCCATATTGTGACTTTATTACTATTCTCAATCTATGATCAATGAGGGTCTCATTTTGATTTTATTGTTGGAAACAGGAATGTTTTGTGTCTTTAGAACATCCCTCTTGTACCATTGTACCTTTTTTATAACTACATCTACATACAAGTTTCTTTTAAAAACATTGTAAAATCTGTTCAAAATGTCGTTCTTGAGGTATCAATATACTCACAATGTAGAGGATACAATATATTCTGACAGAATATATTGCAATAGATTTATCACGATTTGTAGTACTCTGTGTGGTGTGTGTCTGTATTTTCTACTAAAATGATGGTCTTGATAGATCATTCCAGTGGAAGGCAGTGAGAAGGTGAATGGAGAGGACCAGAAGACCTTTGGAGAGATTCTTCACGAGATCATCATTTCCAAGTAACTAGCACCCCGACTTGCGCCACACAAGCATGGTCTCACACTAGTGCATGTAAAATCGTGACACACTAAGGGGACACACAGGGTTACTAACTACTACTAGTTGTAATCCTAATAATTTCAAGGGTTCTGAAATCTGAAAAGCTCAATGTAGCTGTACTCAAATGGGTTTTGGTGTACTAGTGGGTATACGAGTCTACCTGGGAATGATAATTGCTTTTGGCCAGCTTGGGGTCTGAAAGTTTTTTGTTGTCTTTTTAACAGCTGACCATCACATTGGATTAATGATCAGTGTGTTTTTCTACCAGGGAGCTGAGCAGCCTGAAAGAGAAGCAGCAGAACCAGACTCATGGCTTTATTGGACTCATCGAGTAAGCGCTCGCTGTCATCCCTCTCTTTTATCTCTTAGCGCCAAAGTGCTTTCTCTCCCCATCTTTCCTCAGTAGTTTTGAATGTAAGTGTGAAGTGTCTTTTGTTCCCCGCCAGTCTCCACTGTGTACGAGGCAGTTACCCTCCAGCCTTCCTGGATGCCTGGGACGCATTCGACCGTCAGAAAGGCTCTGAGAACGACAGACCAGGTCAGAGGGAGAAAAGAATAGTCACATTTGTTTCATTTTGTTTTGCCAAGTCAGTGTCCTAACCCAACACTCGATACATGTTCACTGTGCATTTCCCATAGTAGAACAGTGTAGTGCAACAATTTGTAGGTTGCAGATATTGATGAAATGTGTCATTTCTTTTTTATTGACCTCGGTCCAGACTGTCAGTACATAACAAAAACAAATGCATATACCCTCATAATCCCTGTCAGTCCCACTTTCCCATCATGCTATTCCACCAACCCAACAGGCTTATTCCAAACATGGCCCAGAGCATCTATTTATGAGAAGCAGGCTACGCTTTTTTTCTTTCTGTCTGACTGGAGCTGTGTCTTTGTGTCTCTGTTTAGATTTCTTTGAAAAGGAACAGCTATTTCTAATCCTTGAGTTTGAGTTTGGAGGCAGCGACCTGGAAAACAGCAATGGAACGGTAAAGGCACTTGCACAGCGACTGTTTTACAACTCTGTCGCCGTCTGTCAAGCACTCACTGAAATGAACACATCTCTTCCTACAGTACCCTAAACTAAGTAACTAAGAAAAACTAAGGCACTTTAGTCCAGTTGGGCTGTATGTTAACAATTCTCTTCCCCTCCGTTATCTAATGTATATACAGGCAAAACTTTTGATCGGGGTGTGAAACTGCATAGGTCACCGTTTAAACAATGTCCTTTCTTGTGTCACCAAGCTGTCCTCGTTACTGGCGGCAAAGAGCATCCTTCACCAGGTCACTGCTGCCTTGGCTGTAGCTGAGCAGGAGCTACACTTTGAACACAGGTAGTGTACACACACACACACATGCACACACAAACTGTAGCCACAGTGACAGTCTGTATGAAGGTTACACTGCTCATGATTTGTATGTGTATGTGCTTATGCAGGGACCTCCACTGGGGCAACGTGCTGGTCAAAACCACCAAGCAGAAGAAGGGGAGCTTCCTCCTGAATGGAACAACCCACTCTCTGGACACCAAAGGCGTGCTTGTCCGCATCATTGACTACTCTCTCTCCAGACTAGAAATTGGTCAGATATTTCTTAACACCCACTTCTTTCTTGCTTACTGCAATATTTTGAGTCGCATCTTGACTGATTTCTTGCACAAAATATTTGGCCATATGGTGGTTGACTAACTTGGACTATGTGTTGATTATCACTGGCTGCCCTTGCAGTTGAATTTTGTGCACTCTTAATATAAGCTGTGAGTATTATGATAAGCATATGTATCTGTCCAGATGGCCTGACGGTGTCATGCGATATCTCTGAAGATGAGGAGCTGTTCATGGGCCAGGGAGACTACCAGTTTGACATCTACAGACTGATGAGAGAGGAGAATGGGTCAGTGTCTTTTGTCTTGCAAATTCTGCCGTGTAACTTAAGTCTCTGTGTTTTTAAAGATACCACGTGTAGCATTTTAAATTGGAAATATATCCTCGTCGAATTTATTGTGATACCTTGGTATAATTACCGTAAACAAAAGTGACCATGGTTGAGGCTGTTAGTAAAATAATCCATCAGATTTTCCATAAAGTCTGAAATAGTATCACACAATGTAAAATGGTGGTAGATTCTGCCAATCTTCTCAGCAATGTTCTTGTTCATGTTCTAGCACCTTAACACCCCATCCCAGTTTTGTGTGTGTGTGGGAGAGAGAGAGAGAGAGCGAGAGAGAAATATGGCCTGACACTGCTGTATGTCTCTGCCCACCAGTAACAACTGGAGTAACTACCAGCCCCACTCAAACGTGCTGTGGCTCCACTACCTGTGCTCCAAGCTGCTCTCGATGAAGTACCGGGGGACGGGAGGGAGGGGCGCCAAGGACACGCGAGAAGAGCTCACCCGTTTCCATGACAACCTCCTCCAGTACCGCTCCGCCATTGAGGTGCTGCAAAACTGCCCAATGTTTCAGTAGGACGCAAGCGTTAAAACGAGTGTGAGCACGCCCACTCACAGAGGATCCCTCTTTGTAGTATTAACAGGATGCATTTCAGTTAAACATCTCTACCAGGGACTCACAGTTCCTGATATGTTTAATGTTGTTGAACAGCACATGTATTTTGTATTTTATTTTTGTGTAGGGGTCATTGCCTCTCAAGAGGATAGCTCACTGAAATATTTGTATATGTGATATGACTTAAATAAACACATAGGAGTCATTGATGATGCGTCAGTGTGTTTTGGTCATCTTTATCAGTTTCCTTTGGTCCCTGTCAGTCAGCCTGATTGACCTGACATGTAAAAGACATGGTCAATGATCCCCTTCTAAAATAATGACTGAAATGAAGACTACTGAATAGTCGGGGACCAGGACTATTACGACAAAAAACATTTGCTATGTATACATGCAGCCATATAATTTGCTAATAGGGCTAATTCATGTTTATTCAGAGTGAAATGACTTCACTAAGGACTTGTTTGTTTCAATGTGACTTTTATTATCCAATCATGCCAGGACACATTAAAGGTTCCATATTATAGAAATATCGATTTATATACACATATGATCAACAATGTTTAATGAAGATATTGTTCAAATTTGATTTTGTTTGAGCGACAAATTTAAAGTTATTGTATTGTATTGTATAGGAGCTGGTGTTTTCACCCAGTCAGGGCCCAGTATTGTGACATAGTGTATTAATTCAATTCATTAAGTAAACTACATTTATTTGCAAAACATGAAGAACATGCTGAGCCGTAGTATATTTGAAAACAAAATCATGAAAACTGAATAATATGGGACCTTTAAGTGATGGGCCTGGATCCAGTGGTCAGGCTTGTACTGTGGTCAGAATCCTATGTAGTCTGGATGCAGCACAATGTGCACACAAGCAATATAGAGAGAATGGGGAAGGCCAAATGTGGGCATAGAGCAATGTGAGTTCATGAAATCCAGTCTGTAGAAACCGATCTCACTAACACTAAAAATAAGTATTCCTAGCCTCAGATTCAGTTTGGTTGGATACATGATCTTATCGCAGCCTGCAGGTAAAGCTTATTGTCATGTTATATATTATGACGAATCATTTGAAGTATTTCATTTAAAAATATAGCTAACTGAAATGAATAAATATATCAAAAGCAAATGTTCATCATCTTGAGTAGGTGCCACTTATCAGCTGGTAAATTGTTTTGGAATGAAACTCTGATACTATTAGTGTGCCAGGAGTGATTTCTGACAAATAATGGAGTTGACTTTTTCTTGCTTTGTTATGCCAGTATACAAAGAATGAAGACTTACAAAAACAAAATATTTTATTCAATTTTATCATTAAGATTATTATACATTTTTGCATTGTAGCAAGCTTCATTTTGGTATGGTCAGTCATGGGTGTGTGTGTGTGTGTGTGTAGAGAAGGATCCTGATTGAATGTGCTTAATGTCTCCATACTTACTGCTACCTTACTATAACACTGCGTTGCCGGTTAAGAGTTTTAGGGTTAGCTTTTGAGTTAGCTTTGAATCGTGTGATGAGATTAGACCAATAATTCCATTACAAAAGGAAGACTGCTGTAAAAGGATATGGAGACATTTCCAAACTACACAAACAAGATCCTGGAGTATGTTTTGAGAAGAGGTCAGGCATGTGTTTGAGAAGCACTTTTTGGTTGAGCTTTGAGGCAATGTTTGGGAGATGGCCTTGCTGGTGATGAGCCTGTATATCTGTTTATGTGGCTGAGCCTGTCTGTGTGTGGGAAGCAAACTGATATATAACTGTGTATAAGCAATGGACTGTAGATGGGGGGAAATGTACTTGCAGCTGCTGTCTGTGTGTGTGTGTGTGTTCAGAAGGAGAAGTATTTGGTGAACCACTGCTGCTTTAGCCCCTCTGTCCCCCTCTGCTCCAGATATGGGCCCCTGAAAACACAGCAAACAATCAGACAGATCACTTTCTGAATAGTAGTCAATCTTTAGAGCTTTGTGTTCATTCTGAGACTGGTGACATCACAGCCATGATACGAAATGCTGTTACCTGATTGGTTGGGCCTGCAGGTGTGAGCGTGGCTCCTGGGAACAGGGGGAGACGTAGCGAATGCCTGTCTGCGGGGAGGGGCAGACAGGGAGGGGGGCAGTGGGGGCTGGGGTCGGGGGGGTGCAGGAGGTCCGGGACCTGGCAGAGCGAGGGAGGGAGGGGGAGGAATGTTGGCTGAGGGAGAGGGAGGTGTGCTTGTGTGGAAGAGAGGAGGTGGAGTAGTGGGGGGAAGCCTGGGGGTGGGAGGTGGAGGGGTGGGGAAGGGTGGAGGAGGAGTGCTGATGCACAGAGGAGGAGGAGGAGGGAGAGGAGGATGAAGAGGAGTGAGGTAGGAAGAGGCTCCTGTCGTAAGCGCCGACACTGGGGATGCTGGTGACGCGAGGAGGAGACTCCTCCAAACGCTTCCTCTGTCAAGAGAAAACATTTGATCAAAACTCCAAAATGACATATGCACATTTACTAAATATGATCTATGTTGATTGTTGTTACTCAAAATGTTTGCACAGGTTTATCCAATGCTGACATTTGAGAGTTCAGTGGTGCAGAAACCATTGGCACTGGTCTACAGAGATGTGGAAAAAAAGTCATCCTTCACCATATTCTCCACAAGTGGGCGAGTGCATGTGCGGCGTACACCAAGAGAACGGTACACGCCTGAATGCTTGACCCCTACAGTGAGGGGGTCCGGTGGCTCTGTCATGCTGTGGGGGGCATTTTCCTGGCATGGTTTGGGTCCTTCTATCCTGATGGGAGTGGTCTCTTCCAGGACGACAATGCCCCCCATCCACAGGGCACGAGGGGTCACTGAATGGTTTGATGAGTATGACAATAATGTGAATCATATGCTTTGGCCTTCGCAGTCACAAGACCTCAACCCAATTGAACACCTAGGGGAGATTTTGGACCGACGTGTTAGACAGCGCTCTCCACCACCATCGTCAAAACACCAAAAGAATGGAAGAATGGTGTTCCATCCCTCCAGTAGAGGTCCAGTAGGTGGCCCAACACCTTACTAAGACACTTTATGTTGGTTTTTTCCTTTAATTTGTCACCCGTCTGTATCTACATCTTAAGTAGAATAAAGGTTGTGTAATGAAGAGATTACACAGAGGGGGCAAGGCTTTACCACAGACTAGTGATCTGTTGAGCTGGGTGTGCTTGTACATTTTGCTGCCTCGTGCTGCAGAAACAGAAGTTGGCTGCAGCCCAATGAGCCATTTCTGGCAGGGAGGAGGCTTATGTGCCCAACACGGCACAAACAGACAAACTCACCCTCATGGTTGGCGTGACGCTCCCAGGGCGGGACTTGTTGTCACGGAGCCTGAGGGTGCTGTTGTCCCCGGCGACAGGAGGGTGGAGCTGCAGCTGATGCCTCTCTTCCTGGAGGGAAGGAGGATGAGGAGGGACTTTAATTGGCCTTATTCACTGTTGTTGTTGTTGTTGTTGTATTACTGTCCTGTCTAGAGGGTGTACTTGTACGCTAAGCTGCCTCATGCCACACAGACAGTAGTTATGCACCATTCTGGCACAGCATCCTTAAAAGGGCCGTATTATAGGAATTCAGATTTTCCTCTATTTATGAAAGATGTTTAACATGTTAAAATTTGGCGTTTTAAAAATCCATCCTTTTTTTACATGCAGTTTTGGACTATAGTCAATGCATTACAACTAGACTTGATTTTGATTGGCTCCCCTCACTAAATCATTACAAAAATCCTTTCAATCAGGCCAGGGTTTGAACCGACACACAATTCATTCAATAAATCCCCTAAACTCCATTTATTTGCACAACCTCTTGAAGAACATGTTAAGAAGATGATGATTACAGTGTGTATGTATGTTTTCTCACCACTAATCGTTTGATGAGCTGGTCTCTCTCTGTTAGTCTCTCCTGGAGTCTCCCCAACTGCTGATCATCACATCGAGGCTCTCTCCTCCTGCACCTCTCCTCCCGCTCACGCAACCTGAAATACACACACACACACACACACACACACGTCTCATAATACACTTAAGACACTTTCTGTCATACCTGTCCTCATGTTCAGTTACTGTCACACCAGATTTCAACCAGTTTAGAGTTTGATCTTAAGGTGGAAATACACTAGACGGATTTCCCTCCTTCCAAGAATTGGGCCGGCTCCCCGATCTAAGGCGTCGTCGGGACTGAGTATCAGCAAGGATTATCTGGCAGTGTGAAGCATTACAGTCTAAATCTGAACCCTCCATCGACTCGTAGCTGATCGGGGCCCCACGATAATATCATCCTATAATATTATCAAGCATGTTTCCAAATCGGTGCGGGCACCTGTAGTGTGTGGGGATTTAAGATTCACTTGGACACTGTCCTGTCCCTCTCCATTGTCACAAATTCACTTTGGTTCTCGCGAGTTCCTGCAAGACTAGAGGTCCTGACGCGTCACGGATCTGTCTATGTAGTGTGAGACCCCCGGCTAGTTTAGTGTGACTATTGTGTGATACAATGCATTTTCATGATTGAGGATTTTTGTTTTAAAAGTATGAGATTGTGTGTGTGTGTCCGTCCCACTCACTCCTTCTCCAAGGCTACTATGCGAGCCTGCAGGTGTGTCTGGGCACTGCTGTATTCAGAGACCAAACTCTGCATTTCTTTCTTGTGCTCTCTCCTGATCTCCTCCACCTCTTCTTTCCTCTTCTCCTCCTGCTGTTCTTTCCTCCTCTCCTCCTCCTCTTCTTTTGTGTCTTCCTCTTTCTTCTCCTCCCAGTGTTTCTGGGACTCCTCCAGTTTCTCCATCTCCACCCTCAGTTTCTCCACCTCCTCTTTCAGATGTTGTGCTTCGTCTTCAAGCTGGGCGTCTCTCTTCTTCAGTGTTTCTGCTCCTCCTTCTTCTTTCTCTTCCACTTCAGACTCCTCGTGTATCAACCTAGAGAGAGGAGGAGTGGTGGACAGGAAAGAGGGGAGAGGAGAGGAAAGGAGAGGAGTAGTCTGTTTAAAGTAAAAGTGGTCATTTGTGTTTTCCCATTCCAACATCCAATGCTCCTATAGCCCCACGTCCATAGGTTCTTTCCTCACTCTACACTACAGTTGGGCTAAAATTGGAAATTCCCTTGCTGATATTTCGCTGATTGGTTGACAGGAGGATGTACATTATTGCCCAATCCTACTTTCCACCAATCACCTCCTTGGTCTAGCCTATCCAGAATTCCTCAAATTTCGTATTATTTTCCTCCAACCTCCCCATCTCCTTTCCTTTCCTCGCCTCCATCCTACCTTTCCTTTAATTGTTCCCTCAGAGCCACATTCTCCCTCTGCAGCTCCAGCACGGTACAGCGACTCTCATCCAGCTGTCGCTCAAAGACCTGCCACTGGTTCTGCTGCTTCAGGTCCTACACACACACACACACACACCCACAGCATACAGTACATACACATTGTCAATATCTCCACATAGTCCATTTTAAGTGGCTAATTTTGCCATAGAACCTCACACTTTTTGATGGTTTGATCCCAGGGCTATGAAGCATTTTCTGCATGTGGAGGATAAAGTCAGCTGTCAATTACGATGGCTGTGAATGGCATGTGTACGCACACAGGCATACATAATTGTTTGCTTGCTTGTGTGTGTGTGTGTATGTAATTGAGAGAGAGTGAGAGACATACAAGGAAATTGAGAGAGGACAGTATGAGTGTGGGGGCATGCATTTGCATGTGCATATGTGTGTGTGTGTGTGTGTGTGTGTGTTACCTGTTGGAGGGCCATGATCTGTGTGTGTGTCTGTAATTCAGCCTGTAGGTCTTCTATCTGCTGCATATGTCTCTGGGTCACCTGTCTGCTCCATTCTGTATGCTGCTGGGTCAACTCTGAACGCTGCTTATCTAATAAAACATAATACACATGCACACGCACACGCACACGCACACACACACACACACGCACACACACACACACGTACATGCAGACACACAAAAGCACACACAAATTATACAGAAAACAAAATCAATGTTGCCCACTGGTACAGGTACCCTTCTGCTGTTGCCATGGTGAAGTGTATCCATGGCAATAGCAACTTCACTGTAGAATTTGTAATCTGAATGTGTATAACATTGTGTGTGTGTGTGTGTGTGTGTGTGTGTGTTGTGTGAGAGAGGGAGCGGGAGTGAGAGGGAGAGATGTACAAAGAAAACGAGACAGTGTGTGTGCATGCACTTGTACGTTTACGTTTGTATTTGTGCTATGCTTGTGCGTGGTGTGTGTGTGTGTGTGTGTGTGTGTGTGTGTGTGTGTGTGTTACCTAGCTGCAGATGGTGTAGTGTCTGTAGTCTGTTCCTCTCAGACAGCACATCTTCTTTAGCCTGTCTCTCTAAAGCCTGCAGCACCATGGCATGATTGTGTCTCTCCTCAACTAAAGACTGGGTTTGGGGCTCCTCCAACACATGAACACAGACAATGTCCCTTTACAAGAGCCACATGCTGTAGGTCACACAAACCTGGATTTACAACTACATGTTTTCAGGACACACAGACATGCTGAACCATGCATACATTCCATCCATAGTATGTAAACATGGATACATACATACAGATAAACACATACACACACACACACACACACACACACACACACACACAGCAGAGCAGTGCATTGCCTCTCCACTCGGGCTGAGCTCTGCTCCTGCTTTCATCAAAGCAGCTAAATTATTCATCACAGAGAAAACATTTGAAAGAGTGTACGTATTTTTAACCGATGTGTGCATCGAATGTGTGCACGTGTGTGCTTGAATTTCGTACCTGCAGCTGTTCCCTCATTTTTTTGTTAATATCCTTGGTGTCTTGGACCTCCTTCCTCAGCCTGTCAATCTCAGGATTGCCATGGCAATCATCTCCCAGGCCAGCCCTCTTTTTTTCCGCCTGCAATATCATGAGTGACAAATGTAACATGCCAAAAGGAAGTTTCAACTGGATGGCAGCTTAAGTTAAAGATACAGTATGAGGTTGAATCTCCCGGACTTTATTCTGTTGTTTCAAGAATGAGTCAAAGAAACAGAAAGCAAAGAAATGTGTTTCATCAAATAGGTAAAGTCCATCCAGTTGGACAACCTGCTTCCCCATTTTGTTTAGATGGTTTCCGATGCTTCCTGTAGCAGGCTCACCTGTGCCTGCAGATCAGCTAGTTGGGTCTGCAGCTCCTGCTCTTGGCTCTGCCATCTCTGCTCACCCTCGGCCACGGCGGCATTCAGTTCTATCCTGCACTCTGCTCTGAGACGCTCCTCACACTCTGCCCTGCAGACATACATCAGGACAAGAAATAAGGTTAACCTGTACACTCAATTACTATTGATTCATTCTTCCTAAACTATATTGTTTGGCAATGCTTGAGGGGTAGAAGCATTTTCTAGGTGCCTTGTGTCCTGTCCTTTGGTCTCCTTTTTAAAGGACTATTTTATGGTATTTCTAGTTTAGTAGACAGTATGCAATGGAGAGAGAGGAGAAATGGAGCGAGACAGAGAGGATGACATAAAACATAGGTGGTGAGCCAGATTTGACTCTGTAATTTTAGCCTTCTGTGCCACCAGGACACTCTGTCCTTCTGTCTCTTTATCTTCATCTTAAACCACATGTCAGAACATTTCCTGACCCTCAGTTTAAGACCTTCCCCAATGGCCTTTTAAGTGGAGGGCAGGGAGGAAAGATAAGGAGCACCAAGAAAGGATTTTGTTGTAAAAGTCTAAGCAATAGTGGTTTCGCCATGTTCAGGCTGCTACCTGATCCTGTCCTCAGTATGTCGCTGGCTCTGCTCTAGAAGGCTCCTTTCAGTGTTCAGTCGGCTCTGTTCCAGGACTTTCTCCTCCAGCCTGTGTTTGTCAGCCCTCAGGGACGCTATCTCTCTCTGCTGTCTCTCCCTCTGCCTCTCTCCCTCTTCCTGTATCCGAGCCAACCGGCTCTGAGACTGATGCAGTTCTTCCTCCAAATGAGAGCACTGTGGTCTGTATGTGGGTGGGGCTTCAGGGACCACCTTTTCTTTGTTTTCTTGATGTTGAATTACTGACTCCAGCCTACAGATCTGAGAACACAAACCTTTAAATTCTGAACTTTACAAATTGTATTATGTGTTTTATGTGGTGGTATCATTCATGGAAAATATACAGTGAAATTGAGAGCTGTGTACTTTGACCTCTCACCTCTTTGGTGGCACCCTGCAGCTTCATCCTTAGCTGCCCCCTTTCCCTCTCCAGCCCCCTGCATACCTCCTCACTGTTTCTCCTCTCCTCTTCCAAATGCACACATACCTGCCAAAGCATATCCATTGTCATAAAAAAGTGTTACATTGACAATTGATCTTCAATTTAGCATCTAGCTCAACCATACTAGCCCGGACAGCTCAGTCGGTAGAGCATGAGTTTGAGGGTCGTGGGTTCGATCCCCACATATCTCCCTTGTAAGTCGCTTTGGATAAAAGTGTCTGCTAAATGACTGTAATGTAATGTAATACTACACATCAGCTTATTACTTAGGTTAACATGAGAAGCACATTACTATAAGGATCAAAAAGGACCAGGCCATACATGTGGGATGAAATCTGTCCCTATATATTTACATTTACACTGAGTGCAACGTTGTGTAACGTAAACTGGATGAATCCCTGTGAAAGCTTTGACCCATTATTGCTGTCACCTATTTAATCCAGTTCATTCATGAGGGGGAGGAGGTTAAAGAAGCCAACTGAGACGTGGATTGTGTAAAAGTGGGTACAACTCAATATTAGAGATGAAAACACAACCTTGTACACATGGCGAAGGCTAGTGGTTACTACCCTTCTGAGTGCAAGCGGACGGTGACATGCTGACCTCTTGGTTGGTCCTCTTCTCTGAGCTCAGAGCCTCCTGGGCCCTCTGGAGTTCTGCTGCGTGTCTCCTCATCACCTCCTCTATCGCCCTCCGCACCTGCTCCTTCAAACGCTTCCTGTCCTCCTCTGCCTTCTCCACCAATCTCCTCTTCTCCTCTTCCAGCCTCTGCTGCAGACTGGCTTTCTCCACCTCTACCTGCTCTTTGTTCCCCTCCAACTGTGAACGAACACGGACCTTCTCTACGTCCATTTCCCGGCGCAGTCGTTCTAGCTCCTCCTTTTCTTTCCTCAGACCTTCTTTGGCCTCTTCCATTTCTTTGTGCAGTGCTTCCTTCTCCTCATCTCTCTCCTTATGCAATCTGTTCCTCTCTTTCTCGAGCTGATCCTTCTCTTGCTCTCTGTCTCTCTGTAGGCTCTCCTTCTCTTTTTCGATCTCTTTCTGCAGTTTGTCCCGCTCATCATCGGCATGTTTTTGGACGCGCCGCAGCTCCTCTGCCTGGGCTCTGACCATCTCGGAGCGCAAACTGGACAGAGCGTCAGAATGCTACACACACACACACACACACACACACACACACACACACACACACACACAGTCACACAGTTAACTATAGTTCTTCAACCAACTGTGCTTGTGTCATAAGAGAGTATATGTGTGCGTGTGTGTGTGTGTGTGTGTGTGTGTGTGTGTGTCTTACCTGGCGTATCTGCCGAGTGTGGTCACTGTTTCTACCGTTGCTCTGTAGCTCTAGCTCTCTGTTCCTGCTCTGCAGACGGCTCATCTGGCTCCTCAGCTCCTCCACCTCAGCACACACACACACCTCACAGCCACCACGGCTCAGCAGTTCCTCTGACACACACACACACACACAAAATAAACACCAACAAACACATATGTGAACACAAGCATATACATATGAGCACATTTCACTATCACACACACACATATTGATTGATTATGTATAATAGAACCTGCATGGCTTTACTGCAGACTAAGATGAAGTGCAGAACAACACATGCCGTAAATTCCAGGGTAATTTTGCTGACTGGGTATGATGACACTTTGATGAAACTGTTTACTTTTTCAACGATGCGTTTGTGCATTTTCTGTATAAAGCATAGAGCACGAGGAGAACACTTAATTAAGTTGAGCCAAAATGAATAATGGAAATGCATTCAATTGACTGAGCTCAACTGAGTTTAAACAATATGAGCTTTCTTTGAGAGACAGATGAGCAGGCAGACAGACAGGCAGGCAGATACAGATGGACAGGCAGACTGAATAACTACCTGCTCTGCTCTGCAGCTCGCCCTCCTGCAGTAGCAGCCTCTCCTTGGCGACTGCTAGCTCTTCCTCTGCCCGCTTAGCCCCGCCCTCTGCCTCAGAGACACGCCTCCGACCCAGTTCCAACTCCTCCTCCAGGTCCTGAAGGAAGGCACAAAGGCCGGGAGGAGTCAAGATTTTTGTGTTAGGGCCCAGACACACCAAGCCGACGTCAAAGAACTAGCGGCGACCAAGGCCGTCTGTCAGATCACGTTGCGTCGCCTTATGATGCCTGTAAAAGTTGCACTTGAACACACCGCAAAGACTACAGAGGACGGCCAGCTGACGGCCGACATGCACGTACGTTCTGCGCCTGCGTGAGAGGAAATAACTCTCCATACCAGGAGGTGGTGGTAGTCTGTATTGGTAATTTAAAAAACCCAGAAGACCCAGGATCGCGGAAATACAAACAAACAAACTAGCGTTCGCTCGCCACTTAAACGGTTCAGTTATACTAATCGAGAATATGTCTGACAAAAAGTTTCAACTGGCACTGGCGTTGTCAGTTGCCTTCTGTGTGTGCCCTCTTGAGAGTATTGCTAGCTTGCTTTGCTCACTTCCATTTCTCTGTTCGTGCACTGATTCGCTTAAACTGAACAGTCAATCAGAGAGCTCCCTCTAACCGTCGGCATCCGTGCTGATTCAACATGCTCAACTGGCCGAACAGCCGCCGACATGGGCTGACTAGGGCCGACTAGGGCCGACTAGGGCTGACTAGGGCCGACTAGGGCCGACTAGGGCCGACTAGGGCCGACGGTGTGGGACACACTGAAAAAACTATGGCCGATGGAGGCCACAGACACTCAACGACGGCCCAACGACGACCGATGGTCGGCTTGGTGTGTCGCTTGTGTGTGACTTAGGGCAATTCCCCTGTGGGGGGAATAGAGGGGAATAGAGAAAGACCAAAAATTTGAGGCAGATAAGAAAGAATGCAAGTAAGTGAGAAACAGCGAGGGAGATGGAAAAAAAGATGTCGAGTGAAATGTGGTGAGTCAGGGAGCCATCTAACCCAGCTGTGAGCCTCTAATGTTTTGCTGTGAGGGCTATGTCAGCTCTGTGCCAGCTCTCATAGGGCTTCTTAATTCTTCTGTGTGAGGCGGTAATGGTGGTGGTGCAGCGAACCTCTCCTGCTAGAACTACTCATTAGCAGACAGTTGGCAGGGAATAGCTCTCAGAGAGGGCAGCCTGTGGTTAGACAAGCAAGATCCCCTCTCTCGCTCTCCTCCCCTTCTGCCACTCTTTCTCTCTCACTCGCTCTTTCCCATCAAGACCATCATTAGCTGGGTACATCAATTTCCTTTCACCTCCCTATACAGAACACTGACTATGAATGACCGGTGTGTGTGTGTGTGTGTGTGTGTGTGTGTGTGTGTATATACCTGTATTCGCTCCTGCAGTTTGAGAGTGTTTCTCTTGCTGTCGTCAAGCCTCTCCAGGTGACTTTCCACCTCTGCCTCTGCCATCTTTACTCTTTCTCTGAGAGCACTGTGCATCCCTTTCTTCTCCTCCTCCTCCCTCTCTTCCCATCTCCAGCGCTCCTCCCTCCGTTCCGCCTCCATTCTCTTCCTCATTTCCTCTTTCTCGTCTTTCAGAGCGCCCATCTTTCGCTCCCATCCCTCCCGTTCCTCTTTCACCGCTTTCCTCTTCTCGTCCTCTGCGCGATCCCTCTCTGCCTTCATGGCGTTCACCTCCTCTAAGAGTGCTTTCACTCTTTCCAAGTCCTCCTGCTCTTCTGTCTTTCTCTCCTCCTCCCCTTTCTTTTTCTCCTCCTCTTCTCTCTTCCTCTCCTCCTCAGCTGCTTTCTGTAGCTGCTCACATTGGACCTCCAGCTCCTGGACCTGGACCCCAGCATTCTCCAGTTCTTTACCCAGCTGCAGGCTCTCATCATGGGCAGTGCTGAGCTGGGCCTTGGCCTCCTGCAGCGCCTCCTCTGCAGCCTGGAGCCTCTCTTCAAACCCCTTTCTAAGCTCTGCCTCAGCCTCACGCTGCCTCTCCTCTATCTGGGCGCGGAAACTCTCAAAGTCTGCTTGTACCTGGAGACACAAAGGAATCAGTATCAAACAGCCAACAACCGAAACAAAAAACCAGGACAAACAAACAGGCGAGCAAGCACTCCAGAGTTCACTGGCCAAATCAAAACAAACATTCTCCACATACATTTCCTCATCTCTTGAGTTGGTAAGAAACATTGCATAAGAGCTCATAAGAAGATATCCACGATTGATATTGCTGTTTTATTAGGATACACAACATGAATTCTTAGAATGGGTAAAGTTATAGGATACCTGAACTATATGAACTATTGTAGGCTAAATTAAATTATATTCTGCAGCAGTGATGCTCTTCATCTCACTCTTATCTGTCAAGTTTAGGGGTGGGTTTGTTTTGTTTTTCTCCCTGGCTATTTATGCACTCAATTACAACAGTACACGCCGCCCTTGCCGGTGTCCACCCATCACGTGGCCAGGAGAGTACAAGGGCCCCCTTCAATGAGTTTGCCCATATATACACACAAACACACACACGCACACACACACCTGGGCTCCAACTCTATGCTGCTCATCAAGAGACTCCTGGAGCTGAAGGAGGCGTGTCCTAAGCACTGACCCCTCCCCTTCATGACACGTCTCCATGATAATGCGGTGCAGCTCTTCCTGGTGGGCGTAGTTTAAGGCCTGCAGGGCCGCCTCTTGCTCCTCATTCTTAGTGTTCAGAGAATAAATCACCTGGAGGGAGTGAATGAATCAGAGAAAGAGAGAGAGAATGGGAAGTGGGGGAGTCAGAGGGAGGAGGAGGAGAGAAAGAGTTGCTTTAGACGATTATTTTACCAATTGCAAAATGCAAAATGATATAAAGCTGAAAGATGTTGGTCTATGAGCCTGCTGGTTTGATACTGGACTTATATGGATTTATATAGAAAGTTGCAACTTTCGTGTTGGTCTTGATGATGCTTCCTTGGCCAGGTCTCCCTTGTAAAAGAGATCCTTAATCTCTCTTGGGCTAATCTGGTTACAATGCACATCCAGAGTGGATTCAGATGATTCATGCCACGGCATTGTTTCTTCTATAGTCGTGTAGCTGTGGTATTCCACAACAGCAAGAAAACACCACTGCTTGTCTGCAAACACAAACAATATGGAGCCAGTATTTAGAGGTCAATTTAAATGATGAATGTGATGAAAATTAATATCAATTAAAAAACAGTCAACATTTAAAAAGAGAGTAATAAATGAGTGATAAATGTGAGGTGACTTGAGAAATTCAAAGTCGATTTGATTTTATTAAATGACTGGTGACTCGCACGACAAAACATTCATCATTTGGCCTCAAAGCTGTTAATCATTTGTTGTGAGTAATTGTGAGTAACCTCTGCTGTCAAATGTCAATCTAAAACCACGCCTCTGAGAGTGGAGCAATTTGCTGAGCTTCAGTGGTTGTGGTTTTAAATTGAATTACTTTTACCCTTCTAGAGACTAGAGGTTGCTCACCTTAAATGAATGGCAGTGCTGTTTATTGTTGTGATAAATGATGAAAATGGATCTGTTTTTATCAAATCATTTTTAGTTTTATCAAATAATTTTGCTTCAACCCCTCATACAACCGCTACTAAAACTGGGACCAAATCAGGGACAGATATGGAAACAAAACCATCATTATCCCCAAACATCACTGCTACAAATAAAGGAACAACACTGTCCTATGGGTGTACTGTAACTGAGGATCTGTGAGCCAATACGGGCCAGCTTCATACAGTGATTCTCCTGCCTAGTAGCATGTGTGGGGTCTCTCTCTCCTACTTATAGCATGTGACTAACATGTGAAATATGGCCTGTTTTGGCACACTATTCAATTCACCCTCTACACCATGTCTACAGTGTCATCATCTGCTCCTACTGACCCTGAAGTCTCACTTATCTACTTGCAGAGTGTGTGTGTGAGTGTGCGTGTGCGTGTGCGTGTGCGTGTGCGTGTGTGTATGCAGGGGGTACATGGGCTCGTATTTTATCCAGACGCCTCTCTGTCTGCAGCCCACAGCTAGCACAGCACTGCCGGACATTCCCCCAGTGTGTGTGTGTGTGTGTGTGTGTGTGTGTGTGTGTGTGTGTGTGTGTGTGTGTGTGCGTGTGCGTGCGTGTCACCGCCTCTCTTGCTCACACAGCTCAGGCGGCGTCAACACCGTCTACCCCCCTCCCTCTACAATGTATTCCTTATAACCTAGTTGTTGATATGGATGATGAATGATATCGCCCCAAATACCAATCACAGTGTCACCTCTCTCTCCTGTCAGTCAAACACTGATGTCATACTGACTATCCAATCAAATCACAGCACATGAAGTTTGGCTCATTAACTGTGACTCACGACACAGAGGAATTGGGGGGACACTGAATCAAGGGCAGTCTCTAAGGGAAGTGTGTGTGTGTGTGTGTGTGTGTGTGTGTGTGTGTGTGTGTGTGTGTGTGTGTGTGTGTGTGTGTGTGTGTGTGTGTGTGTGTGTGTGTCTGTCCTCTTTGGCCGTTTTGAAAGACAGAGCGAGGGGGAAGGAGGAAAAACACAGCGGGAGAGACAGAGGACAATTTTAGCATAGGCATTTTGGAAAGTTGTCAGTGATTGGCTACCTTCGCTCTTGCAACGTGAGAGATGGATTGTGAGTGGCCATTGGATCTAGCCAAGCCATAACTCCTGCCTTTTCACTTTATGGGTTAAAGTCAAAAATCTATTTATCTTCATCATAAAAATAGACCCTGCTCTATTTAAGGTTAGCATAAACAATAAAAATGTCAGTGTGATAAACTTGTCACACTGATAATCAACTTTCTAGGTGAAGATTTAGACCACTTCTGGCGTGGCAGCTTGGTCAGAAAGTGGCGAATTGCCTCTTGCTACTGTAAATCCTGTCTCTAGATCCCTGTATCGATCTTGCCAGTCGATAATGTTATTCATGTAGCTTCACAGGCCAGAGGCACTGCCTACTGACAATAACTTCATAGTCAGCAAAGCATGAAATGAATAATCTGTCTACAATGTAAGTAAAGGTGAGCTGAGACTAGGTGTAACAGGAGTGAGATGTAGAGGGGACGGTTGGTGCACAGGAGAGACAGCCGGACAGTTAGGCAAAGAGACAGGCAAGCTCACACTCTCTTATATCACCCCCCGCACACTCACACACACACACACATATCAAAGAGGATACTGGGTGTGCTGGATTACAAAGCAGGGAACATTCTGACAGTGTAAGCTAGATAAGCACAGGAAATCAGATGGATACAGAATTAGACCTGCCGATCAAAAGTGTGGGTGTAGTTACACACACACACACTCACGCAAACACACTTTAATATGCTACTGCTAGTCTCTGTGAGTCACATGGAGAGCCTACTCTCGTTCTTGCTCTCTATATCCCTGTGTGTGTGTGTGTGTGTGTGTGTGTGTGTGTGTGTGTGTGTCTGTGTGTCTGTGTGTGTGTGTGTGTGCGCACAAGCATATGTGAACACTCAGGGCGTGAAGAGGTGTGTTAAGTATAAATGAGTGTGTGTGTGTGTGTCTATGTCGGTCTCCATGTTCACGCATGGGGAGTAGGGGTTATTAAATATAAGGTTACCACCACTGACCCATTTCCCACTTCCACTCCACACCACTCTCTGCCCAAAACACTCAAATAAACCATGGCTCACATGCCCAGCAAACCAAAGCTCAGAGAAAACGCTTACACCGCATATCAGATTTGATGATATTTGATTCTCCAGGGCTCTGGGTCTCATGTTATATACTGTGATTATCACCTGGCAGGGTTCACATAAAGTTTAAGGGGAGAAACTCCTTCAGGCTTCTAAAGAGAGATATTAAGGTGGAAGGAGTGGCGAGGCAAGGTAAAGGAGGAGAGTGAGGTAGAAGGGCTAGGTCGGCAAATTTATGTTGTCCCTAACAAGCACAGACACAAGTGCTGACCCCTCATCTGTGTCATCTTTGTGTGTGTGTGTGAGAGAGTGTGAGAGAGAGAGAGAGAGTGAGAGAGAGAGTGAGAGAGAGAGAGAGAGTGTGAGAGTGTGTGTGTGTCGTTGTGTGTAGAAAAGAGAGAGAGCCTTAACACTTAAGGCAGGTTAACGCACCAATACAAATGCACATACGTACTGTATTACATGCACGTGTTCTCTTGGACACACACACACATGCATACCTATAGGCTGAACGCATGGGAAGATGGGAACTGCATAGTCATCAGTAATTGTCTGCTCAACAAGCTATGGGTCATACCCTGCCTCTGTAAGCATTATTGTAAAGCAGAGAGGGGGAGCATCCCCATATAGGAATGCTTACTGTATAAAACGCCAGGGAGATAAGGCTACTGCTGCTGTAAAGCATCCCTGCCTGCACACTGATATGTGTGCATGCACAGGACTGAACACACACACACACACACACACACACACACACACACACACACACACACACTGAGCATATATTTGTCTTTTCTGTGGAATTGGTGGAGAACTGCAGCCTGCAGCTGATCAGTCTCCATAGAAGGTTCAATCAAATTCTCAAGGGAACAAGGAAACAACTGCTGCCAGATCAGTTAGTACAAGCTCTCACTGGTTGTCAATGTCTGGACAGTGAGCCAGTCACGAAGAGGAACGGGAGCCCTGACCAAAGTTTTCATTTGGGAAAAACCTTGACAAGGGAGGATGTTGGTTTTCTCAGCCACCCTGGCCTATACTGTACATAGTGACCATCCCTAAAAATCACTATCATATTCCTGTAGGCACACTGTGTTTGTGGTACTCAGTGGTGCGTTTATAGTCACAATATCGTATTCTTTCCTCTGGGATCACTAATATTCCTCTGGGGACTTACATTTTTGCTGTGAAATTAGTAGCCCTCTAAAATGTATGATTGGATCACTATAGTTCTTTTTCATAACGGAAATAAAGATATTATCAAAGATATTATTTCAAAGATATTATCTTTGAACGCAAAGGCAGAGTGGTGAGAGACTGCGGGCCAGTCAGATGACCATCAATTCAGTGTGACAGATTCACAGTGACAGTCCGTCCGGCGGCGCGCCTCTCTCGGTGTCACCGGCAGGTCTTACCTTGGTGAGCTGCGCGATCTTCTTGCACATCTTGCTGTGCATCTGGTAGTCGTACAGCTCCTGCTCGATGTTCGGGAACTCTGCCGCAGTCCCGTTAACGGCGGAGCCCGGCCCGGGGGGCTGTGCAGCCTTACCGGCGCCTGAAGCCATGATAATCCCAAGGGGAACTTCCCAGACCCGGGGATAGTCAGAAATAATCTGCCCCCGCTCAGATGAAAAATCACCACGAAAATCCTTTCAACTTTTCACTCGTGCATCTCATTCATCTGTCGGTAGACCCCCTCCCATGAACAGCAGTGCGAGCGAGTCGGTGGGAAACATTTGGTAGTAGATCGGCGGGGCTCTCCTCGTGCGTTCCGGTTGTCCCCCCCCCACCACCCCTCCCGCTGTCCGCCCGGTGATCGCGGAGGTCACACGCTGGAAGTCCATCGGGGACGCGCTCGCGCCGACCGACCGTTTCCTGCTGTCAAACGATTTTTTTTTATTTTAAGAGGGCGCGCTCGAGGATGAAGGCGTGTGTTCCAACCACCTGTCTCGCGGCAGGGGCGGAGAGCAGTGTGTGTAGCCTACGGAACATTACCGGAGACAGCTCGAGCGCACTGCTGCAGTGCTGCCCCGCCCCTACCGGTGCTGCTGTATCAATGGCTGTATCACAGGTTGGGGCGGGGGGTAGGGTGGGGGTCTCGTCGTGTGATTTAACTCCATCAGTCAGATACCGGAACGACGAATACACGGACACCAATTTAAGTAAACAAGGCTAACAAAATGTGCCATAATACATTGCATTTATAAAACGGCGCCAACACAACACTGTATTAAAAAAGAAAGCGAAAATCCTCAATAAATCTTTAAGTTCTAATCAATATAATTACATAATGATTACAATTAAGTGTTATTTTCCGCCGACCAATCCTTGAACAGTAGCTAAAATGTGGTTGCTTAGCGACACATATGCCGAAGTAGCAGTATGAATGTTGATAGCACATTAATGCATGAATGAATGAATTCATCAATACTTATCTGAACCTTTATGTTGTCACAGTTGTGCATTTATCGGACATTTGGCTTCCAACCTCCAACAGGACTTGTCAGAACTGAGAACAGGAAATACCCATTGTATAAAAACTGATGGACTATGACTTAGTAATGGTGTGATATTTTGATGATAAGATAGTCTTGCCCAAGACATGGACACCTATAAAGCAGTAGGGTAGAGTAATCGAGGGTAGACACTGGGAGGGTTTCTCTCTGGACATAGCTGGCCTATGGTCATATGTGCCAATTTGTGACATAAAAGTAGTGCCTCCACTGTAAGACTAATGGTGAGTTTTTAAACCCATACAACATAGCCTAGACTCCATCTCAAACACACACAGACACAGACACACCTACACACGTTATCATCAAATATCAAATTATCAAATCACATATTTGTTAATAAAATACACTGCCCACCGATAATCCCATCCCACACATGCATGCAGGTCTAAAATAAATAGCCTGACGAAGTAGCCAAAAATCCAATATATTCCATGATTTTCAAAGCTAGGCGGCTGTTGTTGTCTGTGTTGACTAAAACGTGGAGCCATATCCGCCTGTGGTGTTAGAGGTTTGCTCATGCCCTTCCCCCAGGTGCCCTGTCTGCTCTGACCCTCCACAGCTGCCAGCATAGCTGCCAGCATGCCAACAGCTGCAGCCTTGCAGGACAGGACAACACCAACACAGAGATTGCCCACAAATATTAAATATGCTATCAATGCCTACTAATCATATGTGGGATCTATGGCTATAATAGATAATTAGCTATTAGATAATAGCTATTATATTTTTGTATTGCTCATATTTATTTATTATAATAGTATGTTCTTCTTGAGAGAAAAACAAATGTTAATCTATTTCTTTCCCATGTGTTGATAACCAGCTTCGTGAGACCGGTGTTCCAGGATTGCCAATGTCTACCCTATCGCAAAGATAGCCAGACTATGTTGAACTTGCTTCTTGAGACAGGTTCCAGATCATCTGTTGTAGGGAAAGGCAGAGTGACGTACGCACTGACCGAACCGAGATTACGTATCTCAACTATCGCGAGAACGACAGTTGAATTTGAAAACACGCGGCAGCGCTACCGCTGGGAGTTGAAAACATCGAGTGGCAACTAAGAAGCGAGAATATATATTGCGTAAAAGGTAAACTTTGTCGATACAATCTGTTGCGCTTGTACAGTTCTCGGTCGGAATCAGTATTTTAGTAAGAGTTTAAGTGTCTATAGTCAACGCTATCCCTAAGAGATTTACCTTGTTTTTCCGCCTTTCGTCCAGTGGGAGGTTAGCTAATGAGGCAGACGAGACAAACAAGCTGCTAACGTTAGCGTAAAGACGTTACTGAATTGTCCACTGTGAACATAGGCCCTACAGTTGTTTGAATGTGTGTATCTGAATGTGTTTTCCCGTAAAGAAAAGATGACTGCAGACAGTGAAATAGAGATAAAGGAGGCGTTTCAGCGCGCTCAGAAGGGCCACAACAACAAGGCTAAGCTGGTGGCCAGCCTGAACAGCCGCTACAACAAGGTATGAGTGGAGTGACTCACTCAGCTAACGTTAATGAATTGTATATGTCTGGTATACCATATTTTATTTATTGCTTTGCTACTAAACATAGATGCCCACTCCTCGTTTAATACACGTGTTTGATGTAATTCGTTAAATTAAAAAAAAGCACGGATATGTGATTGTGTAGTAGTGGTGGTTTGTAGCAATCTTTGTATTGGCTTCTCATCCCTCTGTTTTGGTTCTAAAATGAGAAAATAACTGATACTTTTGCCACCTACTGTTTTGTATTAGGGGATAATTAGATTGTAACATTAATTTTACATTTTCTCTGGTAGTGGTAGCGTTTTTCTTGCTGTGGTAGCTCACCACTGCTGAATAAATATCAAGGAAACTATGGCGACTACCTTGTTTTAATGGATCTACCTCTTCCATTTACACATTGGCCATTCCCACTGCCTTATTTCAAACCAAAACAACTGTTTCTCCTGGTTTTCATCCCGTCACCTGTTACTGATTACATCTTCACTGTCTTCAGTTAGAGGACAAGACACTGTTCCATGAGGAGTTTGTCCACTATCTGAAGTATGCGATGATTGTGTACAAGCGTGAGCCCGCTGTGGAAAATGTCATCGAGTTTGTCGCCAAGTTTGCCACAAGTTTCCAGTCTCAATCTAAAAATGAAGAGGAGGAAGAAGAGGAGCAGGAGGAGGAAGAAGAAGATGAGGATGATCATCCATTTCTGAGTTTCATCTTCAACTTCCTGTTGGAGGTATATGCATGCGTGTGCACACACACACACACTTTTTGGTTTCAGGTACTGTTGGCCCTGCATACAATGAAGAATCATTAGATTGACATTGTGGCAGATAAATTAATGTCTTTTGCAGTAGAGCCATTTAAAACTTCCTTAAATGAAATGAATTGATTATAATTACCCTTTCTTGCATTGATATTCTCCACTGGTTTCTGTTCTGAGCACTTGCTGTACACAGAGAAGCCCTGATGTGATTGATGTCTCTACCACTTTATGTGCCTGGTCCCATCTGTCTCCACACCTTTTCTTCTCCTTGGACTATGTTCCTCACTCCTACAATTCCCTGTGCTATGTTTCCCATCTTTCCAGCTACTCCTGCTTGTCGTCTTTCCTTCTATCCGTCCCATCCCTTTTCCTCATCCCTTTAAGCCCCTCCCCCTTTCCTCAACTCTCCATCCTTCTCTGTTTCCAATGCTCCAATTAATCCTCTCTCTCTCTCTCTCCCTCCCTCCCTCCCTTTCTCCCCCCAGTCTCATAAAGCCAATAGCCATGCAGTGCGTTTCCGTGTGTGCCAGCTGATCAACAAGCTGCTTGGCAGCATGGCGGAGAATGCCCAGATCGATGATGACTTGTTTGACCACATCCACCAAGCCATGTTGGTCCGCGTCACTGACAAGTTCCCCAATGTTAGGATTCAGGCTGCCTTGGCCATGACTCGCCTGCAACAGCCAAAGGAGCCCGACTGTCCCACCATCAATGGTGTGTGTGTGTGTGTGTGTGTGTGTGTGTGTGTGTGTGTGTGTGTATATATATATATATATATATATATATATATATTTATTTTTTTGGCAGGGGTTTGTCTCTTCATTCCACAAATAGTTCTACAAATAGTTTGGCTTATAATGTCCTGATTACACCCCTGATATACATACAGTACATGCCCATATACACCAGTAAATAAACAACAGAATTCAGACTCTTTGTATATGCTGCTTGCTAAAAATGGTCTTTTGCCCAGGCCTGATTGTAGAGAGGTGGTGTCCCTGCTCACTTACCTGTGTTCCACAGACTGTTCCAGTCTCTAACTCTCTCTGTACCCTTCGTTGTTTGTAATCTCATGTCTATCTCTGTATTTATCTATTCCTCTCTTAATTTCTCTTTCTTTCATACTATCTCCCTCTCTTCCTTCTCTTTCCATTCTGTAGCCTATATGTTGATCCTGGAGAACGATTCTAATGCGGAGGTGAGGCGTGCTGTACTCTCCTGCATCGCTATGTCTCCTCGCACCCTCCCCAAAGTACTCAAACGCACGCGGGACATTAAGGAGAGTGTCCGCAAGCTAGCCTACCAGGTAGCCACTCCTGCAGTCACACCATTCTGTATGGATTTATGTACACAGGCCCGAGTAGATTAACGAATAACTAGGTTAATGCTATAATTCTATAATAAATGTTATAACAATATAAAGTTGTTGTACTGAATAGATGTATCTATGTAATAATGATGTATAAGTGAACATTGTTTCGTGACTATTGTGAAATGAGGGTTGCTCTAACTCCAAAATGAAGTTTTGAATGCATTTCTATTTTTGTTTTCTGTTTCAGGTTCTGGCAGATAAGGTCCATATCAAAGCTCTGAGCATTGCACAGAGAGTCAGTCTACTGCAGCAGGGTCTCCACGACTCCTCAGGTAGTAGGTTTTTGTGTGTCTATGTTTGTGACATTACTTTCATGATTTCTATAGTATAGCCAACATTTTCAATTAAGTATTCGTACATGCACTTGGTCAGCAAAAACATACATTGTGCACAATTAGTATACATCTGATTGTGTGTATGTGTGTGTTGTAGAGGCTGTGAGGGCCGTGGTTTCTTCTCGTCTCCTGCCAGCCTGGCTGCTGCGGCTGGATGGGGATGTTGTAGAGCTGCTCCACAAGCTTGATGTAGAGAACTGTGCCCAAACAGCCCTGGACACACTCAAAGCCATCTTCACCAGCACACCTACTGATGAGCTGCTGCAGAACAGAATACAGCTTGACAACAGGTACACTCACACACGGCAAACTCTAGCTCTCTGGCCCTGGTGTGTGAGATCATTCATAAGGTATTCAAGGTTAGATATGTGTTTCTGTGTGTTTTCAATAGGAAGCTGATTGCAGTGGACTATCTGAGCTGTGAGAACGTGCTGTATTGGAGGTCACTGTGTGAGTTCATCAAAGTTAAAGGAGATGAGGGTGATGAGATGCTGGAGCATGTATTACCAGACGCTGCCACGTTCGCCAACTACCTCTACGGGTGAGATAAAAGACAGATGCAGTATTGTGGTCATAACCATTTACAGAATCTTTGTTGTTAGCTACATATTTTACCCTCTTTACAGAGTAACGTCTGGACCTGACAACGAATCAGGAACAGCAGGCCTTTAATGTAGTTTTAGTTACTTTGTGGTGATCTTAATTAGTAACAGAGGAGCTAACCGAATTGCCATAATGACTATGTTGTAACTCCAGGTATCTGAAGGCAGGGCCGGTGTTTTCTGAGGAGCTCTTACTGTATGTAATTGTGTGGCTAGCTCAAGGCTTATAATTTACCTAACATGGCTAGCTAAATTGAAGTGTGACTTTGATATGGAAAGACTGTCCCCATCAAACCAGTGAAGGAACTGCTGCAATGCTCAGTGCTCCTATATTCAAAGTCAATGCATTTTTATCCACAGGATCTGAGTGAGACACCTCAAAGACAGCTATGATCAGATGTCCAAATCAACCTCCCCAAGAGCATATATGATTATACCCCAAATTTAGATGTTCACATTAACTCCTCATTGTTGCTTTAAATCCCATATTGACTGCAAAGCATTATTTCTAACATATATATTGTTGAAAACCCTTGTACACTCATACATACCTTGAGATCCCAGGACACAAATCTACTTGTCCTCCCCAGAATCAACAAAAACTCAACTGGCAGCAGCCTCTTCTATAGAGCTCTATTCTTAAAGAATAGTCTGCCGAGCCATGTCAGACACTCGGAGATAGATCCTTTTCTTCATGTATGTCCCTGTAGGAGCCCTCTGCCCCTACATCACCTATGTGTGTGATGCTGTGTGAAGTGCTTTTTAAATAAATAGATTTTGAGTGGTTCATTTATTTATATATATATATATATATATATATATATTATTTATATAGAAGTGACTAGTTGCTAGTTTGTATTTCTGACTATCCGAGTGGCTACCTGATGGCTAATATGACTCTGTGTAACCCCAAGTGTTTGTGTTGCATCTAATTGACTGTGTCCTATGAGTGTTTTTAGTGTTTTTTTAGATGTACCAGAGGGCGGCCTGGATTGTGGCTGTGTGGCTAGCTCAATGTATCTGACTGCTCTAATAGCTCTTCTTTTTACTGAGTTGTATGACTGTGACTCGGCCCATTGTAGGTATCTGAAATCAGTGCCTGTGCTGTCTGAGGAGCAGAGGGCTGACTTCAACCAGTTGGAGCTGGTCATGACCAAGGAGTTCATCTCCCAGCAGCTCATCCAACTCACCGGTTGTGTGGATACCAACGAGGAGGGCGGCAGGTAAGAACAGAGAGGGTTGGATGGGTGGGAGGATAAACAAATGATGAAAAAATGGAACAGGGAAAGGAGAGGGAGGGAGTGAGCGATGCAGCAGCTCATCCACCTGAACCACTGTCTGGACACCAGTTAGGAAGGCAATTAATGAGGAGGTGTTAATAAACAGAGGGAGGGATGGCTAGATGTCAAGGTTAGTGAGGAAGGGAGAGATGTCAACAGCTTATCCATCTAATCAGCTGCTAGAAAGGAGTGTTCAGAACAATTTAGTCTTTTGTAACAGGTTTTTACTGTCTGACAACTGCCTTTTGAAGTCAAATCCCCATGATTCTGCCCATTTTTGCTAAAGATGTCTCCCAGTTCAGCAGTTTTTATTTTGACTTTGATTTCTATCATGTGTCTTTGTAGGAAGCGTGTGTTGGCTGTGCTGCAGGAGATGTTGGCCCTGCCACAGACCCCTGCCTCTTTGGTCTCCCTGCTCACCGAGAAACTCCTCAGCCTCATCCCTGATGAACACAGACGCATACAGACGGTGAGTTACAATGAACAAATGCACACACACTTATCGCTAGACTCGTGTCTAGAGAGTCCAGTCAATCCAGACTGTGCTCCTTTTCGACACACATAAGTGAAAGTGCATATCCCAGTGCCATTTACAATTAAGTTGACAGACTGATTAGCCAGAAATCAAAATGTCAGAAAAGCTGCAATGGTTTGTACTGGTGTTTACAGATGGACACACTTAGAAAATATGTCTATGAGTATGGACATGTATAAAAATGTCATACGCTATTATCAAAGGTCTATCATCTAAAGTCTTACTATTATCTTAAGTAATAGTAAGACTTAAGTATTACTTATTAGTACTAGTACTAGTATCCTAAGTAGACTTATCTATTATCTTAAGTCTTAGTAAATGGTCCATTCAGTGGTGGTGCCATTAGCACTGAAACTGATGCTTAAACTGATGCTGTGTGTTACACAGGTGGCAGAAATCATCTCAGATGTGAGGGAGCCCATTATGGAAGCAACTCAGCCTGTGGATGAGAATGAGAGCCGCAGGCAGCAGGTCCAGGTGAGGAACTGTCCGCCTATGGAGAGCACCCAGGAAAAACTAGATTTAATTAATCTGTTCCAGCCTCCGGTTTTGTTTTTACCCCAAATCTTCTGGCTGAATGTCAGAAAATGCCACGTATCACCACTGTGCCAAATCTTATTGTGCACACTCCGATTCTGTATGGGGAAAACCAAATGGATTGTGAAGATTTGCACAGATATATTACTGCCTTTATTTAGCAAAGAAATCCGTCTAGTGAAGTTTGGTTACCTTGGATAAGCAGGCCCAAGAGGATTTTCACACCAAGTGCATCTCAGCCCAGGAGTTCAGCGATCTCCCCCCCCCCCCCCTCCATCCATCCTAAGCTTTCTTACCTACTCCCTGTCTCTCCTTCCCTCCCCCTACCTCTTTTCGTTTTGCAGTGGTAAAGTAGTCTCTAGAGGGCTGTAGCCTGAGTAGAGAGAATTCTCGATGGGATGCAAAACTCATAACACCTTCTGTCCGCCCACCCTTTTCCCCGCTCGCTCACCTCACTTTTATGGGGGGAAAAAGAAAGACACAGTTGGAACAAACTCCCAGATGATCTTAGACTTGACCCAACCCTGAATGCTTTTAAATCTAAACTAAAAACTTTTATGTTTGCCTAATTATTCCTCTACTCTTGCCATTTTATTTTTATTTCGTTTTTTTATTTATTATTCTTTTTTCCCCCTCTTTTAAATGTCTTATCGATTATGTAAAGTTGAGTTACCTTGTGTATGAAATGTGCTAAACAAATAAAATTGCCTTGCCTTCAACTGTAGACTACCTTCTATTTCTCTATCCCACTTTCCCTCCCTCCTCCTCAGCTGGCAGAGGTCAAAGTGCGTATCTTGGAGGCTAAGCAAGCGCTGGAAGACTGTATTACAGCCCAGGAGTTCAGCCGTGCAGCAGAGATGAAGGACTCCATCACAGAGCTGGAGAACCACAGGAACCAAATCATCCAGGACATCGCTGAGAGGAGCCAGCCAGCCGACAAGGAGATCCGCACTGAGAAGGTACATATAACTACACAAGAACCATTACGTCTATCCAGCTCGTCAATACATATAACTTAACCTGAATGGATAATATCTACGTTCTGTACAGGTTATACAATAGTCAAGGGAAGGCCTTCATTTTGTGTGTGTTCGTTTTCTGTATTTCAGAACGACCCAGAGACTCTTCTGAGGTGTCTGACAATGTGTGCTGAACTGCTGAAGCAGATGAACATCAAGACTCGTATGGGTCCCACCATGAGTGCCTTAATGTCCTCACAGGTAATCACACACTCATAGCCATCCCTCCCTCGCCACCCCATCCTCCCCCTGTTTGAATCACAACATTGTTCTAATTTTGTCCAGTGTTTCTTTATTTAGTAAAAGTTCCTGAAAGTCAATATTCCTCCCTGTGTCAGATCCTGCCCAGTATAGCCAATGCCCACCCTGCTGTCCGCAACATGGCTGTGGTGTGTTTGGGAACATGCGCTCTCCACAGTAAGGAGCTGGCCAAAACACACATGGTCCTGCTGCTGCAGGTAATGCTGAACAAACACACATTAATATACCGTGACATTCACACTCAACATACATGACGTATAAATCTGCCAGTAAACAGACATAAATGATGTACTGTGTATGTGATATCTCCCCAAATACCATTTTGTTTCCGTAGATCGCACAGTTGGACGAGGTTAAGATCCGTATCAGTGCTCTGCGGGCCGTCATCGACCTGCTGCTGCTGTTTGGCTTCCAGCTGCTTTCTGAAAGCACTCAGACAGCCCTGTCCTCCCATTCGCCAGACAGACAAGAAGAGGAGATGCCATTGGCTGAGGAGAAGGAAGACGTTCCAGGGGACACCGCACAGAGCATACTCATGATGCTGTCAGACTTACTGGACAGCGAGGTCTGTGTGTATGGTATATAAATATATAAGGAACTGCATGCTTTAGAAAGGAGCGGACCCGGGCACGTTAATTTAATAAATTGTATTATTGACTTGTTGTCTTGAGTATAAAACAGGTGAAGACAAAGTTTTACTAAAGTTTCTGTGTACGTCTGCCATACCCAGGTGTCTGACCTGCGTACAGAGACAGCGGAGGGCCTGGCAAAGCTTATGTACACCGGCCGCATCTCCAGTGCCAAGATGTTGGCCCGTCTGGTATTGCTATGGTACAATCCCGTCACAGAGGATGACACCCGTCTACGGCACTGCCTCGGCGTCTTCTTCCAGCTCTATGCCCGCGAGAGCAGGTCATGCACACACACTCACACAAGCAAGCAATGAGGTCCCTGGTAGATTCCTTCAAAATTCACAAATTTAGCATTATCTTATCCAATAATTTTACGAAATAAATTAGAATATTATTAGCAAATGAATGAATTGCAGCTCTATTACATTTAAAATGTGATTGCTCCCAGCTCTACGCCCTATGCCACATGTTATCAGTTTGTGTATCACATGTCTGCCTATTTTTAACTATTTACAACTGCCTTGGCGAAATGGCTATATTTCTACAAAACAAACTAACATGGAGTGTGTTTGTGTATATTAGGGTCCACCAGGAGGTTGTGGAGGAGTGTTTCCTGCCTACGATACGGACTCTGATGAACGCCCCAGCCACTTCTCCACTGGCTGAGGTGGATATCAGCAATGTGGTTGAGCTACTTGTAGAGCTAACCCGAACGAGTGCCCTTATCAAAACGTCAACCAATACCGAGGTAAGGAACACTCAGCCCAATGTGAACTCGTATTCAGTTTTTTCCCTCCCACAAATACATTTATTTATTTCTCCAACACAAATTAAGCAGTTATAATTGTCAGTAAATCCTCCCCTTGACGTTTCAGTCAAAGTGTAAGCATGCAGAGACATAATTTACTTATTTTTTGGTGCACATGCATGTGTCCTCAGGAGGTGTGTGTCCATGACTACTTGGCAGTCCGAGTATGTGGGGAGATGCTGAAGGACCCCACGGCCCCTGAGGTGCGTCTCTATGCAAAGACTCTCAGCAACCTGGAGCTCAGCACAGACGAGACCATCAGGAGAGACCTGCTGACACTCCTACAGCAGATCACACAGGTATACACCCATAAGTATACACAGAGACATGCACATATACACACACAGCCACTCCTTAACTGCAGATCACAATGTAGTCCGTCACCTCCTGACAGTATTTGGAAAGAATTCTCTGATGAACAGGATTTAGCGGCGTTTTTTTCTGATTGTCAGTTCAGGTGGTGGTTCCTATTACAGAACTGTATACTAAATTGACTTTCTTGCATGTGGGGAAACTCCATTTGATACTCCTAAATTGGTTAAAACAGTTTGATCCACGTCTGCAGGATGTTCGATTACAATTTATTCTCCTATGTTGTTTCCATGCCTCTTAATTTCCCTTCCTCTGTCCATCCTTCCATCATTGCGTCTTCAGGTGGTGAAGGATCGGATCTGTCTCCGTGCTGTAGAGAAGATGATTGATCGGCTGGTAGATTCTAAGGAACAGGCTGAGCTCCTCAACGCCAGCGCCCTGCAGCCACTGGATGTCAATGCAGATGGTACACACACAAACACGATGGCTATATATCCACATAGTCTCTGAATTCCTATAAAAGCACCACCTCACAGCCCATTGAGCATCAGCGTAACAAAAATGTGTTCAGCTTAGCGTCTGTGTCAAACCAGATTTATATGCAGTCTGGCATAACTCCTCCTGTAACAGGATTATCTCCTATTACCAGAATGTTGCTAAGTGGATTCAAATATGCCTCCATCCTACTCAGTGTCTGTCTTGCCAAGAATACAGTGAGCAGAGAGAAACTGCAAAACTATGAATTTTCTTTCTCTGTCTTCTGTGTCACCGCAGAGGCTGCAACAGAGGATCCATCTAAATCTGCCAAGAAGCCCAAAAGAGGTAATGTAATGTAGACACCCCCAGGTATTTTTAGACCTGGCTTCTCTTCTCATCTACCTGAGTAAGAGAGCTGCCTCGGCATTGTGAGACAACCAGTGTGTTTGTGTGCACAGGTCAGAGGAAAGGCTCCACAGCCAAAGGGGTCAGAAAGCCTAGCAGAAGGGCAGAGTCATCAGAAGAGAGGTGAGTGTTTACTGTTATGGCATAAGGGAACATTATTGCTTTCCCTTATACATGCCATACCAGAGTATACCCATTAACTTGATTTGGCCAGCTTTATATCTTCATTTCCTCTTATTTTGCTCCATTCTGTCTTGGCTACCAAGCGATGGAGAAAATGTTCCAGAGTCTGTTCCTGTGGCACGCCCCTCTCGGAGGGCCAAGACAGCGGCTCTAGACAAGACAAGGCAGGACCTCACTGCCCTCATCAACCAGGAGGCCAACATGTCGTAGCACTCAGGTCATAGTCATTTTAGCGGGTTAGCGCCAGTTCAGTTTGTTCAGTAAATTCAATTCCAAGTCATTGGATGATGGCAATCTTAATATAATCTAGACTTTTTTTAGAGTGAAAATCTTTGCCAATGGATGATTTCCTGTTTTGTCATTTTAATCTCAATAAAAGTAACATGTATCACCAAACCTTCTTTTCTTGTTAAACCATCAGCATATTGTAGTTAGGCAACCGTGAGTGTATGTTAAATGATGGACATGTATCTGTTGCCAATTTCCTCATGCACTGCATAACTAATCATCTGCCAAAATAAAAGATGTCTGCTGGGTTTATCAAGTGTTAGTGCCTGTGTCAAGTCAGAGGGAACAGATACTATATGATGTTGCCTTGTAATATTGTACCTTTAGGCCAAAAAGAGCAATGACAAGTCAAAATTTGCCAGATGCTTATTGTACATATTCTTTTTCACCACAGGTGTCTGGCAGGGTCTTGCTCATTGTTCTGTGATGCAAAGCACTACTATGTAGTGGCAAATGTGTTTTATCTACTGAACAGAGAAGTGTAAGCCTTATCAAACTTACAAGTATTTCAAAAGAATTTTATTGTTCTAATAACACAGACAACTCTTCATTATATCTGTTATGGACAGTATAAAAACACTTGAGAAAGAAAATATACAACAGAAGTTTAGCACCAGAGACTTCAACTGAGGGTCAACCCCCCCTCCCCTCATTGAAATGGAGACCATAGTGACACAAGGGCAGTCAGGCACACTATACACTACAGGTTGAAGTTCTGACCTACAGAGACATCCTGGATCAACTTGCCCTCTAAATGGAAGGCCAAAAAACACTGGTCCAAGATTAGTGTTTAGCAATCAACTCAAACGATGTCTAGCACATGGATGAATAGCAAGAGTAGGCCTAGCGGAGCCCTAGTGGAGGTATGCTTCTCTTACTGCACTTGAGAACGGGAACTCTGAGGAAAACCGTACAGCAATACATCTCCCACCTGCATTTTAACTTAATGTCTGGACACCGTTACTAAAAGAGCCTAGAGCTATTATAACTATTAAGGGTCTGTTCAAGTTTATTTCTGGGGAATGAAGCAGGTGGTAAAATATAGGATGTTGCTATGGCAATGTCCTTGGAGATCACAATACGTGGCTATATAAACAACCGAAGACACATCCCAGGCCATCAGTACTTGTGACAGTTACAGTTCAATAACATCCATTCGTCTGTCAGCGATAAGATAATTACTACATATTGATAGATTATCTGTATTTGTATTGCACCTAATAGATTCTCTAGTTTTACAGTAGGGGTGGTAGTGGGACTCTGGATGTGCAAAATATGGGGGTGGATTGGGTGTAGTGGGACCTAAGGGATTAATAATCTCAGATGGAATAGTGCAACAGGTAAGTCTGACATTGACATACGTGAATTAATGCTTTGGGTGAAAACAAGGAAGACGATCACATAAAGATACCCTTGTTAAAAACAAGACAGATCCCACAAACCAACAATAATGAGAATCTACATTCTACAACTGCATAATGCCATTTTCTTCACCATTTTAACTTACCTCTCAGCATTTTGAGGGTTAAGGGTTAAAACTAATCATTTACAGTCTGTGCTAATGGCGGTTCAGAGCTGAGGCTTGCAAATGTCGTTTGAAATGATACTTAAAAAGAAATAGCGGTGTAAAAAAACAGGTCTTCTGATAGGCTGTTGGCTACTGTGGTTCCATACATGACTTTATAGTCATGGCCCATACATAGATACTGATTAGGGGCTCTTCACAGCAAGTATGTATTTGTCCAATGACTTACAATGGAACAGTGATCTTAGCATCAAAGGAAAACATGGGAATCAAAGCCTGGAGAGCTTCGTAGTCAAATTTCAACATGCTTTCCATTCTTTCTCATTTGCATAAAAAAAAAGTGAACAAATGATTAAATCTCCTATCTGGAATCTGAATAGTGGGTCACTGTTTTTAAATTTACACAGACACGTAATTGATGTTATAGAGCTGTGCATCTGTATGGTGCAAGCAGTGACCAAAAGCATATGAACAAAAAAAAAAAAAACTGTTACTGGTTCCAGGTTGAGCCTTTAAAGGCAAAAAAAAAAAAAAAAAAAATTTGTCTAGAAAAGGTCCTGGCTCTAATTATGAATTGTGTTTGAAGGAGATGGCACTGTCCTTATGCAGTCAAGCTTTGTCCTTCATTCAATACAGACATTCTGACAGGGCTCACTGTATAAGCACTTGTCCCATTAAACCTGTTTGACTTGATTTGATCTACTACATGTTCAAACAGAGAGAAAACCAAGTTGACATTAAAAAAAAGAAACATTCTGTACATACATATCCATGGACTTACAAAAAAAAAGAAAGAAAAAAGAGCAGGAGTAAATGGAGCTCGTTAAAAATAGTGCAACCTCAAGCTTTTGTTAAGTTAGACTTAGACTGCTACATAATTGCTGAGTGTAAGACTGGACCAAAGTGTAGTGGTCAGTCTATGTGGTCAGCTGAATGTCCAAAGGCACCACGTATAACCACAGTCTCATTCCCACGATGGAGGAGGCTTCATGCTTCATTTAGTTTTCTGTCAGATAAAGAAGAAAGAGAACAAAAGTTGACTTGGTAGTGATTTGAAAATTAAGCTTGATAAGAGGATCACATTTTAAAGATGTTTAAAAAAAAAAAAAAAGGAGCACCATAGTTACCAAATACAAAGTCACACCATCTTGGCCCGGTTAGGCCCTTCACTCGCGATTGTCTCAACATTTTCGCAGGTGGTGGTGGTTGTGGTGGCTCAGTGGACACAACCCCAGGACTTTTATATTTGCGTTTCTGCCTCCCCGGCTGCACCTCATCCTGCTCATGGCTTGATTTTGATGCCAAATTTGCCAACTCTCTAGAGGCAGCCGCCCTTTTCCTCCTCTTCCTCTCCGTTTTCACAGCTTTAACAACCCCTGTAAGCTCTCTTTCCCTCCCTGCAAAGCAGTAAGCAGAAGGTGACCCATCATCCAGTGTCACTGTACAGGAGTCCCACTCTTCCTCTGCAGTTGACTCATTGTCTGGGGAGTTGATCTTCTTCAGAAACACCCGACATTCCTTCAGTGTTTCAGGACTCCAGGCTTTAGAGCTGAGTCTGTGCTCTTTGGGTACATCCATGGGCTCCTGAGTTTGGTCAGCAGAGCTGGTGGTACAACTGCTCTCTAAACAGTCAAATAACTGACGTGTTGCTGATCTAGAGAATGCTTTATGTCTTGGTTGCAGTGCAGTTACTACATCACCATTTAAACTTGCAGCTAATCTCCATTTAAATTCCTTCTGATTGTTCCTATGCCTCTTTGGCCACTTATCCCTTTCTTTCCGTGTTAGGAACCTTGCCCTTGCCCTTAGCAGAGTGGTTGGGTACTTGCCAAGTGCTCTGCCTCTCCACCATGGGGCTCCTTGATTGAGCCTGCCTGGCGCAAACCTTGGAGTGAAAAGTTGTCGTTTGATGTTATCTGTTGAGAATGATGCCTTGTTTCTGTTCCTTAGCCTTTCCTGGGCCTGCTGATGCTCGCAGGGACTCTTTGGCACAGTTTTGGCAAACTTCTTGATGTGTTTGCGGAGTCGCTCTGCCTGGGGACTGGGACAGACACTTTTGTTGGCAGAATGAGGGTAGTGCATGAATTCATAAGGATTTCGGGAGCTTGCCTTCTTGACAATGGCCAGAGACTGGGTCTCTGTGGTCTGCATAAACCAGGAGCAAAGCTGCTGCATGCTACAGGAACTTGGTTTGTTAGGGGGGCAGTCAAACAGCATTCGAACAACAGAGGAATGTCTTGGCTTCTTGGTAAATGAAGTGATGCCTTTAATGCCCAATCTAGATTTAAAGGCGGTTTCTTCCTGGTTCTCGACACTGTCTGACACCCAAGTGTCAGAGACAAGTCGTATTCGCCTGGCAAGCTCCTGGTTTAAGGTATTTTCCTCAGTTGATGCTGTCCACCACCTTACTGCCTCTCTTGGGGGAAAGATGGAGTCTACTGACACCCCTGCCACTTGGCCCAGATCCTGAGAGATGCGCTTCCTCTCCTGTCCAAAGAGCTGCCTTTTCTCCACTGGGATTTGTCCACCACCCCGAGCCTCCTCCCGTTTCCTTTCATTGCTGGCCTTGTTTAGCAGAAGCTGTTTAGAGCGCCTCAACAGAGCCGTGCTATGGCTGTAGGACCTGGAGGTGGAAGTGGCCACAGAATGCAGCAGGTAGACTGAGGGTTTCCTAACCCTCACTGAGTGACGCACTGCTAGAGGTCGATCTGTCTGTCTGTCTGTCCTTTCATCCTTTGCCTCTATTTGACTGTGATCACTGCTTGTTTGAAGATTGATTGTCCAGGGCTCTTTGGCAGATTTGAACACTGGGAGGAGTGCTTTCTTTTGACTTAATGTTTGTGGAGACTGCCTAGCATCCCTATTCATCTGAATCTTGCGTTGCCGAGGAGATACTGTGGTTACTGTGACTGATATTCCAGAGATTTTAACTTTTGCAGGTCTTCCTGGTTTCCTTATGGGTACAGCACCCTCAATCTTCTGGCATTTAATATTTCTGCTGGAGTGAGGGGCAGACTCTCTGTCTTTCACAGGTCTGACCAAGTTCAACTCATCTGACCAATCTGTTGAAGCAGCTGTGACACTACCAGAACTTGTCTGAGAGCTTTGTGTTAAACTGCTTAAGTCATGGTCTCGGCCCACTGCTTGCCAAGCATCATGGAGTTCTGTTTGCAGCTGCTCAAAGCCCTCAGACACTAGCCGTTTGTTTCTCCTTGATCGGCCATACACTACTGTTATTTTGAGGTTCTTGTTTGTGTTCTCCTCTATGTCAGATCCTAAAACAGTATTCACATTTTCTGCATTTACCCCCATTATTGGATCAAGAGCCTTTTGCTTACGTGGTCGACCAATTGGCCTCTTCACCTTCTTCTCCAGCTGTGGTCCCAGCTTCTTGGGCCGGCCCGGACGCCTTTTTGGAGGAGTGGTTTCATGGAAAGGTATTAAGTCACCTGGCGATCTGTGGTTTTCACTTCCAACTGCACGCTTAGGTGGAGTACCTTCTCCTGATCTTCTGGCACCTACCCTAGGTGATGAGGAAGCTGACTTGGGTGGTGAAGAAGCAGACTTGGGTGGTGTGGAGGCAGATTTGGCAGGCGAGGTAGCAGACTTTAGTGGTGAAGAAATAGATTTAATTTGTGAGGTCACAGACTCAGCGCCCTGGCTCTTTTTCTTTTCCACTGTCCCTGCCCATGAAGACTCCTCACATGGGTCAAATGGTTCCTCTGCTTGTCCACTAGAACCTGAGGCTGCCGACTTGAGACTATATTTAACTCCTTCCTCATCCATCACTGGAGACACATACATGAGTTTGATTGGGCTAATGTATTGGATCTGGGTGTTGGGAGGGCTCTGGACACAAGTGGCAGAACTATCAGAGCTGGTGACACCCAACTTTGAGAAGTTCCGGGGTGTTCTAGAAGCAGTTTTTATATCCTGTAGTGGAGATGATCGTAGCCTTCTGTAAGGCATGGCTGCACAGTCTCTCACATCTGTCCTATTCTGTGAGCTGTGTATAGTAGGACTCTTCTCTGTGGCAGCCACAGTGAGTGGAAAAACCTGGCTTTGATCCTCAGTGTAAGTTCCAAATGGTTCTTTAGATGTTGATTCAAAGAAAAGCTCCCCCGTGGGTTCAGGTGAGGACAGAAGGCCATCTTTTCTTGATTCAAGCTGGTTGGCCTTAACATCTGGGATTTTGGAGAAGCCATGCAAGGTGCTAGATTTCAATGCCTTGTCCTTTGGTGTTCTCTGGTTGAAGATGCTCTCAGAGAAACATGCGACAAAGTACATCTTCCTGGGCTCTGTGACATAAGAGGAGAACCGTTGTGGAGGGACTATATTTCTCCTAGATCTTCTTGCGTCCCTGGAGTGGCTTGAGAGAGATGGAAAACTGGTCATCTTTCTCCCTCTAATCAGGCCTGTGGTAAGCCTTACCTCTGTCTGGTGTACTATCACTATCAGAACTTTGACTTGATTGTACTTCATCTTGGTTCGTATCATTTCCAAAATTGCTACCCTCTCCATCTATTTCACAGGCCCTACTGCACTGCGTCATTGAGGCTGTAGTCACTGCCACTATCTCTGACTGTAGACTCTCTCCTTTTAAGCCTAAGTTGTAATACTTTGTTTGCTCAGTCATGGGTATTTGGGTATCTGGGGCAATTTGCTCCTTTTCCTCGGTGGCTATCTTCCTTTCTTTCTCCTCTACTTTAATTGTCTCAATTTCCTCTGTTACTATCACTGCATGTATCTCTTCTTTTATTTCAACCCTCTCCTTTTCTGCAGTGAGCGTGTTCCCCTGTCTCTCCCTAACCCTTTCAATACCTGCTTCTACTCCTTTCTCTATCCTAGATACTTCACTGATTTTACCCTCTTCTTGTTCTGTCATACTCTCTATTTCTTTGTCTTTAGTGATACTGCCTTCTCCCACCATTACACTTTCCTTCCATATTTCCTTTCTGATTTTGTCCATCTCCTGTTTCGGACCAAGTCCTTTCATTTCTTGGATCCCCATTTGTCTTTCAGACTCCTCTTTAACTGGGGTTGTGTCTGATGAGCTTGAAGTAGGCAAAGTAACAGTATTGCTATCTTTCAATCTAACCCTCCTTGATAGCTTTTTCCTACAATATGGTGAGTCAAACATGGCAAGCTCACGTTTAATTTGTAAGGAGTGTCTTCGGGTTGAGGCATGATCAGCAGGTGTTATAGGTGCCATAGCAGCGAGCACCTCCTGACGCCGGCGGGAGCGGGTATTAGGTGACTTGGCCTCATTGTTGTCATGGCGATGGAACAGCTCACTGAGGTTGTAGTCACTGTCACTGCCTGTGTGAAGCACTGTGGTGATGATTTCACTCAGATGGGCATCATCGTGAAACTGCAGGCTCTGATTGGCAGAGGGAGACAGAGGCTGCTCCTTTTCAATGGTGTGAATGGCTGAGGAAGTCTGAGGTGGGTCCTTCTCCAAAGGTCTGATTGTCTCCAGTTTCTCACTGAAGCGATCAACGACATCTTGCAGTAAACTCCTGTTTGGGTTTTGCTCTGCTTGACTTCTTCTGGGAGTCCTACACTCCAGCTCCTCTTCTGTGGCTGTATCCAAACCTACTTCCTGCTGGCTTGCATCCATAACATCTTTCACCATTAGTGGGAGAGACAGGTCAGCTCTGTCATCATGTCTATGGCAAAGGAGGGACGGTGGCTTTTCCTCAGTTTTGCTATTAATGTCTGAGGGGATGGGGGAAAGTGGGGGAGGAGAGGGGCTCTGCTCTCTCTTCAGCACAGGACAAGGAGGATCGCCATCTCCACCACCTCCCTCTATTGTGTTCCTGACCTGAGCCAGACAGGCATGGTTTGAATAACAGGGACATGGGTGGGGGTTGTGATGGCTACAGCAGATTGATGAGGCAGGGAATAAACTGGAGGAGGAAGTGCACAGCGAGGGGGATTGGGATAATGAAGGAGCGGATGCAAACGAACACACCACATTGTCGATATGACCTACAGCCAGGCTTTGGCAGGAAATGCAGTGGAGGCAAAAAACAGGGTAGGCTGCCACCCTGCAGCTCTGCACACAGCAACAGCCCGAACCCTGAGGAGCTTTGCTTTTACAGTCACTGAAAGGGTAGTGATGGACGCTACAATTGGACTTAGAGTCTGCTGGATGGTACAGGGTGCTACTATGACCTTGATGATCGCAGTCAGTAATAGGGTAGTGAGGGCTACTGCTATGGGCTTTACATTCACTGAATGGGAATGGACGAGGGGTAACATTATCCTGTGATGTTACCCCACGGTGGCAGCATTGAGAGTCAGTCTGACCAACAGGTCTGTGATGGGGTAAAGACAACAATCTTTCCTGGTGTGCCACCTTTAGGATTTGGTAGAGTAGGGAACGGTGTGCTGGGCACAGGGAGCACAGGACAGCTTTCAATGCAGAATTCTGTCCACATTGAGTTTCCCATCTCACTGGATCCCCCAATTCTTCTGTAAAGGATGGCAACAGGAAGCTAGAGACAAAAATACAAAGATGGGAGTTAAGGTTTATTCATAGCCAAGCAGAGTTTTAGATGGCATTTGACAAAAAGGTACTCATGCAGAGAAACGAGTTATATATTCAAAAACTGCTATAACCTTCAGATTGTTTATTCCATCATACTCAGGTCTTGCATATGATTTACACTTAGTCCATGTCATGTTTATGTTGCTGTATTCCTGCTCTTACTCCACAGCATAAAGAAACTTCACTTTAATAAACTGCTATCGATGTCTAAAACCCTAAACCAAAACATTATATTGGTAAAATAATCATAGGGCAACTGGATGTTACAGAACTGCTTTATTGACGAGTTGCTGAAGGCAAAAGATAACATTCTGCCGAAAGCAGAAGAGAACGATTGTAGCAACGCTCAAACTGAAGGTAATCAACAGCACTCCCACTGTGAAACTAACAGATCAATGAAAAACCAAACCATTTTATTTCTCTAATTTTATCAACTTAGTTCTGCAAGCAATACATCTTTACTATAAAAGAGTCATTGATCTTAATAACATCCATTTGCTCAAGTGTTAAATTTTATGTCATTATTTTCCGGGATTTAAATATCTACTCCAGAACTTGACAGGGTTCAGCTGGGTTGAGGACTTTTTAAGAGCCTTACATATTTTGAGGTTGGTTTAACACACCAAAAGATTAAGAAATCATTTCAATAAATCCATCTTAACATAAACACTAATCAAACACAATGTTTAGTAAGGGGAGTAAGCTCAGGACAAAATAAATGATATAGGCTAACATTTAAAATTGTTCATGCAATTGTAGCAATACACGTTTCACACTGCATCAAAGTGCCTCATTACAAATCAAGAACTACAACAATCAAACTAGTAAAATCACAGTTCTGAAGCACAATCAATAAGTAAGTATGCAGCAACATCAATAACACATTTTCCACCAAAAAACGCTTCTTATAAATCATAGTGCAACAACTGATTTATGCATAAATAGCTGATTTCTGTAAAATGATTTCATAGATTTGTCAGCAGTTCAGTCAAAAATAAATAGTAGGCTTAATTCAAAAACAAGCCCAGTTACATTATGGAAGTGTCACAAGAATATACTGCAATAAAACCTATATGGTGAAATAATGATTGTTTTTTCTCTAAGGTTAGGCTCATTAATAAACTGGCCTATTGATATAAATAGCAGATAATTCCCAGAGTAGAAACAACATGCTGCACTTTGCGGTAGCCCCAAAGACAGGCACTGGTGTACTGTTATGAACAGAGACATTCAGCGGTTGTTTAATTGCCAAGGTTACAGGGTTGAAATGCCACTGAATGTGAAAAAAGCTTAAAAATAAAAAGCTTTACTGCAAGCCTTTGAATTACGAAGAACACACAGGTAAACAACTTACAAAACAATTAAATAACAAGAACAAATACATAGCTAAGAACATGGCATATCTCCTGCAAATGTCACAGGGCAGAGTTCATAAATAAACCATTTCTTTAACATTTTCATACTTAGTCAAGTAGTTGACTGTATATAATAGTTTAAAGGTTGTTGATGATGAATTTACACTTAGGTGTTGTTCCTTGAGAGAGAAAGAGCTCATACGTGTTCCTTGAGTAAGAAAGAGCTCATACCCCAGCATATTCAGTATATATGACAATATGGAGGCCTAGATGTGAAACCAGACATTGGGCTATAGGCAGGCAATAAGATAAGTTCAGAGAGGTATATGTGGCAACGAGGTTAGAGAGACAGGCAGGCTGACATCACAGGAAGCAGCTTTGTGTGGGTAACCCTGAACTGCTGCTTTGGAAGTAGCACTGCTAATGGAATAGGCCCAGCTAAGAGTCAGAAGTGAGTGTAGAGACAACATTTAGGATTTCCCAAGACACAGACAAGGTAGCCTAATAGCCTTGCATTGAATCAAATCTTCACAATGCCAACTTTCCACCAACATCTTAATTTATGGTAACCTCCAGTAGCCTACATGATCACTCATCAATAACATGTAACCCTATTCATAAACAAAATAGCTGCATGTAACCATGGAATCATATTAACTATGTTCATTACGTTCTGTATTTTAGCTACGTTTCTTTGTGCCTGGGAAATGGACCCATAAAGTACAGTTTTAAGCAGCAGTCATGTATGAGTTTGACAGTAATACAGCTACAGTAGCAGAGTTAGTAAATATCTGTGATTAAAAAAAAACCATCTTTTACAAACAATACACATACACAATAACATACCATTCCCAAGCTTATCAGTGCACATTTTTCAGACATGCTGCACGGTTGCATTCCAACTACATCCAATACAATGTTCAGACTAGCTTTCACAAATAGAGGGAAAAAACATGGACACAAAATGGCTTTCTCAAGCTAATCTCTTAAAAACAAATTAATCTCCAAATGAAGATGCAGCTACCAGAGCAGTTTGCACTGTTAAAAATTAATCCATCTCCCCATTTGCAGGAGTGTCTAACAATAGCAATGAGTTTATATGTTATAATCGCTCTAAGTCACTTCATTAATCTGGGTAAGCTACCCAGTGAGAAAGAGACAAAGCTGCAAATGACAATCACCAGCGCTCCAGTAACAAGGAGCTTTAAGAATTGAATCAAACCTGAATAACCTAACAGCCAGAGAACATGAGAGTCATACTTCATTTCTTAGCTCTGAGGGTTACACAACTGTGTTTCTCACCCACGATCCTAGGGACCCAGTTGGACAATGCTATGTGTCAGATTCTTTGCTCCTGAGCAAACAGTCTGACCCTTGGCCACCAAAAATTATAAATATGAACAAGATAAAAAATAAATCTGCTTCTCAATAAGCGTTACCTGGAGGCCTTTAAGATATATACATTAGTGACTGAAATGTAATTGAAACCCAGGACTAAGACTGAGAAACACAGCTGAATGTATGACTATCACATTATAGATACACAGTTAAAAGACCTGAATAGTAATCATCTATTTTTAAAAGGCATGTGTTGTGTTGTGTCTCCAGAAAACATTTATCCTGTAAGAGGTGATGAGTTCAAGTGTTGCGGAGTTGTAGAGGCGTTTTGTGGTCTAGAACCTCTTTGCGACAGCAGCTGAGGTGATAGTCCCTGAGTTAGTGGAACCATTCAAGGTACCAGAACCAGATGAGTTGGATGAACAAGAGTTGGTGGATTTTTTCTTGGGTGGGTTTTTCAGTGTTCCGGTGCGCTCTTTGACTTTGTACTCCAGTGTGCTGTGGGGCACCCCATAAACCCCCTGGGCCCTGGACACGCTCATGCGACCTCCCATCACCATTGTAATAGCCTCCTCCAGCAGGTCATGGTCGTACTGGCGATATCGCCCACGCTTCTTCCTTGGCTGCTTGTCCTTGTCCCGGCGGTCTGCCCCCTCCTCAGAATCATCCAATGAGGACCCACATGGGCCCAGGCGATGAGGTGAACAGTTGGCCCCACCCATGTAGGCATCTGGCAAGAAAGGAGGTCTGAGTTTGAAGAGAGCTGAAGGTCTAGCAGCAGTAGTGGATGTCACAGAATTGGTAGTACCCTCTGAGGGGTGATGCCGGGTTTCAGCCATGCTGTAATTCTCAGCAAGGCTTGACCTGTTGAGGTCAGACATGGAGCGGACCTGGGGGATACGCAGGGGGGTGGGGGGCTCCAGGCTGGGAGTGGGGCTTGGTGGGGGCTGGAGAGCATCCCTGAGCTGGGGAAAAGAAAGGGAGAGGGTCTTCTGTAGACCACTCGGTTGATGAAAGGACAGGGAGGATGAAGGGAAGCGAAAGTCTCCGTTCTCCTCTGTAGCTCCTCCAATTTCTGCCCGCTCTGCCCACGCCGCCACCTTCTGTAGGACCAAACGAGCCTCACCGCCCAGCATCGACGACATCACATTGTATGATGTCACTTCCTCCCTGAAATCTCCATTTCCTGTTGAAAGGTGGCGCAGCAGCCCCATCCTTCCCTCGGCCCAGCCCTCCAGGCCTTGTCTCAGGGTGTGAAGGGGTATCCCATAAAGCAGCGCAGCCTGCTGCTCCTGCAGCCTCCCTGAGCGTACATCCTTCAAGGCCTTGGACAGCAGCCCCTCAGACAGCTCCCAGCTCCTCTCAACGTACTCCTGCCTGCGCTGCCTCCTAAGGATGGGAGGACCAAACAGCAGGGTCAGGTTGGAGGAGATGGAGGGGGTTTGGTTTTGGCATAGGGGAGAGAGAGGGGGGGGCAGAGCGAGGGGTCCACTCCTTTATGCCTTGTGTTGGTAACATCACTGCGTCTCTTATGTTTCATGTCTGTTTTCAGAGTTTCTGGACCCTCATTCACACACACGCTGCCGTGTGTCTTTCATGCACACAAATTCTTTGTGTGTGGCAAAGCCTCTTCACGTCCAGGTGGGACAGTCTGTGAATGGCTGTGGTTATTTTGGCACTCACACACAACTGCAGTTTTGAGATATCCTTCAGTGAGGGTCCTACGTGCTTGAGGGTTGAGTAATCAGACTCATCATAACTGGATCAGTAAAAAGGAAGTAAAATCGTTCTCCAATGTTCTCCTCATTGTACAATCCTGAGCTGCTGGCAAATGTTACATTACTGTGCCGTTATTGTGACGTTACCGCTCAAGAGATAAAAGAGTCAACCCCATAAAATCAAAACACCAGACACAAGCTAGCCCAAACCTGACCGGACCAAAGCACTGCTTGGACAACCCAGTATGCATATCATTCAGGCCAGAGAGAGAGGTTAACCTGTCTTAAATCCAAATGATAAAGATGACCATTTGGTGATACAAGAAAATACAGATGCTAAGCATCTAGCCATAGCCATACCATACATTAGGAAGAAAATGCAGCAGACAATACTATCATAATCAGAAGTGACACACATGCATAGTAGCTTTGTCATGGGAGGAAAAAAAGGCTTATTATGCATATGTAGCATCCCCAGTTTTACTTAGCGGTAATGACCGGGTTTTCTCATGAATTTTCCTTTGAGGCAAAACATCAATGAAGTTCATAGACAGAGCATTGCAAAGACCAATATTAAAACAGCACTCACCCTGAGGCTTTGTTATTTGCTGATGATGATGTTGAGCAGGCAGAGGTCCTTTTGGAGAGATCGAGCACACCGTCTGTCACAGGGAAGTTACAACTGGTTAGGAAATGAGTCTTGAGTGAATAACCCAATGTTTGGTAGCTTCAGACTTTGGAATGGCCATAATCGTTGGTCACATGGTGTTAGAACCTGAAGTAGGTAATAATATTTAATGTATGTCATTGTTCTGAACAAGCAATGACTGGCTACCCTGACTGGCTTCCCTACCTGGCTGAGGTTCCCTCTCCTCCTGGCTGCGACTCACTGTGAGGTCCAGAGGGGCATCCAACATGTCAGACTGAGGTGAGGAGGTACCAGTGGTGAGGCCATTTGTGGTGGTGTTGATGGGGCTCTTGGAGGCATACTCCATGGCAAACTGATGTATCATCTTCTTCATCAGCTCCTGGGCAACCAGAGGGATGTTGGAATCACAGGCAAAGGACTCATCTAGTAAAGAAGACACAGATGCAAACAACAAGACAACAGGGTGGATCCTCAATCTGCTCTTGTAAACATAATTTCATATTGGGTAGAAGAAAATAAATATTTAGTTTTGGATGTATCACCAAGCAAAATTAAATATATGTTGATAGATTTTCCTGCAGAATCTCTTCTTTATGTGAGGGGTGGGGGGAATTTAGGGTTTGCAAAATTCCCGGAAACTTTCTATGGGAATTAATGGGAATAAACTGGAAAGTTCAGGGTTATTCGTACTAGCTGTATTTACCTTGTCATATGCATACATAAACATCAACATTTTGCTTTGTCATAAGCAGACATGCTAATTTGATTTGTCTAATACAAATCAAAAAATGACATTTTTACTTCATTTAGTATTCAGTTGAATTTTAATCGATGCTTTACAACAAGAACATCAATGTTTATTAAAAAATTTAAATGTAAAGGAATGTAAAATTAAAGCATTTAGTTAGCATTTACCTCCCTCCCCAAAAAAAGTCCCAATTAAAATGTAGAATGAAAGCTTCCCAAGCCTCTCAGTTTTTCCTCTAGGGTCTTATCAGTGTCCTCTTCCTGGACCTCACCAATGACCTTCTCAATGTCCTCAAGGTCTGAGTCGTCATCTGCGTTAATTTTCTTTTTTTTGTAACTCATGTCCTCTATGGGCTTCCATATTTTAGACGTTTTTAGCTTTTTGACATATTTGCATTTTTTTCCCATTCCCAATGTCAACAAAGCAATTCCTTTGCAGTTGAATAACAAAAACCCTATATTTAAAGAGGAGAGTCCCGGCTTCACGATGCAATTTACAGTAAGTCTCCAGATGAAACTGTCGCTGAGATACAGAACAGAACGTTGAATTTCCTGACTGCCCCGGGTTCAGCACACTAAATCAAACTATAACCTACATTCTTGTATGACAACAGAGAACTGGCTAGCAGAAGGCAGAAGAAACTAGGTAAACATATTGTGATTCAGTATTTGCTAGTTCAAATTAAATACCATAGGACAAATACACTCACCAGCCACTTTATTAGGTACTCCTATTCATTAACGCAAATAGCCTGCTCCTCCAAACAACAAATCTGGTGGCTGCAACTTAATATATAAAGCTTGCAACATGGTGAAGTGGTTTTGTTTTTTGTTCGACCAAACATTAGAATGAGAAAGATGCGTGATCTAAGCGAATTTGACCGTGGTATGATTGTTGGTGGCAGACGTGGTGGTTCCAGCATCTAAGAAACATCTCAGAAACAGCTGCCCTCCTGGGATTTTGACCACTACAGTCTCTAGTTTGCAGAGAATGGTGCCATAAATAAAAAACATACAGAGAGCAGCAGTTCTGTGGCCAAAAACACCTTGTTAATGAGAGGTCAGAGGAGGCAGACTTTCAAGCTAAGAGAAAGGCCACAAATGCTCAAATAACAGCTCTGTACAACAGTGGTGTGCAGAAGGGACCTTGTTGAATCCATGCCGTGAAGAATTCAGGTTGTTCTGTCTTGGATTCTATTTGGACTTGGTCTCAGCCACTGCTGGGTGGTGTATTTATTTAGATCATAAAATCAGAACATTTAATACAACTACTCTATTTCATTGTATCAGGGTATCATCAAAATAGTGTGATTGGAATCACAATCTGTAGTCCATGCTGTGGTGCTGAAAAAGGCTCAACACTGGTTTAAGTCTTAACTTGATCTTGACTGATCTGACTAGTTCTTTGTCTTGGCCAAGGTGGTCATCACAATTACAACCCTGTGTGCGAGTCACCAATTCTACCTAAACTAACTTCTGCTGTCTAAAGAATTATTTGTTGAGAAGTAACATTGATCAGTGGGTTGAATTGTGAAGAATCCCTACATTTTAGATGAGTTCTTCACAACAGAGGTGCCCCCATTGCAGGATTTCCACATATAAAAGGGCAACAAAGATTGTGACCATGCATGCACATCGAGGTTACAACTTTTTCAACTCACCTTTCTTGTGGAACACAGCTTGGAGGAACCTGTGAGCTGACTGGCTGCTCTCAGAGAGGGTTGTGGCCTGACAGGGAGAGTAATCAGAGGGGGAGGAGAGGGGAGAGGCGGCTGCAGGGATTTGGTCCTACAAGGAAAAGAAAAGTGAAATTACTTTACTGATGAATGAAATATCAGACTGCCTGTTTTTCTACTCATTGGCATAACAGTGCTAGGGCTGCATGATTAAAGTGTTAATCCTCAATATTTTGATGTTAATAAATACTTTTGATACTTTATATGGTTGGCATATTTTTTAGCAATAGCCATGCAACATATTGGCGCTCACTAAGCGCTTTTCTACATGCAACTTTCCATTGCTGCCGGCCGAGTCCGCCATTCCCAGCAAAAATATTGCACGCACAGGAAGTGATGCATGTACGTATGGCTTGAGGGTTGCCGAATGTGGAAGTGACCGGGTGGCGGAGAGTTTGAAAAGCAAGCGGAGTTGGTGTTTCTAGATTGTCGACTCGACGAGGCTGAACAGACAAAGGAAAGAGCGCCACCTACAGAAACTCAAACTTCATCAACAGAAACAATACTGGCCACTTTGTGAAGTGGGCCTGCTCTCTGGGAAATGCAGTGCCGAAACACCACAGCAATGACCGCTTATCACCAAAGATGTCGCTAAAAATCAACAAAACAATCTCAAATTATCACATTGATAAAATTTAAATTGGAATTCTTGAGGATGTGCAATATCTAAACTGCACACGGCTGCAATTACTTAAATTTCCTAACTTCACACAGTACCAATTGAACAAACTTGACTGATCTGCATCTGTTGGAGAGTCCCAGTCCCATGATTTCCAATCCAGCAATGAGCACGTTCACATAAAAAGGGGCAGGTTTTGTAACAAATAAGCCAATCGCATGAAACATGGACAGATCCAGAGCAGCGTATTTAACATGAGATGAAACTTTATTGATCCTCGTGGGGAAATTAGGTCGTTGCAGGAGCAAAAGTAAAATGATTCAGCAGGAAAAATTAAATGGAAAACAAGACACATATAGAATATAAAAATAAGAAAACAAAAAATTGAAAGAATTAAATAAAACAATAAAAGCAATAAATTAAAACTATGAACAAATGTGGGGTTATGGAAACATATGTTGCCGATAATTTCAACACGTTATGTAGACTGTAAAAGTGAGAAGTATGAATTATTATAGTAAAATTATTACTTACATTTGAAGAACATACTATTATAATGAATAAATATGAGTAAAACAAAAAATAAAACAGCGAAAAGTAACAGGCTAGAGAGGATTACTGGAGGAAAATTGCAGATAGTGTAAATGTTTCAGTAAATAGGCTTATTACTGCCCGTCAATAAGGCAGTGGGTATATTTTTCATTGATACAGTACAATGTATTGCACTGATCACTCTCGGGAACACTCTTCATTATTGATAACCAGCCAGCTATTGTAAGCTAGCCGCTATTTGACAGAAGCACCTTTTATAGCCAGAGTGGGCAAATCGGCTGGAAACGCTACAAACATTCATTAGATCTCTAATATAATAAAATCTGTTTATTCAATAACATCCCTCTGTACAATTAGTTTTTCATTTGATTGCAATGTTTTTGTTCATATCTGGTTTTGTGAATGGAATTTTTGCAGTCAAGTTTCTTTTCTTTTTTTTTAATGTCCATGGTTTCCTCAGGGAGTGATGAATCCATTTTCCCAGAGTTGATTGGTGAGGAGGTGGGCTTTTTATCCGTTCAGATAGCCTGAACATAACCTGCTCTGGAGCAGCCTGAGCGAGCCACCTTTGTGAGAGTGAAAATCCAGGGTTAAGCCCAATGTTACCTTGCTAACCCACTAATCTGGCTTTGAGAGACAAGCCTGTGTCCACGAGTCCACAATAAGAACAACACTAAACAAGAGTGGTGTTCATGGGAGGATACCAAACCAACCACTACTCTCCACAAAAAAATATTGCTGCCTGTCTCACGTTTTCCAAAGACCACCTGGATGTTCCATAAAGCTACTGGAACAATGTCCTGTAGACAGATGAGACAAAAATTGAATTTTTTGTCCAAAGGGCACAACGCTGTTTGGAGGAGAAAAAAAAACTGCATACCAACAGCAAAACGTCATCCCAACCATGAAGTATGGTGGAGGGAAAATTATGGTTTGCGGCTGCTTTGCTGCATCAGGACCTGGACGGCTTCAATCATTAAGGGATCAATGAATTCAAAATTGAATCAGGAAATTCCCCAGGAGAATATCAGGGAAACAGTCTGATCTGAAGCTTAACAGAGGTTGAGTCATGCAGTATGACAGTGACCCCAAACACAAAAGCAATATCTACAACAGAACGTCTTAAACAGGAAAAAAGTCAGAGTCCTGACCTTCACCCTATTGAAATGTTGTGGTATGACCTGAAGCAAGCCGTTCATGCAGGACATCCCAAAAACATCAATGAACTGAAACAGTTCTGTAAGGAGGAATGGTCCAAAATATCTCCTGTGTGTCTGATCAGCAACAAGAAAACGTTTGGTTCAGGTTATTGCTGCTAAAGGAGGTTCCACAGGTCAGTTTTTCCAATCCAGGCTGTTAACGTTTGAACAATATGTTCAATACATGTACAAGCTACAAATTTGTGTTTTATTTGTTAAATTACATTGCGTATATCTATTTTTATGACGTAGATGAAGATCAGACCATATTTTAGGAGCCATTTACACAAGAATGCAGGTCATTCAAAAAGTGTTCAACTGTATTTGGAAGTAGTTTGGATTCAGGAGAGCAGACGCATCTCAAACTCAGGTACTATGCAAAAAAATGTCAGCTGTAATGGCAACACCTCAGACAATTGCAGCAAGTGCAGTAGTGCTTTAAGGTGCTCAAGGGGTACACATTATTGGAGTGGCATAGAGCAACAGTAACTATACGCATGCTCTGACGACCCATCGCTACGCCATCTAGGGTGTCATCAGAGCTAATCCTGTGGGCACATCCTCAGACGCACCCAGACTTCGCCAGGACTGAGATGAGATGCTTCGCCCCTTGCACATAGTTTAACTCTTAATGTTTATCATATTGCAACTCAAATCACTATCATGATCAACTTCAATAATAGCAATATGAGTTTTGCCCATATTGTGCAGTCCTAATCAGTGCACCCATTTAAACGTAGCAATGCCAAGTTAATGACGTGACATGTTTGTTTAAATGGTGTAAACAGGTGGTGTGAATTTTCTATGCTGAACTTAATACCATTGTAAATAATGTTTACACACCATTTAATTATTAAAATTGTCAGAGCCGGAATGGTCTTTACTTGTCTAGCCTGGAGGCAAAGTCCAAGCAGTGTTTATTGCTTTGGTTATCATGACACCAACTCTTACACAAAGTTTATCCAGGGGCAGGTTGCAGAACGAACAGTAGGAGCAGCTCGCTTCCCCTGACCAGTCATCCACCTCTTCGGGTTCACAGTCTGAAAGACACAATCACACACAAGCAACAATAAATTCATTAGGGTATGGTTACTTATGGGTCAAAATCCAGTGGGTTATGGATTGCATGTTCACAATAGGGAGAATGGGATGCAGCAAAAATATGTTCCAAATTGCATCACTACATACCACTGTCATGCCAAAAAAATGGACCTACAGTTCTGGATTATTGGCACTTATATTTTATGCAAATAATGTTCAATCTTTTCTGCAATAACTGAAACAACTTCATGTCTTCACACGTTCATCTGTTTATTTAACAGCACATGATCAAACTACGTATACAAATCCCCAAAAATCTTTTGTGGCTTCAAAATTGAGTATGCCCCCCTTTTCTAATATTTAGTTGCACAGCCTTTCCTGGTGCTTTTGGGTCATTGTCCTACTGGAGGACTCATGACCTTTGACACCCAGTTTTCTGACACTGCGTAGCACATTTCGCTCCAAAATGCTGTGGTGATCTTCTGATTTCATGATGCCGATGATACATTTAGTACCCGAGGCAGCCCCCTAGCATTATGGACCTGCTGGCAAAGATAAATCGAGCCCTCTAATATTTCTATTCCTGCAGTGGGGTCTTCGTGGCGTCTGACCATAAAGCACTTCTTGGTTCAGTGTATGTTATGGGCTGAAACCATTACCCCAGACCTGTCCAGGTCAGCCTTGAGGGCTTTGGATGTCACACGATGTGCTTTTTCAATGGCTTGCACCCACATTTGACGACATCTGAGATCAATTTTACTCTTGCCACCACCATCTCCTAGGAGATTCTTAATTTCACAGGTAGCAAGAACAGCAGAACATTGCTAACTGTGGAAACAGGAATACCATGGTCTCTAGAGATGGCCTTTGAGTCTTGTGAACGCTTATGTTTGGTGATATAGTTTTTCTGACAATCTCAGAGTTATTTTCACAGACGAACAGAGAAGCAGAACGGATTTTAATCACTTTAAAATGAATAATTGGTTAATTTATACCATGTGGGCACCTGTAACCTGTCACAGGTGAGTCGAGTTAAACTGCAAAAAGAGAATTTATTTCCTGCAACAAAATTGATTTGAATTTTTCCAAAGGGTGGGAATAATCATGGCCACTTTTCAATTTTAAAAGCATGAAAGAGTTTTCACACACTGAGCACACTCATGGATGTGCATAGACAAAAACCCACCATCAAATATATTGAGGTCTCTCAGCAGCATGGGACCATAGATTCCCTCCAGAATGCTTTCAAACCCTGCAAGACAGAACACATTGTTTCCGCAAAATAATTTTGACGAAAAATAAGAGACCATATCATACTTCATATGCATGGCACCCAGGTACATGTATGGGCATGCACATACACTTTTAAACACCAACAAATTATCTCAACCAGTTTGACAGTTAAAGCTGACATTTAGACAGGTACGTAGCGATGGCATAGAGCCACAAGCTTGTAACCAGTCAATTATTTACACTTGCTTCTAATGCAGTGTCGTTATAATCTGGTAAACAATACGGATGAAAAAGCATTGCTCCGCGCATTGAGTGACAGTCGTGTTTTGTTTAGATCGATGTTACTTTTGTTTAACGTTCGGACCGCGAAGAAATCCAGCTAACTTTGGCGACCAAACCGATTGACTACTGCAGCTTCAGCATAAACGGTGTTCAAAATAGAAAGATGGTCACGTGAGTAACGGCTACCGGAGGCCGTTGAAATAGATTCTTTCCTCAAATTGTACTGGCAACATTAGCCGCTGTAACGTTGCCATCCCCTCCCCCAAATAACAACGTAAACTGGCTTGAGAGCCCAGCGTTAGCATACCCAACGTCTGTCAGCAACACCTGACGTTTGATAATTAACGTTCTAGTTAGCTGCAGTTCATAATTGATTCATACATAAATGCTAAGATAACAAAAGTTCACCCTCTCCTTCAGCGTATCGCAGGATGAAGTAAAGCAAGCCTCGATTAGTGGCTCAGAGGGGACAAAGAAAACGGGCCAAAACAGATGGCTAGATAGCCAGCTAGCCAGTCAGCAAATGTTAGCCTGCCAGTTTAGCCGGCTAAAGCTGGCAACCAAAGGTGCCAGGCTAGCTAGCTAAAAGCTAAATTAGTTAGCCCACTTTAGCAAGCTATCTAGCTAGAGGCAGCGAACACTTTCAAGCCCGTGATTTATCCTTAAAATCTCACAAATAAAATCGCATGTCGGTCTCACCAACGCAGTGTATCAACTTGTGCCGCCAAGAATCGAGTTCCCGCCTGAACCCTTTCCTTTCTGCCGTGCATTTGGAGCTACGGCACTGTGCAGCCGCCATTCTGTCCGTCCTCCTTCCCCCCTGCTCTCCCTCTGCCTGAACGTCACCAGGCGGTGAGTTTATCAGTGCTGCAGCTGCCATGCCCCCAGACAACCGCTAGGGGGGGGCTACAGGGTGCGAGGTTTTACAAAGAATCCGGCCGAGGCAAAAGTGATGGCCTATGGGTAAACTGGATTTTATTGCCACTGTCTTTATTATTTTCTCTCCAAATCTCTGCAAACCTTTGGACTCAAACTACTTCAACATACTTTCAGCTTAAAACTCTAACTTTAAAATGTTCAGGTGCAATAGAAGAGCAGATGTTTATGTGATACTCCATACTTTTCATAATATTTTACTTTAGTTCTTATTTTTCCCATGGAATACTTTGATCCCTTTAACCTTTCAAGTTGAAGCAAACACACTTCCAGACGCTTTCAGTGAGCCCGTACATATTCTCCAGGAAACATACTTTTCTAGTTCAGTCATCATTGATGTGAACCACCTATGTATGGAAGAAATGTAAAATATGAGCAGGTAAAATGTGTAGGCTATATTACTTTCAAGGTTTCTGAATAGAAATAGCTGGAAGAAGGACAGATGGGCTGATCATGGTTCACTGAGTCACCTCTCCTTGTCTGTTCCATTTAGGTAGTGCAAAAGTTCAACATTTGGGTTAGAAAACACTAATACCTGATGCACAGTCCATTAAAAAAACCTCACACAATTTCATTTGTATAAGTGGGGTTGATCTCCTAGCAGGATAATCCAGATATGTACAGCCACAATGAGTGTCTGTACTTAACGTAACTGTCAATGCATATGTGTGTGTGTGTGTGTGTGTGTGTGTGTGTGTGTGTGAGTGAGTGTGAGTGTGTGTGAGTGTGTGTGTGTGAGTGCGTGCGTGCGTGAGTGCGTGCGTGTGTGTGTGTGTGTGTGTGTGTGTGTGTGTGTGTGTGGTGTGTATGCAGTGTTCTTGGCGTAGTTGACCACAGGAGTCCAGTTTAATTTAGGCCTCAGCTCTTCATGCTGTGAGATTAGGGATAGGTTAGGCTTTAAGCAATGGATATCAGGTGCACCAGACCTCAGATGTCCATGTGCTGAATTTTATTTTATTTCTTTAAACAAATGGCTATCTATGAAGAATTAGCCAGAAAACAAGAAGTATCCCAAGGATTTGTTTTGTAAATCCCATAGGCTACTAATGCAAAATAGACCAAAGTTAGAGGACTTGAATGGCTACCACTGTTCAGCTGAAGGGGCTTAACCAGCTCAGTTCTCAGTGGATACTTGCAGGATGTCTGAATTATGTAGGTAACCACATGGGGGCAGCAGAGCACTTTATGTTCTTCAAAACATATCAATTAGGCCCAGTGTTCATAAAGATGTTAAGAAGTACTGGTGTACATAGCTCACATGTGAAGTCACTTGATGAGTCAAGTCACGTCGTTCATGAAGCAATACCTTGTGATACCTTACGACAGTTCTCTGGTCTCTGCTATACTTCCGGTAATGCAGAATAACAGAAAGACGTAAGGAGAGAATAACGGACACAGAGAAAAGGAGGGCATGGAGAGTGTGTGAGTGATTGAGTGAGGGGGATACAGAGAGAGTAAGAAATAGAGCTAGAAAGAGCGATGAAGGGCTATAGAGCAGATAGGGAGATGAGATTGAAGGTTGAACTTAAAGGAGACAGCAAGTGTCATGGGCCCAGCTGGAATTTGTTGTCACGGTGACTTAGAGCGCGGTCGCCGTGGAGATGGTGATGAAAGACGGCAGTCTGGTGAACAGCATTCTGGGCCGGAGCGTGACCAACAACACACAGCCCAACCTGCCCTGGGGACAGAGGTGTTTATGTGCAGGGTCACCACAGTACTGAGTGGGCGTGTGTGTATATGATGTGTATGCGTGTGAGTGTGTGTGCGCTGGGCATGCATGTTCACGTGTGTGTGCGTGTATACTACGATGTAGTGCACTTGCAGCCTGACAGAGTGTATTGAGTGACCAGGAAATGAACGATGGCTTAGCACCAAGGTGGTGGTCCCTGTGTTGCCTCTGCTGCAGCCCAGAGGAACTTTTAACACCTCAGCCACCACCAGATCTCATTACTACTACACCACACAGCCCTCACTGCAGTTAGGGACAGTCAGAGGTGTGTGCATGCATGCATGTGTGTGTGAGTGTGTGTGCACGCTTGTGTTTGTGTGTGCATATGGTTATGTGCATAAGCGAGCACCTGGATCTTGTTATGTAGTTCAGAATGGGGGCACAGTAGCCACACATTTTAGTTTCCCTCCATTTCACTGCCTCACCAAGTCCAAACACAACAGCTACAAATAGACTGTGTCGACAAACTATCAGGTATTAAGAATAGCTACAGGCTGGAGAAATCAAGAGAACTCGTTGCACCACTGATGCAAAGAATAAGGCCTGTCCTCAAAGAACCAGGGCAAGATAAGGACCAATTCATCCATCTTACTTATTCTACCGCTTTCGTCCTCCCCACTTCTTTCTCCTCCACTGGCTCACTTGCGTCTCCTCAGTTCCTGTTCGCTCCCTAAAGAGGGCAGTGTGGATGATGCTTGTCGAGAGGTTTTCAGTCAATTAAATTTACAGGTGCATTCCAAGAGCACATAGGTTTTAAGACGATTAAAACCAGCTCTCCATACGCAATAAAAGGAACACCTCACATATTTAATATAAACAGGATTTAGCCGGTATTAGGTGGGTTTTATTGTTCACACTAACAATTAAAGTGGCCTCGGTGCACTGGCTTGGTACGAACTCACTCTCCTCGCCCCGTGTGCCCTCGAACTGACTATGACGCATGCTTCCCTTTCGTTTTTCTGATTTCATCTCGTCCTAAATTCAAGACCTCTTGCTGAGTTTACTATGTTGTAACCAAAGGGGGAGAAACCTCAATCTTTTGTGCGCTCTAACCATGCCGCTTCGAGATTTTTATTCTTCTAATTCTCAGATAGATTTTATTTGACCGCCCTGTGGTGTGCACAAGCCTGTGGGGATCTTGCTTAATTAGATGGGGCTAGATAGATTAGAAAAACACTCCAACAAGGATTTATGTGTAGAAGCTCAGGCTCACAGCCGAGTGGAGTTGGCTATTCTTAAGGTGGTGATTTGTGACAATTGATGGATTGAGTATGCCATTCGTGCTAATACTTGGATTCAATGTGTTTAATCATTTGTACATAGAATGAATCAAAATGAGTCTTTTATTGGGGTAAAACCACAGTCACTGTAGATTGGGAGAGCCCAGGGTCTCATTGTGTTTTTGGCAACAACCTCCCATATAATCCCTGACATGGTACAGACATCCACCACACTTTAAGCGAGATCCTTCCAATGGGATTTCCAAAAATCACTTATTTAAACCGCTTGAGAGCCTTGGCATTGTTTTTATGAAAACATATGAAGGGGAGAGGAATTTGAATGCAAGCAAAATAAATATGGAAATGATTACCAAGGTGTTTTCAAAATGTGTGTGTGTGTGTGTGTGTGTGTGTGTGTGAGGCTGGGTCCTGGGGATCAGTGTTATGGTTGGAGCATGGCCATTCTGATTACTACAGAGGTGCAGTATTCTCCTCCCTACAGAATCCAGTCTGAAGTACTCAGTTCTGCTTCCCATGTCCAAGCATATAAGGCTGCATTCACCATAGTGCAAGCGAATGTATAGAAATCTGTTCACAATTCCTATCAATGAGAGATGGTGGTCACTGTATATAATAGTAAAGTTTATTTGTATTGTTATTGTGTGTCTGTTAGTAGTCTTAAGTTTCTCTGCCTTCCTTTATGCAGCCCTGCCAAGGCCAGCGCTCTCGGTAGCGACAGACTTCAGAATTAGAGCAGTAGATGAGCAAGGTAAATAGGAAGGAGGGAGAAGGGGCAAAAAAGAGGAGGGAATGAAGGAAGGGCTGGTGTGTGTGTGTGTGTGTATGTACATGCAGGCGTGCGTGTGGATGTGCATGTGGAGAGCTGAAGAGCTGTACTGCTGTGCAGGGAGACACCAAGCCACTGCTGATCTGAAGAAATCTTTCATAACATCTGCTCTGTCCAGCTGTTTTCAACTGACCCTCTCTCTCTCTCTCTCTCTCTCTCTGTCTCTCTCTCTCTCTCTGTCTGAGCTGTCTGTCTTTTGTTCATTTGGGCAGGTCTTTGAGTAGAGGGTCCCAGTTAGGAGTGTGTTAGTCTGGAGGTAGGAGCTAAAGGGGGCTGGAGGGGCTGACGCAGCACAGGAGGACTATGGAGGATTATCATTAAGTATGCACGCAAAAATGCACTTGACTTTGAAGCCCAAGATTCATGCACACGCACTCAGAAATGCACGCATGCATACACACACATGCACACACACTTAGCAGTTGAGGGAGGGCAAAGGTGCACTGTGAGTGGGGGTGGGAGGTGGAGGGTCATTTAGAGTGGAGGTGCATGGGGCCAGACCTCGCCTCAGGGATGACAGGGGGGGAGGGAGGGAGGGAGGGAGGGAGGACGGGAGGAAATAGCCAAACTAAAAACACATGCAAGGTCAAGTTTACTCCTTCATCTAGCATATCATAGAGGTAACAGCCACAGAACGTAGCAAGCAACCATGTAATTGTGAGAGTTATCAGTCTGGGTTTTTCTGTCTGCCTGTCTATCTTTTTGATTGTTTGTCTGTTTGTCTGTCTGCCTGTCTGTTAGACTGTCTGTGTGAATGTTATGTTGTATTATCTTGAGGGACATCAAATAAGGTGTTCTTCACCATAATATAAAGCCTATGGCACCACTAGGTATGAAAGCCTCAACCAATTTAGTCTCTTGGTGTCTCTCGCGCTCTCTCTCTCTCTCTCTCTCTCTCTCTCACTCTCTCTCACTCTATCTCTCTCTCACACACACACACAGCTCCAAAAAGTAGAAAAAAAGCCTCTAATAGCTGTACTGAGAGAGCAGACATGGCACAAAGCAAATTTAACGTCAACCCCGGTGCCCTGAGCCTGCATTCAAGTCAGTAATTCTCTGATGTGTCTTCAGGAAGTGTCAACTGGTGATGTTATTTACAACCAACCTATAAAAACGCTGCGGCCGGGGCCAGGTACAGAGTTCTCCGCTGTCATTGGCCGAATCAGAGTATTGTGTTTTGAGAGGTCTGAAACGGCCCCCTGCTTATCTCTGAGCATAACGAAGACTATGTTTCCTAGTGAAGACAGACCAAGAGAAAGAGACAAACACTACCTCCCACATACTCATAAATCCAATATTTTCAGACGAGTGTGATGTTTATCTAATGATATTGAAATGAAATAGTAGTTTGATATTTGAAGCTGTCAGTGCTCACACAGCACTCATAAATCCAGGCAGCTGTCTTCCTGTGTGTGTTTGTGTGTGTGTGTGCATTTATGAATCGTCTCTCCGAGTCATGTTTCTGATAAGAGCAGTGGCTCACTGATAAGCCAACACCAGACAGCAGTGGGGTTGTCTCCCTCTCTGGGTCCACTAGCCTGTACCGTATCCCCCTGCCCACCTGCCTGCTGGCAGATAAAAGGAGACAAGGGGAGCTTATTAATACAAATGAACCCCTTTATTAACCGTTAGAGTTCGGCAGGAAAAGACTGGGGGAAGCAGTTTGCCTGTAAACCAAAATTTGAATTTGTCACCTTCTGGGTGCTCTGAAACGTGAGCTCACATACCATGTCGTTGTGCTGTTTGTGCTTTAGTGTATAACCACAGTGTTGCGGTCAGTAAGGTGAGTGCGTGTGAACCCTGGTATCACCCGGACCCAGATGGCACTGTCAGAACTCCCACAATGCAATGCTCAGCCAGGCACCTTGTCCGCTGAAGCAGTGCTTACCCCTGACCCATCACACACGCACACACAGACACACACACACAAAGTCACACATATACGGACTAATATACTGTATATACACCCATACACAAATGCGAGCACACATGGTAATGCACACTCGTACATGTGGGTACGCGCACACACACACACACACACACACACACACACACACATGCACAGACGTCCATCCAACTGAAACAAATGCCAATCACAATGTGTATGAATGTCAGGCGAATGGACATCCTGAATGATATACAGCAGGAGAGAGGAGCGGTCAAGGGGGAAAGAGAGAGGAAGAGGTTGGAGAGAAAGGCAGCTGTCTTCAGACATCATCCACCCCCACTGATAACCCCCCCCCACACACACACACACACACACACACACACCACAAGCAGTAAATATGGCCCATCCCACCGTGTGCTAAATACCTGTAATAACTGACCTTGTACTGTGCATGTGAGTGTGTGTGTGTGTGTGAGAGTGAGCTTGCCGCTTGTCCTCTTTCACAGTGCTTGTATATATGCTTATCCATATGCGTATGTGTGTGTGTGTGTGTGTGTGTGTGTGTGTGTGTTCCTGCTCTGTCTCTGAGGTCTCATACTCTTAAAACAAAGAGGTGAGTTTCCATCTATTTTTCCAGGGGTGTGCACCCCTTCATATCCGGCCTCCACGCCCCTCTTTCTCTCCCCCCTCCATTCTCGCCACCTCCCTGCCGCACTTTCCGCGATGCTCCTCTGCCCTGCTGTCTCTCTCCCTTCTTCCCCATGCTCCTGTCTCTCACTTGTATTCCTCGCTGCTGAATATAATAGGAAAGACCGCCTCTCCCTCTTTCTCTTTTTCTCACTCTGTCTCTCTCTCTCAGTAATAGAACAGGGTTTATAAGGCTAGGCAGGCCAGGCTAATCTAACCCACATGCCAATAGCGCTGTGCCCATTCTCTCCCCTGCTCTAATGACGCTAACACAGACTCTGAACTGTGTGTGTGTGTGTATGTGTGTGTGGGAACACCAGACCTGGCAAGAGAAAATCCACTTAAGTATGGTCCAACAGTGAGACACCGGAGGGAGGGAAAGTAGAGTTTCTCACTTTAAAAAAGTTATGATTTACACACCCACACACACTCATCCACACACAGATGTCTCAGTTAATTGATTGTGTGTGTGTGTGTGTGGTGTGTAGTATCATTCCTCATGATTGGTTCTAAGTGTGTGGTGTGTTTCTGGCTGACACTAATGGACCACACAGCAGTCCTCCCCACCCCCGCCCAAACAGACGTTTTTGCTGTCATGATTTAATCATACACTGAGTCAAATGCAACTATGGCACATTGCTTTTTGTTCATATTAAACTCACTCGCAAATCGCTATGAGATCAGACTGGTTTGTCTATGTGTGTGTGTGTGTGTGTGTGTGTGTGTGTGTGTGTGTGTGTGCCCCCTTATAACACTGGAGAAACCATTTGGACTCACAATGTGGCTGTTCACATGTGTGTGTGTGTGTGTGTGTGTGTGTGTGCCCACATAGCATTGGAGAACACATGCCGCCATATAATGCGGTGTGTGTGTGTGTGTGAGAGTGAGTGAGTGAGTGTGTTGACTGATGGAGTGTGTGTGAGAGTGACTAATATTGGCCATGTCAGATCACACATTCAAAATTCCCAACTCCCCACTATGGGATCCAGGAAGGACTGCGGGAAACTAGGATGGCATGTCTGTGTGTGTGTGTGTGTGTGTGTGTGTGTGTGAGAGAGAGAGAGAGAGAGAGAGAGAGAGAGAGAGAGAGAGAGAGAGAGAGAGAGAGAATTGTTTGACTTGAAGAAGTGAGGAAGAGGAAGGGGATCTCGATCTATGTGAGGGTTATGTTTGTGCGTGTGAATGTATGTTTATGTTTCTGTGTGTGTGTGTGTGTGTGTGTGTGTGTGTGTGTATTTGTGTGTGTATGTGACAACTGCTGCATGTGTTAGTACCACAGTTGGTGAGACATCCTGTAGGACTTGGCAACACAGTAGGAAGCAGTTGACCTTTTTGACTCTGCTCTGTGTGTGTGTGTGTGTGTGTGTGTGTGTGCGTGTGTGTGTGCGTGCGCTGACAGGATTTACTATTTGCCAGTCGTTCCTGTCATCACCTCCTAACTCTTGGGCTGGCTGAGATCCTGAAAAGACACAACCCAACAAAAGATGTACAGTTGTATACAGCGTCAGCAGGGTTACATGTGTGTAATGTATCGGTGTGAGATATCAGGATCCATGCCGTATGGTGCTAAACTGGTCTATGCTTGCTGAGTCAGGTTTTGATCATCCGGCAGATCAAAACAAATCCGGTCCTGTTCTGGTGTTGGGTGGGCGGACAGGACCCAAAGTGATCTATAGTCAGAGTTATCTATGGGTGTGTCTGGTTATGTTATGATACAGAAGCTTAAAGGAGTAAGTCACCCCAAAAATGCTGTCATCTTCCACTCAACCCCCAACAACTTGAACCCCCTTGAGAATCTGTGGCGAGACCTGAAGATCGCATCCAATCTGACAGAGCTTGAGAGGACCTACAAGGAAGAATGGGAGAAAGTTCCCAAATCCAGGTGTGCTGGATCTGGAATCTGTTTTTGCTTTGTCATTATGGGGAATTGTGTGTAGATTGATGTAAAAAATAATAATAATCCATTTTAAAGTCGATAACACAACAAAGCCAGTGTATGTATTTTTTTCTCTGTCTGGTCAAAGCTTTTGACTTGTTGGGAGCCTTGTCTTTGCACTGCCCAGCCAATACAACCTGCAAATGTCACTAGGACACAGTATAGTCTGGAGGGGAGAGATGTGTTTGTATATGTGTGTGTGTGTGTGCTTGCATGTGTGTGATTGTGTGTGTGTGTGTGTGTGCGTGTGCGTGTGTGTGTGAGAAGGATTTTACAGAACAGAGTGACTTTCCTGTCTCCTCCCTGCCTCTTCATGCAGTCATGACGTGAATACAGCATCAGACTGACAACGGAGAGACAGACAGGGAGAGAGAGACAGACAGCGAGAGAGAGAGAGAGAGAGACAGAAGAGACAGTCCACATCTGTCTGGGGACTGTCAGTCAGACAGGCCGACAGACTGACAGTGAGTCAGAGGCATCGGGGGGCTGTGATTGGCCAGTTCCCCTCAGGGAGGTGATGTGGTATTCTGTGGTCATTTTGGTCTAAGCTGCTGCTGATCCCCTGAATGTCACCTACTGCATATATTAGACAAGGACAAACCGTTGGCCAGTCATTATTTCACTGTCCCCCGAGGTTACATTTTTTCTTAAGATTATTTTTATGGCATTTCTGCTTTATTGGAAAGTTTAGTTTCTTTCTTTGTTGCAAGTTAATTTTGGGTATAGTAGACACAGGGACGCATTTCAGACAGCAATATGAGATTAGAGCTATAGCTCTTTCCCTTCTCTCATCATCCCATTTCATCTCATCCTCTTCTCTTCCTTGAACAGAGAGATGAAATGCCCCGCGGAGGAGAAGGAATGGAGGGCTTCTCCATCCTAAAGGGGAAGAGATAACTAGAGCGCCTCAATACGATGTGATGGTGGAACCGATAGAGCTTGGAAGGCTGATTCTAACACATGGTTCTACTAATGCCCATCTGGAACTCTTCTAAATATCATCTGCATAGTTTGGACTGAAAAGAGAGAGTCGGAGAGGGAGAGAGAGAGAGAGAGAGAGAGAGAGAGAGACAGTGGAAGGTGAAAAAAGGCACTCTTTTTTTCACAGCGTTGTCATTCTGCATTGATATATGGTCAAAATCACTGCCTCAACGGCTTTACATCGAAGATTCCCTGTTGAGATCTTCCTCTGTGTGTGTGTGTGCATGCTTACCTGTGTGTCTATGTGTGTGTTTGCTTATTTAAGTGCATGCTGGGTGTGCTGTTATTGATTTGCAGGGGCGAATGTGTGTTGAAATTCAAGGTGGGCTTTCTGTCTCGTCCATTCCCCTTGGCTGACAGAGCTCCCTGTAGATCTGCATGCACTCTACACACCCTCTGTCCTCTAATTCATTAGTTTCACTCTCACACAACTATCAAACACCATCATCTGGCATGGAAGTAGCAGCTGAAGCAAGTCTGCAATTTTACCTTTGGGGAGGAAATGCACGATGCAGCATACTAAATGCCATACAGATGTAGCAAATGTAGAGCTCCCACTTCTTACCCTATTGAAGCATGAGCTACTGCTGCACTGATGGTCTTCATACCTGCAGCTCCACACAACAAGTCTTCTTCTACAGGCCACTGAGCAGCTCCACTGGGGCAGTTGGGGGGTTATGTGCCTTGCTCAACGCACCTTGGCAGTGGTCGTTGAGGAATGGAGTTCTACTCGTTCTACCCAGCTGGTCTGGCGGTTCGAACCGGCGACCTTCCAGCTCCACAAGCCAGCTTCTCTAACCCTGCGTTAGTATTGGAGCAGCAGATGTATGATGAGGGACTTCTACACTTCCACAGACTTCTAAAGTAAACTCTCTCTCCCTCCCTCTCTCTTGCTCAGAGACCAGTGAGTCACCACCCGTGGAGCTACGCTGAATGACCTTTTGAATGCTGACCTCCGGCCAGGTTCAAGAGTCACCACAGCAACATAGCAGGCCTGTCACCCACAGGGCCTGTCTGGCTAACCACTTCCCAAGCAATGTGTGTGTGTGTGTTTGTTTATGTTCAAAGTGTATGCGAGTGGAACAGAGGGACTTTCTAGGTGTGACCCATGTAAAGGTCTCAGTCAGCCTTAGGACTCACACACACACACACACACACACACAGTGGTTGATGGTTCCCATGGTGACAGTGTTCCATTGAGTGGGATTTTCCAGGCGGCGGCCGGAACACTGGACACTCCAGAGTTTGTCCTGGAAATTCACTTTGATCTGAGTGGGTAGATCAACCCTGGGGAGGACAATCTCTGAGCCTTTACACACACACACACACACACACACACGCACACACACACACACACACACACACACACACACACACACACACACACACACACACACACACACACACAGTGAGTTAGCAGCCCTAGTTTCAGAGTTGTCTTTATGAGGTCTATAGAGAAAGGGTGGACTAGACTCCAGTTATAAACCTTCTGTCTCTCAGGCTGACTCAGCCACCAGACTTTACAGGACCGGGTGCTTATGACACTGCTCTGTGTGTGTGTGTGTGTGTGTGCGTGTGCGTGTGTGTGTGTGTGTGTGTGTGTGAGACTGCAGGCGTAATGTGTTTCTACCCTGTCCTACTGACACATTTATTATCTGTCTGAAAATTGTGCTGAAAACTCAGGACACGCAATTCCAACTGAAGTTCTCATCACACAAAGACCTGAGCAGAGACCGGGAATAGAAGGGGTAGGAGGGACAGCGGGGAAGACTAGTGGAATATTGTCAGGAAACACACACACACACACACACACACACACACACACACACACACACAATGGTTAGGCAGTCCAGCTTGTTATTCAAAGACACAATCATAAACCACTGGTGTCCTAGACATCTCCTGGAGAGACCTCATCTCTCCAGTATATAAACACTGATTGATTACCCCATTGACAGCCATGCTTTGTCTTGATCCCAGAGACTCTTTTCATCTGACATTTTTTACATGTTGGGGATAATACCAGCTGTCATGTATGTAGAACAGAGATGTTACATTTGGATGTAAAATGTTTTAGGGAGAGTAGGCAGCATGACAGGCTTTCTGTCAGTCAGTAAACTCTGTCTACTCCTATTTCCTTTACATCAGCATAACTGAAAAATACATGTGTGATTGCATAACTTCAGCTGCATTTACCACACGCGGTTCATTTGCCGTTTTCATTTTTGGCAGTTCGAAAAAGTCGTAGTCTTTATTTATGCATGGTCAGAGGAGGCGGTGTGTTTGAATGACGGCATTGGACTGTGTCACAGCCTCACTCACTCTCTCTATCTGAGGACAGAGGAGACATTTACTGGAAGATTATCCTGAAATACACACTCAGTGTCTGGGGGATCTATTTCCAATGTTACTATTTCTTCTTTCCAAAGACACAAATGCAACATCTGAAAATAAAGATGTCAAATGTTCAAAAATAACCAGGCTGAAAATAAAGTATGTATGAGAGTCATGTCTGCATCTCTCTCTCTCTCTCTCTCTCTCTCTCTCTCTCTCTCTCTCTCTTCTCTCTCTCTCTCTCTCTCTCTGTGTGTGTGTCTCTCTCCCCCCCTCTTTCTTTCCTTGAGAACACAGATTCCACTCATTCTCCAAGTGGTAATTTCCTCTCTCTTGATTGATGAGTGCCGTTAAAGTTATGACAAAAGAGCCAGTTAACACACATTCACCCGGGGGGATTGGGTGACACACACACACACACACACACACATGCACAAAGGTCAGTGCAGAGGTTATGCTGTGGGTTGTAGGAGAGCTTCCTTCTGTGTGTTAGACGGTAGAGGCGGACTCACAGTGAGTGTAGAAGAATAAGTGATATTGGAGGAGACAGCGGATCTGGCAGATTTGATTTCTACTGTTCCAGTAGAGAAGGCCTCGTCAGATAGATCGGGTTTCCACTGTCCTGTTTGCAACTGATGTGATACAATTTTAAAAGTTTGAGGTTTGGAAAGTATGTAAAGCAATGTTTCATTTTGGTATGAAATGTGCTCTTGGCTCACATACACCAGGGCCACTCATCCCCCAGTACTATGCCCTGTGGTATCAGTTAAAGCCGTGGCAAGATGATAGTATATACATACACTGCATATACTGTACAGTGATTCCTTCACATTCATTTAGTTATAGTGGCCGATATCTACTGGAATAGATCCTAAAATGGGCCCAGGAGTGAACCTGGATCTCAGAACAACAAATGGAGAGAGAGAGACAACTCCAGCACTGCTGAAAAATGACACCCACCCCCCACATCTACAAAAAACCTCTACAGGAAACACTGATGATATTATAATGTGAGATCAGATTATTTTTTTTAGTTTTTTGTCTTTTTTTTCCAAGTTATTTTGCTTTTTTTTTTAAAATGATGATGATAAACACTATGGAAACGTGAGCATGTGTGAAAGGGAAAATGTACTAAAATGACCATATAACTTTTACTTTTACTTTTACAAACCTTCTGAGGGGAGTCGCTCACTTCATTAGGCTACTTCTGGTGGTAAAATAATACACTTGTTGCACAACCTTTCCAGTGAAACCATACATTTCTAGTGAAAAGGCTTGGAAGTCATGTTGTCAGTCCTACTAATTTGATATTGTTATCTTTGATACTTATGTTGCTGTCCCTGGTGTATCTCAAACTGCTATTCACAGCCTTAGATCCACATGGGAACGTAGAAACGTTGCACAGACACATTCAAATTAATTTCTTAATAGCACCACCCTCATCCCCCAGAGTGGAAAGAAATAGTGCACATAAATCACTCGACAGCTTGATATGCACATGTAATTACAGTTGTTCTGTGTCCAGATCATGTTGTGGTCGTGTTCTGGTGATTTTCTGTCCAGCCTGTGGATGTTATGGATGTAATAGGAGTCAGAGCCCCAGAGGCTTCTTATCAGGACCATCAGCAGGTGGGCTTTTACTTTATACACACACAGGCACACACACACACACACACATGCAAAAGTGCATGCACATGCACACATACCACCAGTTGTGCGCAAATAGCCCCAGGTTAAATACCTAAAGAACTGCAATATCTGCACTCATCCCACCTCAACACACACACACACACACACACACACACACATACCTCACAGTAAAGCGAGTGTAGCCAGGCACTTGCAGCTCACCCCCTAACCCTCTCCCTCAGTTTAATCTGATTTCACATTCAATAATACAGAAACACACATGCTACACATGCCACACACACTACACACACACACACACACACACACACACACACACGTGGGAAGGGGGAAGGAAGTGTAGAGTTTCTGTATTGGAGCCTTGTGTAAACACCTGCCAATAATCTACCAGCTGAGATGAATCCAGATGAAACAGAACCTGTTCTTACAGTTCTTCTCACAGTCTGGTTCAGTCTGGTTCACATCTCAGCATTAACTCTGGGAGGCCAGACATCCCAGCCTCTTTATGTGCTGAGGGTAGTGTGGTAGCTTGGATGTCCTTGTTGTGATTCTGCATACAGATGCCAGCCACCGACATGATTGCTACATGATTGCTGCACTTCTGCTGTGCTGTTACTCAACCCTCAAAAGAAGCTGTTCGGAGAATCCAGCAGCACTGATGCAGGATAGATGCAGGGTGGGGGACTTCCACAGTGGCTACCAACTGAAGACATTGACCATGACAATGTGGGTGGGTTTCACACGGGGTGCAGGGGCCATCCTGTGGGTCAACAGACTAATGTGCATGTCATGTTGTCATGGGTTTGAGGCCGGGTCACGAGGGCCATCCTTGCCTCTCCTATTTTCTCTCTCTCTCTAAGAACAATACTTTTCCTAAACTACAACTCTATTTTGACAGAGGTGTAAAATCCAGGCTCAGAAAGTAAAAGTACTTGCCAAAAGGAGTTTTATTTTGATTTTCTAGTTAGTTCCCTAACCCTAACCCATTCTACAGCATGGGGAGGGACTAATAATTGCTCTTAATCACCTGGTTAACAGCACAGGTGGCGATAAACCCTGGCAGGACTTTTACTTTATAAACCTGGAATTTTACACCTCTGTATTCTGACATATTTTGACAAAAATCTGAATCCTGGGGCTAAAGTTTCTCTGGAAAACCAGGCCCTGGCCTCTAATATCTGTGTGTGTTGTAGCCAGCTCACCTTAGTGTGATACTGCATAGCCTAGAACTGTTATGATCTAGTACAGGACCCAAGTGCAAACCACAGAACCACAGAGATGGAGTATGAACAAAAACCAGGTTTACTAGTGAAATGTTCAACAGGAAAGCAGTGCAGGGATGGCAAGGGGAAGCAGGGCTGGAGCAGGAGCGGGGAGCAGAGTAGGGAGACAGGCGGATGGGCGACAAGCAGGGGTCCAGGAGACAGACAGGCGGATGGGCGACAAGCAGGGGTCCAGGAGACAGACAGGCGGATGGGCGACAAGCAGGGGTCCAGGAGACAGACAGGCGGATGGGCGACAAGCAGGGGTCCAGGAGACAGACAGGCAGGGAAGGAGACTGGATCTGGGTAGAGGAATCAGGATTAGAAGGCAAGAAGGGAACTCTGAGAGTAAACTCTGCAAAGCGGCCAAGAAACGATACTGACTGGGTAGTACAAACAACGATCTGGCAATGAGTGGATGAAAAGCTAGGGTTCTTAAGCTGGTGGTGATGGGATGATGGATTGCAGGTGTGCGGAGTAGAGCAGGTGATAGGGATGAGGTGATGATGAAAGGAGGAGCCGGAGACTGGAGCCACGCCCGCCAACACATACACACAGACAGAGACAGACAGGTAGAGACAGCTAGGAGGCAGAGGTGGAGGGCGTGACAAGAACCAGATGAGTATGACAGAGGGACTCATTCTGGTCTGGCTACAACTGCTTTTTTTCCTTCTCTTTTGTATGGTAGGTTTTAGTCCGAAACCTGTGATGTCACTAATTGCTGTTGGCGAACAGAAAGCCGTGAAGTGGGCACAATTTTCACGAATCTGATGTTACATGTAGGAGAGCAATCGTGTATGAGAAGAACAATCTGTAATCAAAGGATTCTCCAGTGCAGAAAGGAACTGTACCGCTTATTCGCAACAATCTGAATGAGAAGACTTTTGGTGACAGCCACGACCGTGGTCAGAACACAACATTCAGTTGAGGTACTGTCTTCCAGCTCCACATCCTACGAGAAAAAAAAATATTTTCTTCCTTCTCTTGAATGGAAAGTGATTTTACATTCTTTCCTCAGGCTAGTGGACAGATGAGGAAGCCACAAAGGGGAAAAGATACTCTAATGGTACTATCACAGCACAGTCATGATAGATGCAGGTTTCAGACCTAATCCATGGAGATGTACATGTGAGGCATGATGGGATTGATGGAACCATTCAGGTATTCCTTGCTGCTATCACTGCTGTGGTGATGCTGATGAGGCTGCTGATTGACGGCCTGGCACGGGCCAGTCTGGTGAGGTCAGGTTATGGGATGGGACTCATTTACCTTCATTGACATTTCAATCTACTGAGCTGGAGAACGGGATTATGTGGGAAATGCCATTTATGCGTGGGTGAATGAGTGAGTCAGGTGTAGGTGTGTGTGCATGTGTGTGTGTTATGCTTACCGTGTGTGTGGTTGTGCGATTGTATTGCTGTTTATATGTCTTTTATATGAAGCATGGGGATGTGGGGGACATGTCTTCCCCACTTTTGAAAATTGCTATTTTTTCACACTTTTTTCAATTTTATACAGCAATTGAACAAACGAATGTACCTTTTCTATAGGATTTCTATAAATAACATTTCTGTGGTACTACAAGTCAACAGTGACCATGACATGACCTGTTGCTCTGACCTTTGTTTTGTGAGGAAGGAGAGATGAAGGATAGATAGAGGGAAGAAAATGTATAATGAAACAGAAAAGGTGGAGTAGAGAAATCAGTATATGCAGCGAAGAAGTATTAAGGAGGAATAGAAGAATACAGGAAGCGGGAAAAATCTGTAACTGACTGGGAGGAAGGAGGAAACGACATGCAGGGGAGACGGGAAAGGAAGACTAGAAGGAAATAATAAAAGAAACAATGGATGTAAAACAATAAAGACGAGCAGATTGGGTTGAGGAAGAACACATTGAGTTGGAAAGGAAATATAGACTGAAGGAATGCAGACGTTCTTTAAGTGTAGACCCTTTTAAATCGTGTGTTGATGGCTGGAAATTGAACTGTTTTGGTAAAGGATGTCTCAGTAGAGCAAAACTGACACTGTACAGCGTTTTCATTGCTTGGTTGTCAGTGATCAGGACAATACTGCACATTCTCTTATTATTAAATTATAACAGCTTATTGGTTTTGATTAAAACTCTTAACAATATGCTTTAAAGTGTAGTCATTATTTCTACTAGAGGCAGGCCTGAGTCAGGTGAAGTTTTAAATGGCCAAAACGTTTGTGGGGGAGGACTCCCAGACCCCCCTGCTAATTCTGCCCCCCACTTTCAGAACATGGTTACGCCCTTGATATGAAGAATGTTCATTTCTGCTGTCAAGTGGAGACTGCATATGTACGTGTGACATAGGGAGAGAGAGGGAGAGGGAAGGAGGAGAGAGAAAGAGAGAAAGAGAGAATATCTCCCTCCTAACTGATATGATGTTTGACATTTCATTTACTGCTCCTGACCAGCAAGGTTAATAATGCTTCCAAAAGCAATCAGGGCTAACCACACACACACACACACACAAACACACACACACACACACACACACACACCCTGACTAATACATTCCAATCATGTCAACCTAGTTAAGTGGCCATAAATAAGATGTCATTTTAAACCAGGAATTTAAAACCATCTCCAAATCTCATCTCCTCATCAGCGCTGCTCAGCAAGAGGTGCGCATTCCCTGCTCTGGACAGCCTGCCGTTTTAACACACACACACACACACACACACACACACACACACACACACACACACACAGAGCTCTCCTACAAAGAAGATATTTACTGGGTCTGCGTATCCGAGAGCTGGTTTGGATCCCTTCACCACAGTCATATACATCTGAATGTCACCTTCCAAGAACAATACCACAGCTAATATGAACATACCTCAGTTACCACACACACACACACACACACACACACACACACACACACACACACACACACACACTCCTGAATCTGTACAGTGTGTGTGGTAGATGTGAACTCTCAGAGCAGTGGACGGGGCCAGTATAAATGGGAGTATTTCTTGTTGTTAGTGGAACAAGGGTGACGATCAAGAGGTGGAGATAATGGAGCTCAGTATCGTTGAGCCAAGTTAATCACACACACACACACACACACACACACACACACACACACACACACACACACACACACAGATGCACACAAGCCTATACACTTTGTGATTTCCTGGCCTGAACAAAATGCATCAATATATTTCATTAGCTTGATGGATTACCATTACAAATCATTTCCTCTATCGAAGAATGTACCTGCTGCTTGCGCATTACTGCCTGTTTGTATCACTATCCAAAAAAAAATTGCACTTTTACTATAAGAAAAAGGACTTGGAAAGAGGTATGGAGAGAAAGGAAAAGAGTGGAAGGTGGTCTGAGTCTTAGAGAACAAGTGGTTTTGGGGTTTTGGGGGCTCGGGGACCCTCATGGGTCAGGAGAGGAAAGAGAAATCTGTGGGAGGTTTGGAGTGAAGAGGTTGCAGGTGGGGTGCATAGAGTATGTGCATGTGCATGTGTGTACAAGTGAATACGTGCGTGTTTGTGCTTGTCTGCATGGATATGTGTGAGATTGTACATGCTTTATGTGTGCATGTGTGTGTGTGTGTGTGTGTGTGTGTGTGTGCAGGGGCCCAAGCCTTGGCCAGTGAGTGTTCTCTCCTGACAGGCATTAGGTTTCAACCACAGATAGAGAGCTGGATCTGGAACAACCTGAACCTCCTGATGGACTGATGAAGAGAACGATAGATGGAGGAATACCTAGGGAGGAGTGGTTGGAGGGAAAAAATGGTTGATCAAAACCACATTCATTATTTCAAATGGGAAAATGGGAATCAAGATAGGAGAGTCGGATAGTGAAAGATATTCCAAAATCTCCAAAACAGCAAATAGGCCAATAGCAAAAAATCGAATGTACAATCTAATGACGGTCTTTACCATAAAACATTTGAAAAGTAGCATTAAACACAGTTACACATAAGGTAATAAATAGGTTTGTTCACATACACGATCGCTCACTGCCTGACTTGGTTGCTAACACATGAAGTTTTGTTTGAAGTGTTGGGGGGCACATTGACTTCTTCTATTGATGGAGGCCTGTTTTATCCGCAGAGGCAGAGCAACAGATACCCGTGTAATCAAATCTGCCACGCTAGGGGCGCATTCAAGAGCCAAACGCTTTACAAGCCAGATTTATACAAATGGGCCCTCTTTTGTTCACTGGATACAATACAGCTGCTCAATTTACTGTGGCGCTCTGAACGGAAGCAGAGGCGCAAATTCACAGACGTGCAAGTGAGCAAGCATGTGCATGTACACACAGCCAACACACACTCATTTCATCAATTTAACACACAAACACACACACACACACACTGACAAAGTCTATCCAAATTGTATCTACCTACTGCTGGTCAAACCTCTGGGTGATAGCAGTGATAGTGATAGAGGGCGGAGGAGGTAAATCAATAGCAGTTTAGAGAGGCTGTGTTCCCTATTAAGGAAAAGGCTGACACCCGCACTGGGCTTCGCCTGCTAACTGACAGCTGTAAAGATGAACAATGAGAAGATCTCGGTTCATAACCTGGCAAGAGAGAGCTTTTCTCTCGCTAAAGACTCTGGATCATTCTTAATGGGAGTGTGTGTGTGTGTGTGTGTGTGTTTGTGTCCGTGCATGAGTACGTGCGTGTGTATTTTATAGGAGCTTGCCCTTAGAGCTGTGTAAAACCCAGAGCTCTTTATTAGGACAGTAAATAGAGGGTCGCTTTACTGCGAACTCAACAAGGGGACTGAAGACACAGACAGTTACGCCTGTTAGCCGGAGAAGAGGGTCACAGATGCACACAAGCACATAAAGGGAGACCTGAACTGAAGCACGTGCACATAAAACTGAGGCAGGGGTGACGAATGCATCCTTTCTGTTTTTGAGTTCTGTGCTTTTGCCTCAAAGGTAGATTTTTAAAACTATTTCCAACCATGCACAGGGCGGATACAGAATCTACAGAGTTTTCTCTTTTTCTGTCCTTCCTCGCACATTCACTCAAAGCGCTTTGTTTCTGCTATATATCTACAAGTGTCCTACCCTTTCCTTCCTTTTTCCTCTCCCCTTCCTCTCCTTGTCACTAGTTGTCAGTGTCCAAGTCCAGCTGCTGTGTTTATGCTGGGAGCTGTCATAGAGATGTGTCACCACGATGTGATGCTTCACACACTCGGTGGCAGAATTACCAGCCGTTATTCACACGCGCGACACAAATAATTATCTCATGCTCTCTCGAGCTCTTTCTCACACACACACACACACACACACACACACACACATTTGCATTTCCAGTTATCATCTGTTGTCTGTGGACATTTCTTCCTGCTCATTCATTTTATTTGACCAGACACGATAGAATTCAATTCAAGTGAAGTTACCCATTTTGTTGCTTTCCAGGAACAGGTTTGACAGCCAATAGGGAAAAGAGGAGCGATGTGTTTCTATTACAGCTTTACAGCTACAGATTGCTCCTGTCTGTTCTTCATGCTTAGTGAAAACCGTTCTGCTGGCTAATGAATTGTTGGCAAACTTGCTAACAGCTCTCTGTAGGCTCAACTTTGTCATACGCTGTTGCTGGTGACATTTCCATTCGCTTACTTTCTGTGCTATTTCTAACTTGCACCACAATAGGTAGCAACAGAGGGCGTGAATGCGAGCGGAGAACAAGAAGGAGGCAGAGTTAACGAGACTCCCCATTAAGGCCAATGTAAAAATTCTGCTTTTCTTTCTCTTCCTACTGAGCTGTAATAACCTTTGATGTATTCCAACAATAAATATGACATCCTTGTGTTGTCCTCTGCCACATATTTTGATTTTATTTTGGAGAAACAAAAGCATGGCCATTATTTGAACTTGTCTTAAACCAATAAAATGATTCCTGACAAACTGGCTAACTACAGATAGCTGGTTGCATCTTGTGACATAAGCATCTATTTGGAGGGTCTTGTGCATTTGTAGAGCAGAAAGGCATTTAAAAAAAATTAAAATCCACAGTTCAAAGTTACAGGGTGCTAATCTTAGCCTGTTAGTTTTCATTTTAGTTAGTTTTAGTTAGTTTTTTAATTTTATGTTTCCCACGTCACAACTATGCAACATAATTCCTGGCCTGTTTTGTGAACCTGAATCAAGTCACTTTTCTATGGCAAATATTTGACAGAAAAATGTGCCAATGACAGCAGTTGCATTCTATTATACATTTCATTGAAACTCTCAATAAGTGATAACAGACTGAGTTGGAGGTGTCTTAACATTACTGTCAATGGTGAGAACCAACTCACTTCTCTTCTCTTCACTCTGTTTCTATCTATCACAAACATGTTCTGCAGCCCTGTCGCTAACAGCAGTGCTAAAAGCCTCCTTGGTCAACATGAGAAGAGCACTTTGGCCTTGTCATTAGATTCATTTGTGTCACTAACTAACATGCCATCCATCCTCTGATACCCTCACTTGCTTACCACTGCGAGCTAGTTTAGTACAGGCTAAGTAATTGGACATAATATTTTATCATATTTTTGAGAAATCACCCACTTTGAAAGAGAAAAGGCATACCTCATAGCGTACATAAAAAAAAGGCAATAGCAACAGACACACACATGCACACACACACACCACACACACACACACAGATGGAGCCTGAAATGGACTGATGATTGATGTGGTTAGGCCTGATGGGGATTTCATATGCGTTTTGAATAAATTCTGATAATAAGCCAGCCGTTACACTGTAACAATGACCAGATTCACACACACATGCACGCACACACACACACACACACACACACACACATGCACACAAGCTAGCCAAAAGTTAAGCCATAACAGACAACATGTGCAATAAGATGCCATATAAAAAGAATGTAGCATTAAAAGAACATTAAAAGAATACCTTGTCTGTTGTATTTCAGTCCCACCATGTCATATATCAGTGTGTGGGAGTGTGTGTGTGTGTGTCAGTGTGTGTGTGTGTGTGTGTGCATATGTGGTTGAGTGTATGATAAGTGCTGCCATGATCACAAGCTTGCTGCCTGATAACGTCACACACTCTTTAAAGCAAGAACACTGAACACACTCTCTGTGGAAGTATATGAGAAGTGTGTTTCTGCTGTGAACTTCAAACTACACTCAGTTGCAGCTCATTCCAGTCTGATGCCTCTGAACTTGCTGGGTGTTCTCAGTGTATGTATGTGTGTGTGTGTGTGTGTGTGTGTGTGTCTGTTTTTGTGTGCATACATCTATAGTTACTTTTGGGCAGCCTGGTGTGTGTGCCTCTATGTTGTCAGTGTGTGGCACTGTGCCCACAGCTGTTTGATGTTGGATGTCGGGGGGTGTTTCTCTCCCTGCCCCGTCTGTATCTAGTTAGATAGTGCAGTATTGAAGTGAACATCAACCTCAAACCAAATAACAACAACATCAGCCACCACACTACCGCAAGCCCTCTGTCTCCAGCCACACACACTCGTCCGGCGGTTCAAATGCCTCTTTTAATCTCAACTTGATCAAAGACAGACATTAAAAAGTTTGAGTTTCGGGGGTGAAGCGGCGGGGGTGGGAGGGGCTTGGTGTGTGTGTGTGCGTGTGACTGTTGAGTCAGCGGTCTGTCATGCGTGAGCGTGTCTGTGTTTCACAAGGACCTAGGAAACAAAGGAGTGGATGGCTGGAACCCAAATAAACTATGGGCCAGGGAATGAGCATGTTAACATCACTTCCTTACTGACATCACTACCTCAGCTTAATTAGTCCATTAGCCATTAGCCCATGCCAACTCACAATTATCACTACATGGTGCAACAGTAGGCTGTAAAGGCTAAATATCCTTATTTTCCAAACACAGTGCTGGCAGGTGGCTCATCCAAAAGAGGCTCATCGGTGACTCATCAGTAAAGGAAGACTCCCATCACCCCCAGCCAGCAACCCCTCACAAAATAGATCACAGAGTCCCATACAGTGAATATGGTCTAATAGTGAATGGATTCTCTCTCTCTCTCTCTTTCTCTCACTCCCCCTCTTTTTCCTCCCTGGCAGAGGGTGTATGAAGTATCTCACTTGGTGTCGTCATCCATCTGACCACCCCTAATCCCTGATGTCTGCCGTCACCGTGTTGACCACTGACCTGGGCGATGGCGTATGTGGATGCCAGGTGTCCTCCTGTCATGGAAGACAATGTCGCAGGTCAGTGGGGGGAGGAGGTGGGGGTGGGGGGGGAGTGATTAGTATCGCCTTTTCCTAGGGTGGTTTCCAATGTCTCCAACCATGCTCACACACACACACCCCCCCGCCCCCCATCCCACACACACTGACTCACCCCAGTCTGTTAACACTCACACACTCTCAGACCTGAGCTGGGGGGTGGGGGTGGGGGTGGGGGTGGGGGTAATGGGCGGGTAGAGGGTGTCTCCTCTTATATTCTGGATGGCTGCGCAAGCATGTGTGTGTGTGCGTGTGTGTGTGTTTAGTGACCTCTGGAAGGCTTTCGCTAGGTGTGGACTTTATGACTGGCTTCAGCTGTAATGACATTTTTAGTCCTACACCGCGCACACACACATAAACACACACACGCACACACAAACAGCCGCTGGAACACTTAGCGGTGAAAGCGTATTTGTAGAAATCACAGTGACAAGCGGTATTAACCCGAAATGTCAACGTCAATTTGACTAAGAGAACCGTAGCACGTTATGCAGCCCTGGCCAGCGGGGCCTTTGGCTGGGACCCACAGAGAAGGAAACCCTACGCTGCCTTTTAAATGAACTTGTGTGAGTTGAAGTGTATAGAGCGTTAGGAAGAGTGGACGGTGTGTGTGTTGTACTGTACATGGCTCATGGGGGGGTGAGCGTGACCGTCCTGCACGTGATCGTGAGACATCTTGAAGGACCAGGTCCGTCATGACTGTGTGACACTGATGGCATCCGAGTTGGCCACACTGCCTGCTCTTACACACACACATAGACACACACACACACACACATGCATGCATGCACACACACGCACACACAGCAGCATGCTATCAGTTGGCTCTCGGCTTGCTATCACAGCAAAGCAATTAACACTTACTAAACACTACTTAGCACTAAAACAAACTACCCACAGGGTTAACTATGACACATGCACACTCACACACACACACACACACACACACAAACACACACACACTACACCACCAGCAAGTGTCTTGTTTTCAGCTCCACATCACTGAAAACAAGTTGTATGTACTCTGACAGACGACATCACCTAGGGTAATGTGTTTGTGTGTGTGTGTGTGTGTGTGTGTGTGTGTGTGTGAGAATATGTCTGTGAGTGTGTTTCAGTAGGAATATGGGGGAATTGGGACTGTCAGGATGACTCTTGTTACCAAAGGGCCAGGAGGGACATCCACACACACACACACACACACACACACACACACACAGACACACACACACACACATACACGCATGTTACCACCATTGTGAGCAGAGGTGCCTTAATCAAAGCCACGGACGGCCACACTGAATAAAGCGCATTTTGCCAATATCACGACTCTAATTGGATATTTTGTTAATTTATTAATCTTCATCACACACATATGCAGATACACACTGATCCACTCACTCGCTCTCCCACCCACACCTGCCAAACGACACCAATTTCTGTGTCTTTTTTTCTAGTGAATGTACGATAAACTTATGTTTCAAACTGACTTTGATTGATGGGTGCGACAGAGATAGGTCCAGCTGCTGTCTTGAACTGACTCCAAACCAGTTCACGAGTGAAAGTGGAAGTTGGCAAAAGTAAAAATCTTACAACTGTAAGATGAATGCCAGTTCTTCCCCCCTGCGGCCCATGAGGGAATTTAGTCATATTATTGATTTATTATTGTTTTTTATTAATAGTATTCACACCATGTTACCGGACAGTGCAATACTAAAGGCAGCGCAGGGGGAGGGAGTGTTGTGTGTGTGCGTTTGCTTGCAGAGTCTGGAGTCACTGGAGCGGAGCAAAGGAAAGGTGTATTCATTTTGTATGGTGGGCCAGCCGAGGTGTGGAGCGGCAACGGGCCAAAATGAATTGACAACCAAAATTAGCTTTCTGCCCGTTGACTTTCTGTTTGACGTGTGTTCTCTGGCACCGAAGGTCGAATGAGCAGTGTATATATGTGTGTGTGTGTTTGAGAGTGTGTTTGTGTCAGACTAGCTGTTTGCGGCGACAAGGGTACAGCTGGGCAAGGGGTGCACTAATAATATCTGACAAGGGTACAGAGTTGACCCAGTCGCAAACTTTTTCTCTTTTTTCTCTCTTTTTCACATCACTTTCTCTCTCTTTCTCTGAGCTTAGTTGACAGTAGTTCTGCGGAAGGAAACCCCTCCAGTGTTGTTTTCCATGTCACTGCAGAACACCATCATCCAGCTTCGGGCCGGTGTTGCCAATAGTCATCAGCCGTGATTCCTTTAACATGCTTTTGGTTAGCCTGGGATTCCACACATTACTCCAGCAATGTGGATCCGATGATCTTCTGGTGCCACAGGAGTTAAAGCGAGCCGTGCAAACTCGTACTCTTATTTGAAATGAGCTAATTTGCTGTATATTCTGAGCAGTAGTGAGGTGGGTGGAGGGGGGGGGGTGGGGGGGGCTGTGGGTAGAAGAGCTGGAAGAGTCAAAAGTGGGAGAATGCGAGCGGATCGGAGGTGAACACAACAGAGAGGAGGGAGGGGGTCAAGTAGAGGGTGAGGACCGGGGAGAGTGTGTGTGAGTGTCTTAGTGGGGAGAAAGGGCATGATAATTAGCCCGTTAATCATCTGGTTTGAATCACTGACGGAGCCCCAAAAGCCTTCAGGTTATACACATATGTGTGTGTGTGTGTGTGTGTGTGCCCAGGTATGCTGAGTACCACTGCACAGTCCCCCCCCCATAAAGTCCTGCCTGTAGGAGCAACGGTTTTCCGTGGCCGTAACTCAGCGTCTCAACCACCCCATCACCTTCTCAGACATCCTGACAGAGCGCTGATCTCCACGACAAGGCCGGTAACAGCAGGAGATTCATGCCCGTCCATATTCTACAAAAGCAGTGGACCACAAACCCCCATAAAGCATCGCATACAGCACAGCTACTACTGTGGGAGACATGTGAGTTCACTGTGAGGTTATCGTTTCTTGCAGCGTAACAGTAGCAGCGGTAAAATATGTAGAACCACAAATGATTCCATGGACAGTCGACGTCCAATACTGGCAACACATTATCATTCACTTTCATTGTGAAATTGTACTCAAAACATATGAATTCTAAAACATAGAAACTGCGGTGATGTGACCCGTTTCACGATGTCAAACATTTCAAGATGTTATTATTCCTTTGTTTACAAATGCTGTAACGTGATTATCAGAATGGTTGAAGTCCTTTGAATTCATATGGAGATATGCCTGTTGAAAATTAAGTGTTTGACTAAAGTTAAAAAAAAAAAGAAGCTTTTAAGTGAGTAATGACATGTTAAGGAGGTCAGGGGGTCTAGACAGAGGAGAGTTATTTAAACGCACACCCTTCACCTCACCACACACACACACACACACACACACACACACACACAGACCAAACAGAAGCTAGCACCAGTATTAGCAGCTGTAATGCTCTGACCAACATACACTCCAGTCTTTCACATCTGGATCTGCCTCAGGACACACACTGAAGTCTACTGGTGTTGGCAGGCCTCTTTGAATGTTGGTCATTGGTGTGTGTGTGTGTGTGTGTGAGAGTCAGGAGTGTCTGATCACTGGAATGCGTGTGTGTGTGTGTGTGTGTGTACTCCCTCACCTTGCTGTGGGCAAGACAGTATTTCACAAGTTGAACGGGGCTGCCATGAGGTCACACATTCTCACACAGTTCCTCAAGGCATCTTGAGGTCGGTAATATTTCCCTATTCGTCAGCTATAAGGAAATGGGGAGATTAGATTAGGTTAGAGGTTTGAAGGAAGCTGTGGAAAATCTTGACAAGGTCTCAGGTAGGAGGAAGGCAGAAGAAGAGAAGGAAAGGATTGACGTAGGTATGAAGGGAGGAAAAGGTTAGCGGAGGAGGTGGAGACGGAGTGAGTGAGACAGCGGTTTGGGGAGGCGAGACAGGGTGTAATGCAAGCTCACGCCTTTGTGTTTGTTTAAGATGGATGGCTAGTTGTTTATTTGATTCCAGTGGGAACATCTGTGGTTTGAGCGTGACACACACACACACACAAACAGTTTGAGAATAAACTAAATTGGGCAATCAATCTCTCAGGTATCTCACACGTTATTGTCGACTGAATTCCTCTTATTTACTCAGTCCAGCAGCAGAACTCGCTGAAATGCAGTCACTGTGGGATACAGGGGGTCAATCAATTGGATTCAGGTCAAATACAAATATAAATATAAGATAACAGCAAGCCTCTATTTCTTTTTCTTCCTCTCCTTGAAAACAGTACAGAAGCTTTGCAGTGCAATGTGCTCTCCTCTCTCTCCTCTCTGGGTCTGTTTTCCCCATCACACTGTGTCCTGAAGGAGCCTGACAAAGATATTATTAATGTGATAAAGACTTTTCACTTCCTCCTCCGCTGGCCTGTAATAAAAAACTCTATGTAAACACGGCAGAGTGGTCCAGATCAGACACTATGCAGATTCCTGTCTTGTTCCCTGATTAACATCTCTGGCTAGCGCCGTGTGGTGGAAATCACAGACCTGGGTGTGTTTTATTCATCGCAAAGAAATGCACGGATGAATGATTAGCAGAACGCGCTTCGGAAGGAATTCTGCAAAAAGCATGCATGCATGCACGCACAACAAGCAGCGCTGCACACGCACGCACATGCACAAGTAAGAATAAAGGCATACAAAGATCTATGAGTGAGATTAATGAAATGCACACATGGGCAGAAATATATGAAGCACACAGTCATGCACACGTACACACACACACACACACACACACACACACACACACACACACACACAGACACCTTTAATAGGTCTGAGGGCCATCTGTGACAACAGCAGTGGTCCTCTTTATATAAACTGTAGACAGACATGAGAGGGTCTGTGTGATGCTCGTCCAGTTAGACATACCTTCACAGTCTGGATCAAAGCGTGTCTATTTACTCCTCTGGGTTGTAGAAAGTCAAAGGGACTGGCAATATTGTTTACAATTATTATTAGACCACTGTGGTTTATTTTCCATTTTTCTATTGCATATTCACAGTTTTACTGGAATTCTCTGAAATATTTGTCCTGCTACTTTCTGTAAGTCTCTCTTTTTCTTTCTCATTCCCTGTCTCTGCACTTGGCATGGTGTGTGTGTGTGTGTGTGTGTGTGTGTGTGTGTGTGTGTGTAGTAGAGGTAGTTTTCTATAGAGCTGCAGCATTCCTAACAGACACTGTTCCCGTCACTTTGCCCAAAACCTCCATCACATCCCTTTCTGACCAGCCACACCCCGAGGACATCTACTCCCTCTCTGATGGACCGATGAATCATAGGTAAATATAGAATTTAAAACAATGAGGGCAACTTTCTGGGAAAGAGAAACCTTTGAGGCAACACAAGTTCACTATTTGTCTCCTCAAGTTAGTGACAGAAATGTTGGGTCATACCAAGGTCATATGAAGTCTATTTAGTCAGGTTTATATATTTATGTCTAACTTTTATTACTCTGCCATACATGTTTTAATCCAAAGAGCACCTGACCATGTGGATGATAATAAACAAAAAGGAGAAATTTGCCTGCTTTATCAATCATTTAAAGGGGCATACCGCCCAAGACAAAAATGTGTTATTATAAGAATATTATTATATACTTTATTCCTTTGGCCTAAGCCAATCATATCATCATTTGTTAACAAAGATATAGAAGTCCAAACAACAACTATTCTAATCTGGGATGTCACACACAAGCCTGGACCTTCACCATGAATAGAAAACAACCTTTGGGGATTCATGAAATATTTTTTTTCTGATCTTTTACATCCAAATGAGATTCATCCTATGTTCAAGATATCGATTCTGAACTAAAGTATGTAGGCCTGTCTACAGACTATACTATATGGTACATTGGTTTGGTGGAATGAGACAAATGTTGATGACAGTTGATGACAGTAGCAAATGTCCAAGGCCACAAGAATGGCATGTTTGAATTCAGTGGTTTCAGCAGCAATAACCCACATTCATAATTTTATAAATAAATTTGTAGTTGCTCTACAAGTATCGAGACATTAGGAGACTGAAAAAACAATGTTCATGCTGAGAGTCTTTTAAAGCCTTTGCCCAGGTTGTTAATCTAGTAACGATAAAGTTGTTCTCCTCTAAAATCAAACTGTATTAGCGTTCTGCATTACCGCCCTGAAAATAATACTTTTTGGTTCTCAGAATAGTCGTTAGTCGTTTCCTGTCTTTATTGTAAAGGCAGCTGTTCCAGTGTGTGTGTGTGTGTGTGTGTGTGTGTGTGTGTGCGGTGCAGTGGCAGCAGATGATGGCCTTGTATAATGATACCCCAGTGTACCCCAATACATATACACATACTCTCACACACACACACACACACACACATACACACACACACACACTTACACTTATTTTTTCCACCCTATGTGACTGTCCAAGTGGTAGAAGGTGCCAACAGCCTTAAAACCACAGGAAAATTGCATTTCAGATTCATAAATTCAATAGTAATACGAATAACAGCAGAATGGAGGCAGGGAGCAGACAGTTTTCCCAAGTTCGGCAAACCAAACTAAATGTAAAGATAATGACTTTTTCCGAAGTACAACTGCACCTCAAATTGCATCTCAAATTACCAGACAAATAGGCAAAGCCAAAATAAAATTGTGCCTGAACCTTACATGGTCATTTCATTTTTAATGTGTGTAACTCCCAAGTGTGTCTTCAAATTATTCAGTGGTCAGTAAATGTCAGTGGTTAGGAAATGTATACAGAGGCTGATGGCTGGCCGGCTGATGGCTTTCATTTTTGAGCCCTCACAATGACTTTACATTTGCAATGTCTATTCCCTCTTCTTGTCTGACCAAACGCATGCGCGCACAAGCACACACACACATGCACACACACTCAACGTTTGAGACAAAGTCAGTTACTTGGCGGTGGTTGCTGTTCTCATAACAATGTTTCATTGCTGACATTTTTCTGTGGTTCTAAATCTGGGCCCATGTTTGTTGATGCAAAGGGTGGAATGGGATACACTGTGTGTGTGTGTGTGTGCGTGTGTGGGTGTGTGTGTGTCTGTCTGTGTGCGTGTGTGTGCGTGTGTGTGCGTGTGCAAGGAATGGGACTGATCTATTTATTTGAATGTGCTAATGCTTTGATTTAGGGGAACTTTTGGGAAATGATTTCCTCTTTGCATGACTTTCTCTTTGTCTCTCTCTCTCTCTCTCTCTCTCTCTCTCTCTGCTCTCTCTCTCTCTCTTTTTCGATTTCTCATCTGTTCTGCTCACAACATTAATCGGCTCACCACTTCTATCAGGTGTGTGTGTGTTTTTACATGCATATGTGTATGCACAGTGCACCAATGCACAGACAGATTTTTGCCCCTGAACCGCTCAATATCACACACACACACACACACTCACACACATACAGCATTTCCATAAGTTCATAGGCCAGTCCCCATATCTAATCCCAGGCCTTTAGCTGGACAAAGGCCTCTGTTCTCTCTACGGTCACCATGTTAATCTGCTCTCCACACTACAAAGGAGCTCCACTAGCCTGCTTCCCCGGTTCTACAGGGATTACCATTCACTTACTAAACCAGCTCTCATGGTTTTGGAACAGTCAGAGAGAGAGAGAGAGAGAGAGAGAGAGAGAGAGAGAGAGAGAGAGAGAGAGAGAGAGAGAGAGAGAGAGAGAGAGAGAGATGTAGTTCCATATAGTTTAGGGGAGCAAAAGGCATAAACCCACTTGAGTTTATTTTCTTTGACTGAGCTAAAAGCGTGATTGAAATGTTAATATAGGAGAGTTTTAGTCCCGTATTCTCCATAAATTTCTTCATCTAGAGTGAGAAAGAGGGATTGTAAAAGAAAGAGGGAGAGAGAATGAAAAAGAGAGAGAGCCTGGAATGTGGGAACAGCCAGTAAAAGCACCCCATGTAATCGCCAGCGTAATCCTTGTAAAATGACCCAGCAAAGGTGGTGTGTGCATGCACGTGTGTTTTCTGTGTGGGCACACATGCACATTTTCTACTCTAATTAAAGTTTTCAAAATGAAAGGAGAGTAGAATAGATCCGCCCTCTACTTATTTTTTTTATGTATTGGGGTAGTTTGATTCTTAAAATTGGTTTTAGTTTCTTCTCTGTGGATTAGGTGTCTGTTATATGAGCCTTCAGCTGAGCAGGCTTTTCCCATGTGTACTCATAATACTTGTTTGGCATGGGACATGGCAATCTCGGCTAAATCCCCTCCTTCTATTGTGCTTAATTCCTGTTGATCATCTATGGTGATACTGTACCTCTCTGCTTCAGCAGGAAGACAGTCAAGGGTAAATTCCTAGAATGTAAAATTAACACGATGAGATTAATCTCTATAAACTTGGATTAGTACTATTAGTTATTGCTGCTTGTGGAATAAGGCTCGCTTGACTTTTACAACATTACATAAACATCGATGCGACCTTGATTAACTTTGGACTTCCTCGCTCACGTTGACCTTCATGCAGAGCATCACCAAACTTCTAAACAACACATACACACACATAGGTGGACCACACACACACACACACACCACACCAGCATGGATCTCCCTCTCTCAGATGAGAACACAAATAAACACGCTGATTGGGGCATTAATCATGCATGAATGCTCACATGCGCACACACGCAACCATACACACCACGCCTCTTGGTTGTTTAGCAAATTAATTAAGCCAATGTTCAATAGGCTCTTAGCTGCAAATGAATGGAGCTATAGAAAAGAGGGCGGGATAATGGGACAGGAGGAAGAGGGGCCAGAGGGGAGAGGAAAGCGCCACAAATTACCAGAGTACTGCTTATCACTCTCTCCCTGTCTACATGTTTTGGCAGACCACGCCATATTAAGGCCAGAATATTTCTGTGATATATTTCTCTCGCTCTGTTGGTTGGTGACACCCACATTTAAAACACTTAAAAAAATCGAGCAATTATGGTAAGGGTGCGCCTATTGTTTGGGGAGGAGGGGGCTATAGGGTAAACACAATTTTTCATTCCACGTGGGAACAGAAATCAAGCTGTGAGTTTATCAATGACACCTCTAGCTGCATGGTTTTTACCTCTGCTTTGGTGGAATATGTCCAATAGCTGCTGGAAGTACTTTGTCATTCCAAAATAGTTCGATTTTCCTTCTGTCATTCCATTGGGAATTCCTGAACAACCAACTTTGAATATCAGGGGATCCCACAGGGGTTGGGAATGCAGTCAGCAGAAGCTCTAGCACCTAGCAGCTACCAAAGAGGTAGATTCACTAAGATGATGTTTGTGTAACGACTTGTGTAAATGAAAAGATATGACAAGAATGGAAGGAAGCCCTTTTCATTAGACTGAACACGTCAGAGTTAAAAAGTGTGGTAAAATCTTCACAGATGTGTATCTGCTTTTGTAGGTGTTGGCTGGCAGTTTCATTTCTACGTAGAAGCTGGTTAAATAGTCCCTTTGTTCTTCCCTGCTCTGTCACCGACCCCTTTTGTAATATCGCTCTCTGTTTCTCTCTCACAAACACACACACACACGAGCTGACGGCGCTTTCCGGAGCCCCGAATCCTACATCACAGCAACAGCGTGTAACAAAAAGTCGGGATCTGTATGAATTGACGTGTTATGTATTGTATTATGACTGGACAGACTCTTGAAGCACAGTGAATAAGTCTTTACTCTCTCTGAATAGTTCACACAGTTCACAGTCACCACTGGGTCTTAGAATAACCTGGCCACTACACAACTCAAGTAATCTATAACACCGAGTTTGTTGGCCGGTTCGGTTGGTTGAGAGAGCATATATACCTGAGTAATCACTAACTCATTGCAGCTGTGTCTGCTGAGGCGGCAGACCCACTCCTGACTCTCCATGGTCCAACCTGGGGTGAATGCGCACCCCAGGAGATAATTACCTTCTATTATCTCCTGGGCACCTGAGCGGTGACTGCCCAGTGGATGGCCAAACACTCCTTCTCCACCTTGCTGTACTTGGCCTCCCGCTTCGAGAGTTTCATGTTATGTGAAGGCTGATGTGAAGTACCAGGCGGTCGACCCCCTCCACCTCCTGGCACAAAACGGCCCCCAGCCCTCTGTTCGAAGCGTCAGTCTGGAGGCAAAAAGGGAGAGAAAAGTCAGGTGTATACAGGAGCAGCTTCCCACAGAGAACTATTTTCACCCTCACAAACACCTGCTGGCACTGCTCCATCCTGACCTTCCTGACCTTTTCAGGTCAGAGGAGGCAGGGACTAACCTGTGATAATACCCAGTCTTGGGCCTTGGGCAGGCTGCAACCAAGCAGTGCTTAACCAGAGTTCATCGACATGGGGCATTGGGTAGGCATTGGGTAATCCACACAGAACCATATAGACCCAGCGGGCTTGAGACCAAGAACGATGGTGGACTCCTCTATCACTCCCATCCCCAGCATGGCCTTCAATTCTGCTTGCATGACTTTGCGCTTGCGTTCAGGCAAGCGATATGGCCATGAACGCATCGTTAGCCCAGGGGTCGTGTCGATGTGGTGTTGTATGAGTGTCATGTGTCTTTGTGTGACCACAGAGGGATGTTGTACAGGCGTTGTTGTCATTCTTGAGCCTGGAGCAAATTCTCCTGTGTCAACCGCCCATGTGAGTGAGTTTTGCTCTCAGGTCAAGAACGTAATGAATTACATTTTTGCTGGTGCTAAGACCTTCCTCCAGTTTTCTTCAACCAGGTCCAAAACACTCCGGGGTTTTCGGCCAAACAATAAATCAAAAGGAAGAAAATCCTGTGGAGGCCTGGGGAACCTCCCGCACTGCAAACAACAGAGGCTCGAGCTGCATCCCAATTCCGACTATCCTCATGTATGAACTTACGGATCACGGACCTCAGGGTCTCGTCAAACCGCTCCTCCAGGATGTCGGTATGGCGATGGTACACACTGGTCCGAACAGATCAAACGACCATACAGCTCGCAAAGTGTACGTGACATGAATGCCATGCCCTGGTCAGTCAGAACCTCTTTTGGGTTTCTGACTCGGGAGATTACTTGAAACATGCCTATGCAATGTTCTTTGCAGAGATAGTGCACAACGGCACTGCTTCCGGATATCGTGTTGCAGGACCAACACAAAGCTCGGATCACGGGATTGAGTCAGTTGTCTGCGTGTGCCCTCGGACCCGATCTCACTGTAAGAGAGAGTGTATATATAATCAGTAATCAGTAACTCATTGCAGCTGTGTCTGTTGAGGCAGCAGAGCCACTCCTGACTCTTCGCATCCAGCCGACACTCAACACAGAGGCACCTGCAATATCACACACACACACACACACACACACACACACATTCCCGCTCACACATACATCACAATCACCAATGTACATTCTCCTTCATCCCATTTCTATCATCCATCTGAAACCACAGGTCTTGCGTGCACAGAAACCAACATGTATCACCTAATCCATGTGTAATCCATTCCTGATGAATACTAGCTCCTGATCACAGGAGTGGTGATAAATATCTTCTCAAATGTCATTTGGTTTTACTTTGTGTTTTGGCCTCATTCCTTACTGATAAATGTTGATTTTTGTTGTTGTTGCACAATTTTCATTTCCTGGAAAAGGCCTCAATATTCAGTCTTTTATAAGCATTTGCTGCTTGGCTCTCAGCGTCTATTTGTGTGTGTGTGTGTGTGTGTGTGTATGTGAGAGTGCTTGCATGCAGGAGTTTGCTCTCATGTGCAGATGTATGTATTAAATTTTGTCTGTGCGCGTGCTTCTAGATGTGTGTGTGTGTGTACACCCGCGTAAGTGTGTACGTACGATTGCATGTCCGTGTTGCATGTGTGCGAATGAATACATTGTGTGTGCACTTTGTCTTACATGCTTTATGTGTGTGTGTTTTTGTGTGTGCGTGCGTGTGTGATGTCAGGCAGATATGTGGTTTAGATTAGTGCTGTTTGATGTCTCCATCAGAGGCCTCTCTCCTCCTACTTCAACACTACTGTTTGATCTGCACCAGTCTGGTCCTGATCACTCTGCCTTTGTTTACTTTCAAAGACACTTTTCATTTCTCCTTGTTTCTCTAACCCCCACTCACCCACTCTCTCTGTCTGTCAATCTCACTGTGTGTGTGTCTGTGTGTGTGTGTGTGTGTGTGTGTGTGTGTCTGTGTGTGTGTGTGTGTTTGCAGTTTTGAATACACCGCTTTTACTCTGTGAGCAGATGTGTATCTGACTTAAACACAGAAAAATCAAGGGTGTTTCACATCTGCATAGCTGTGCTGTGCCCCGAATTCTCTGATATCTTCATGGATTAAAACGTAAATTCTGCTCTGTGCTGTTCATTGAGCTTTCACGAGGTGTTGATTAGGGACTAGCTGATTTGAAGGCAAACACTCAAACACACTTGAGTTTGAGTCCAAGTGTGAGTTCATGTTTGAGTCCCATGGTGAGTCAAAATATAAGTGTGTGTTTGAGGCGTAGTATGAGTCCATTTACAACTCTGCCTGTGACTGTGACTGTGACTCTGTCAGCCCATGATGATTTGTTCGAATCCCTGTGTAAGTCCAGGTACAAGTTCAAGTGTGTGTATGAATGCTCGCCATTGTTTCAGTCTGTCTCCAAATGCGTGGCTGAATGAGTCCAGGTATCCACCTGAGAGTGAGAGTATGTGTATGTTTCTACATCAATCCCTGTGTTTCTCTCACTTACTTTTCCAATTCTATATCTTACCTCCATTTTCACTTTTCTTTTTGTATATACGTCTGTCTTCCCGTGACCATAGGTGACGCTCTGGGTCATAACTGAAAGAATGAGATTGATGAGACTGTGGAAACAAGCGGCTGGTTTCTCTGGAGGGTGGCTGGCTTCACTCTCCATGACAGGGTGAGGAGCTCAGCAGTTCAGGAAGGCCTCGGAGTTACAATGCTGTTCTGGTTGAGAGGAACCAGTTGAGGCGGTTCTGGAACTTGGTAAGGATGCCCGCCGGCCGCCTCCCTTTGGAGATGTACTGGGCACACACCCCGGGGTAGACCCAGGACACGCTGGAGGGACTACATCTCCCCTGGGGATCCTTCAGGAGGAGCTGGAGGAAGTTGCTGGGAGAAAGCATGTTTGGGCTGCTCTGCTTGTGCTGTTGCCACTGCGACGGAAAAAGGATGGATTCTGTCTTCCCATATTCATTTCACTTCTTCAAGCAAATCGCTTTGTTTCCTAATGCCTCCTTGTCTCCATGTCTACCCCTTGCATGTGAGAGTTGCATGTCTTAGGACCATTAATATTGAAGCTGTAGTCATACCATGTAATTCAACACTCCTCATCATTCTTCTACCAATCTCACCATCATTACTCCTCTCCTAACTCCATTTGACACTCACACCCACTCTATGTCTCATATAGATCGATAGAGGACAAATAGAGCTATAAAGACGTGAAAAAGAGAGAGTGAGAGAAATAACGGTGCAATAGAGAGAGAGACGGAAGATAGAAAGTAAATGAGAGAATCGGGACGGCCTGGAGAGAGAGAGCCGAGGGAGGAAAGTGCTTGACAGAGAACAATTGTGCAAGAGACAGAGACCAAGCAGTGTTTACATAGTTATAATCATGTAGGCGCGTTCAGGGACATGCATGTAGCGGGGCGATGACACGAACATGTACACACAACCCTTCCTTCTCTGTATGCCCCTGACTAGAATGCGTCATCACCATAGCAACCCCGAGGCTTAATGATTGTTTAATGATAATTTGGGAGACCGCTCCTGTCATGACCTCAGATTGGGGTCGATGATGATCCTGTTGCCACAGTAATGTGTGTGCATGTGTGTGTGTGAGCATGCACTCTGTTTGTGTGTAGTTTAAATGTTCAAGCGAATTTCACTTAATTCTCAGATGACTTAAACAGTTAAACAGTTTCCATTTCATTGTTCCAGTCACTTACAATCTTTACAATCAAACCTTTTCCATCTCCGAGGCAGTCTGCCTGGTACTAATTAAGCAATCAGCGCGTAATTAAATAATTCCTCTGAGTCAGATATTAAGCACTTAGATGTTTAGATCATAACTGTCAATCATCTTACCACATTTCTTTAAGGAAAACCACAAACTTGAGGACGATGTGCTGATTGGAGCCAATATAATTAGGTCATTGGAGTTTGAGATAATGAATGTCAGTGTTCCTCTGCTGTCATCCTCTGTGGTGGGGGTCCCGGGGGACTGAAGCAGGCCTGTTAAACTTTATTAGACTGAACAGGCTTCCTGAGTCAACAGCACACTGGGCCTGGGAGAGAGACCAACCAACACAGACCATAAACACAACAACAGCCTATTGTCTCAGCGAGTGAAGGAATAAATGAATGGATGGATGCATGGATGCATGTCTGAAAGAATGAATGAATGAATGAATGGTGTGTTCTCTGTTCTTCTAGTTGTGGCTGGAGTTACAAAATAGTGTAATAGGTTTGAGGTGACAATAATACACTAGTTTGGTCTTTGCAGTTTTCTCTGCAGATGTTTTAGATTCACAATCCTTCTCCGCGGCTGTTGTTAAGTAACTCGGGATTAAATGACAGCAGGTTTTCAGTATGTTGGGTATGTCAGTGGCAATGTTGTGGAGGAGCATTGTTACCAATTTATCATCGCCCACTTCTTAGCTGCAGAGAAAAGGCAGCAACAGGGGTGACAATTGTACAACACGACCACAATTAAGTAATATTACGATGTGTTCTCGTACAACGTTTGTATATCTTCGTACTGCCTACACACGGCCAGCTGAATAACATATCACTGCGCTAAACAACTTCTGTTACGGTTAAGGTTAAGGTTAGGTTTAGGTAAGTAAAACTTTGGTTAAGGTTAGGCATCTAAAATAATTTAGTTAAGGGTAGGGTTTGGTTTTGGTTAAATAAGACATCCATCCACCACCCCAACCTCCATGTACTGACGTTCCACCACGCTATTTCAGTGTACCAATTCGATGTTAGAGCACCCTGAATACTCCCTGAGAGGATATTCTTCACTGCTACACTAGTTCTTCAGTCGCACACAGGAGGATCCAAGTATCCCTAGCAACAGTCCCAAACACGTTCTGGCTTTATAAACAGCTTATTTAACCTGCCAGACGCATTTTACAACTTTTTTTAGCAAACAATATTAACAATCCAAATAGCAAGTTCAAAGACAAATCTGTCTTCCATCCCCTTTCCAAAATTACTACTGCAAACCAAACCAACCAGGAAATCTCTTCTGAATGGCGAGTATGAGTAGTTCAAACTTCTGTCATCACTTTATTCATTTTAGGAACTGTATTTCTAGCCTTAACGTTCAAACATATTTCTTAAAAAAAGTATCTTCCTGCTCACGATGGCACAGTCCATTCTTCATGAGTCGTTTCATGAAGCAACCCCTCATGAAAAATAGATTCCCACCCCTTGTCACGGCTGTTCAGCCTTTACCCCCACTTTCCCCTGAATTCTAGTCCTGTCTGTTACTGTCTTCCTGTTGTTGTGTGCGTGTGTGTGTGTGTGTGTGTGTGTGTGTGTGTGTGTGTGTCCCTCTGTCTCTCTCTTCCTTGCAGGTTGGTGGGCGTGTCTCTGAGGGCTTCCATGCTGCCAGTCCTGCTCAGCTGTTCCCCATTGCTAATCCCCTGTGTATATATGCTTTGCCTTGGCTCCAGTGCTAGATTGTCAGTTTTGTCTTCTGCCGCTACGCCTGCTGTCTAGCTTCTATGCTTAGCTCCAGTGTGATTAGTCCCTAGCTTTTTGCCTGTTTGTACTTATGTCTACTATCTAGCAGTAAAGCCTGCTTTACCTCGTACTCCCTGCCTCCTGCCTCGTCTGCGTCTGCTTGTAGTAGCCTTACACCCCTGATCTTTGATATTCTCAAAGGATAAAAATGGTCTTGCAGTGCTGCTGCAAAACATAATGGAAGCACATTTATGCGTTGACGTAGAGAGCATTGGGTAAAAATAAATCTAGAAAAAGAGGAATACAATGTACGCTGCATTGAGCCGCCCAGTGGGATATGACCCGTAGCTCTGTGTTGATGTGGGCTGTAACAACGTAGCTGTGTGATCTCTATCCTGATTAGCTGCTAGATCTATCACCGTGTGTTTAGACTAGACTAACAGCCCTGCTGACGGACATGAGGTCGCACCCCTTTGCAGGTGCTGATGGGGTGTGAAAAAACACATATACGCTTGCTGACACACACACACACACACACACACACACACACACACACACACACACAGCAACATCTTTGTTGCTAAGCAGTCATTGATGTGGTGTTTCTGCACTGTACAAACAGTGTGGCCAGTACCGTGGCGTCTTTTTCCTTGGATTTTCTGTTGATGAAGTCTGGGTTTCTGTAGGTGGCGCTCTTTTCTTGTCTATTTGGACATGGTGGCCAGTGCTGCTCATGCTAACTACCCAGTTCTTCTATTTATTGAAAGCAAACGGCTGTTGCTGCTGCCAGACATGTAATATGCATCAGTGTGTGCCAGAGGATTTTTCCCAGGAAAAACCTACCTGACACCGAGTGTTTAGAACAGCAAAAAGCTGTTTAGAAAAGCTAAAAGCTTTCATGAACTGGCTAAAGGTTGAATCAATATTATGTTTTATCAATTGATGATAAAGAGCAGCAAAACAGGCATTTATTTATATGAAAATGTTGCAAATGTTACTTTAATTGTAATGATGCACTGGTGTGTTCTGTCTGCTTGTCTGTCTGTGTGTCTCTCTCTGTCTATACTGATGACTGTCCTAGAAGCAGCAGCAGGTGGAGGGCTGTGTGTCTGCAGCCTGTAGGAGCTGATGGCTCCAATCACCCTCCCAGATCTGGGAATACTCTGAGAAACCCCTGGCAATGAATAAGGGAATATGGGAAGACAGTCTGGCTAAGTTGATAAGTAGTGGTCTGAGGTATAGTGAGTGTGTGTGTGTGTGTGTGTGTGTACAGGATGTCCATTCAGTCTGAAAGAACACTTCACGGTTTAGTTGACAGAAGTGGAAATCGTTTGCTCTTACTATGTTAGAGGTGTTATTGTTATATAACCTGCAGGCAGAGTTTATTTTGTCATCTGCACTCTCTCTCTCTCTCTCTCTCTCTCACTCTCTCTCTCTCTCTCTCTCTCTCTCTCTCTCTCTCTCTCTCTCTCTCTCACTCTCTCTCTCTCTCTCTCTCTCTCTCTCTCTCTCTCTCTCCCTCCATGTTTCAGTCTTTTGCTAATTGTTTCCAGAGTGTTTGTTTGGAGATTTGTTGGGTTCTACATCACACGCAACCAGGACCTTAGCCAGGGCTCTCCCCCCTGCACACACACACACACACAAAATGCCATGTTAAATCCTTCAGTTCCACCCTTGTGATGTCTTCACCATGTTACTGTACAGTATGAGTGTGTATGTGTGTGCATGTGGGTGCATGTTGCCACAAGTGCCTGTCTGAGTGTATTAGTCGTGCAAGGGGGGATTGAGAATCCTAATTCAGAACATATATAATTAGACATGATCCTTCTGCACACACACACACGAACACACACGCACACACACACACACACACACACAGATTCACGCACACGCCGATGTTTGTGTTTGTGTTTGTGTTGTCATAGCGATGCCACTGGCTCTCGGCGTCTCGGCAACAGCAGTGAACTGGTAACCAGAGGAGAGAAAGGTGAGCGCACCAACCTCCCCCTCTAACTCTCTCAGTTCACTCTGCTTTGGCCACGCCTCTCTTTCACCCCTTTTGCTCCCCCTTTACCTCTTCCTCCCTCTCTCTGTCTCCCTCTCTCTTACTATTCGATTGTCGTAAAAGACACGTTTAAAGTAGACCTCTATCTCATTCTCATAATCCAAAAACCACAGAGAAAAAAATGTTTGATTTACGTTCCTTACCAACTGTGCTCTTTCTCTCTCCCACCGGGTTTCACTGAGTCAAAAGGTCAATAGGTCACATCATACATTCTCAGCGGGAACTCAATTTCCCATCATCCACTTCATGCTGAGCCCAACCTGTCCTGCTGTGGTGGGATAAAAGCTCTGGAGTGAGAGATGAGATCTGACAGATGAAAAAGAGATGAAAAAGATGGAGAGAGAGATATATAGATGTAGTGAGGGATATGATGTGGGTAGCAGGGCGGGGATGGGAAAGAGGAGAGAGAGAGAGAGAGAGAGAGAGAGAGAGAGAGAGAGTGTGAGAGAGAGAGGGCGAGGTTGGAGGGCAGGGAGAGAGGGATGTGAGCGAAGGACTGTAAGGTGCTTTCCCAATCCTTGTCTCAAATTCATTGTTTGAAAAACATGTGGTCTGAATTTGTTTTGAGGAGAAAGAAGGACAGGAACACAGTAGTGCTTCACACACACACACACACACACACACACACACACACCACACAGACACACACACAGTCCACTTATAGCCGTCTATGAAGTCATGTCCCGCTCCAACTGGAAACAGACAGAATGCAGCAGAAAATCCAAACCAGTGATGTGAATGAAAAGGGCACATTTTTCAGTGACTGTGTGTGTGTGTGTGTGTGTGTGTGTGTGTGTGTGTGTGTGTGTGTGTGTATGAGTGCATATAGTACATACTTATGTACTTACTGTATGTTTGCGATTGCATTTGTAATGGCGTTTCCAAACTGATTTTTATAGCAGCAACTGTGGAATCCTGTATTATGAGCAGAAATAGCTTGATAAACCACTTGTCTCAACAAAGCTAAAGCTCTCTGTGACTGTATTAACCTTAACCTTAAATATGTGGCATAAATAAATAGCAGGACGATGAGATCTTAAGTGTCTGAGTCAGACAAATGTTTTTAAGGGGTAAACTCCCTTTGTGGCTAGTCTAGCTGTGCCTTTCCTCTAGCGGTTAGCTAGGCTCTGGTCAAGTTGCCAATCAACCAATCAGCCACTGCCCTTAATGAGGAAGCCAGGTTGACCCTTCTGATAGGTGGAGACGCGGTTGTTAGGGAAAGCTAATTGGTTAATGGTGTTTTTCCCAGATCTTTCATCACCCTCCTCCCTCATCTGGTTTCAATTGAGAAATGATCCACTGCCTCCTCTTCTCCCTCTCCTGTTTTCTCTCTCTTTTTCTCTCTTTCTTACTTTCTCTTGCCTTTTTTCTTTCTTTTTCTCTCTATCCCTCATTTTTCTTTCCTGTTTATCTGGCTTAAAGAAAAGGGAAAACCCGGAGGTTGTGGCATGCTGATGAGAGAACATGATGAGTCTATCCACTGAGGTTTTAGCAAACACAAACACACACACTAACATGTTCCATCACATGAGTCATTTTAATGTGATGTGGCTATTGTACTATTCTATGTATCATTTTATTATATGGGGCATCTCAATACTTAAAGCTTTCCTTGCTTACAACGTATTTCAGCTAGCAAGCTATCAGATGGTCCCACACACTCCTGTCAGCCTCATCAGTAGTGACATCATTCAAATTGTGAAGTAAAAATGAGATACCGTGATTCAGCCAGCCCACACATGAAGCTCTTACCCTACATACAGACAGAGCTCGAGAAAAGTATTCAGTGGCTGCGTGAATGCATGCACACACACACACACACACACACACACACACACACACACACACACACACACACACACACACCTAGTATTTACAGCAGGAAAAATGTCTTTGTGTGTAAAGTGTATTTGTGACCACTAGCATTGACAAATAAAAGCATCGGCACAAAAAGTTTCTAAGGGCTTGATGTCCCAAAGAAGACAGTAGTCGTGCTGGCTGCCAAGCCTGGCGCAATATAATGCCGAAGCATAGTTTCAAGTAATCTACATTGTCTCATCATTCCTCATCTTTAACAAAAAAAGGAGGCCAAGAAAGATGTCAACCAAAACCATTAATCATATTGTCTGGGACTTCAGCCCAGGCTGCTTTCTGTTGTGTCAAGTGATCATCAAACATGCATATCGACACGCCAACTTCACTGCTTCTTTTTCATTTTTCTGCAGTATCTATCTATCTATCTATCTATCTATCTATCTATCTATCTATCTATCTATCTATCTATCTGTCTGTCTGTCTGTCTGTCTGTCTGTCTGTCTGTCTGTCTGTCTGTCTGTCTGTCTGTCTGTCTATCTATCTATCTATCTATCTATCTATCTATCTATCTATCTATCTATCTATCTATCTATCTGTCTGTCTGTCTGTCTGTCTGTCTGTCTGTCTGTCTGTCTGTCTGTCTGTCTGTCTGTCTGTCTGTCTGTCTATCTATCTATCTATCTATCTATCTATCTATCTATCTATCTATCTATCTATCTGTCTGTCTGTCTGTCTGTCTGTCTGTCTGTCTGTCTGTCTGTCTCTCATGTTTCAAGGTGGCAGGATCCAAGCCAAAGTGTTTGCTATTGTGCAAGCAATATTGACAAAATGAAGTTAAGTCATAAGTGAAGCATCAATGGATTTTTTATTCATTTGAGACTGTCTCGACTCTCGAGCTGCCACAAGACTAAAGGTAAACCTAAAGAAACTCTCTTAAGTCTGGGTGATATTTTGAAATAGCGTCAAGCTTAAATCTCAGGATGACTCACCATAAGAGCATGCATCTAAATCCCTTAAGGGGCAATAAGCAAAAGAGAGGAGATGAAAACTTGGAGGACTTCTCTAAGTGTTAGAAGATTGTGGATGAAAGATGAGAGGAGGGGTTTTCTAGAGGGTCCTCTGAGGACAGAGTTGTTTTTTTAAACCTGTTATCAAAGTTATTTGTATTATATCAGAACATATTCTCGCACTAGAATGCAATTTCCTCCTTAGACCAGGGATAGATTAGGAGGGGAAATTTGAAAGAAATTGTGGTGATTTGATTTCCATATCTTAAATCGTTCATAATCAGTCATGTCAACCAAACCAACACTGAAACTTTAAAGAAACAGAATGTATTTAAAGACCCTTTTCCAAACAGGACAAAATGTTTCATTAGGTTCAGACTACACATTTGTGTGTGTCTGTCTCATGTGTGTGTGTTCCTGCATGTGTCCCTGTGTGTGTGTTTGTGAGTGTGTGTGTTCCTGCGTGCGTCCCTGTGTGTGTGTTTGTGAGTGTGTGTGCCCCTGTGTGTGTGTGTGTGTGTGTGTGTGTGTGCGTGAATCGCATTATGAATACGTGCGTAACGGAGCCTGTGAACTGTGAATATTCATAGGCAGCTATAAGAGGTTATGAGTGTGTTGAAAGTGATTTTCAATGGCCGCATTATGAATCATGTCTAGCGAAGGAGCTCATTCAGAAGCATCTGTTGCCTGATGCTGTTGCTGCCAAGTGTGTGTGTGTGTGTGTGTGTGTGTGTGTGTGTGTGTGTGTGTGTGTGTGTGTGTGTGTGTTCATCTATATATTGTGTGAGTGTTCATTGTGCCAAGGCATGGGGAGTGTTCTGTGTGAGTAAATGTGTGCCAAGAGGGGCACTGGCATGAAGCCTATAAGACCCCTATCTGTCTACTGTGTGTGTGTGTGTGTGTGCGTGTGTGTGTGTGTGTGTGTGTTTCTGCATTGCAGCGGTTCGAAGCAAATTTCACTTTTTGATTAAGTGGGACTGTCAGCTCTCTGTACCCACAACGTGTGAGTGTGTTTGTGTGTGTGTGCCCATGCATCAAAAGAAGAGGATATAAAAGGTGAATGTCAGTCTTTGATGTAAAGCTTCCCACTGTTAAACTTCAGCTTCAATCAACATCTTTACTGCAACACACTCACACGCACACACACACTTACACACATCAGCAGAGCCCCTGTTTCACATTAAAGACTTCACAATGGAGGCTCAAAAAGGAGGCGAGACAGAGACAAAGGAGAGTCAGAAGAGAGAGAGACTCTAATGTAGATAGATGGTGCTACAGCAGTGATTACCCTGCTCACCTGTTTATCACACTACAGGTGTCTGTACGTGTCTGTGTGCATATGCGTGTGTGTGTGTGTGTGTGTGTGTGTGTGTGTGTGTGCGTGCTCATATGTTTTCTTGTGGGTGCAGTTGTATGGGGTTTTGTGTTACTAGTGTGTGGGTGTGCATGTGATCATTTACATGATCACACAGCGAATTTGGCTACAGACCACTAGCCTACCATCTGCTACTAACAGAGCATGCAGTGCACACACAAACACACACACACACGCGCGCACCTGTCAGTCTATTCTATTTTCCATGTGTGGTGCTTCGATACGCCATGCTGACTTGCTGGATTAATTGTGTGATTTATTCAGTTGGTTTCTGATTTGGGGTGAGGCTGCCTTTTCCACAGGGTGGAAACCATCATTAAATCTGACATCACCCCCCCAACACACACACACACACACACACACACACACACAAATAATGCAGCTGTTAGCCTAGGTCTCTAGCATAGCACTATTAAATAAGGAATCTTGTGCATTTCTTGCATCTTGAGATTTTGATTTTTGTTTCCTTGTGTGTGCAAAGGATTGTGTGTTTGTGTGTGTAGGTATGTGTGTGTGCGTGTGTGTGTGTGAGCGTGTGTGTGTGTGTTTCCTCTTAGTAAAGGTGTCAAAATAGCCCCCTGCTGTTCAGACCTCAATTAACCCCCTACAACTGCACAGCAGAGAGACAGAGCGGGGAGAAGAGCAGAGGGAGGGAAGAATGGATGAAGTGATTGGCGGACTTTGGCAGTGGAGGGATAGAGAGATTGAGGAAAGTGGATTTAGAGATCGCTAGATTTCTTCGATGTAAGGAGTGGTATTCTTCTCTTCCCCTCTTTTCATCTATCCATCTCTCTCTCTCTCTCTCCCTCTCTCTCTCTGTCAGTGTGAGAGGCGCCTGGGGGCAGATGGAGAAACTGAATTCAGGAGCAGGACTTGGACAATGGCGGGTTGAGCCAGCTTTACAAACCCCGAATGTCGAGTGGCCGGCCTGTGAAAGGCACTAGCCTTGGGGCTCGCTAAAATACCAACCATTCACACACAAACACACACAGAGAGAGAGAGGGAGAGAGAGAGAGAGAGGGAGAGAGAGAGGGAGAGAGAAAAGGAGCTCTTTCTTCTTTATATTGATAATAATAATGGGTATCAAAGCGAGGCCATTTCACAAAACGTAGCTAAGAACAATCTGAGAAAATCTGGTCCACAGCCTTCGGCTTGTGTGTGTGTGTGTGTGTGTGTGTGTGTGTGTGTGTGTGTGCATGCGTGAGTGAGTGAATGTGACCCTGTAGATGGCAAAGACATAGATGGAGTTAGTGGGGGAAATTACTGCAAGCAATCGTAAGCAAGAATCAACACATTTGGTGCCAATAAAAGCCTCTAGAAGTGTGTGAGTGTCCACTAGGCACATTTGTGAATGTGACAGCCTCCCATCTCATCTTTGCTCGGAGTCTTTGTTCGATCTGTCGTTTCTTATAACGTTGATAGGGGAAAAGAGTAATGAACTTTTATCCCATTAACTTCTCTGGCATCATTCTTCTGCCCTCAGCAGTCATGCCAATAAAACATATTTGAGCTGAGGACAGCAAACAGAAGAGGAGACAGAGAGGGCACCCACAGACAGACACGCGCGCACACACGCACACGCACACACACACACACACACGCACACGCACACGCACACACACACGCACGCAATTGCCATCACATATGCCCACTCACACACACTAGCGCATGCATCAAAACCCACATACAGGCACATTACTTACATACAGACATGTGATGTGTATGTGTATAGAACAGATGCACACACACACACACACACACACACACACACACACGCACACACACATGCACACACGCACACACACACACGCACACACACATGCACACACGCTGAAACAGAGGGGAGACGAGGGTCAGACAGGACTGATTGTCTCTTCCAGTCGCTCCAGAGAGCATATTGATTTTTCCCACACTCCTCTTTCCACACACCTCCCTCTCACTCCCTCTCTCTGTCTCCTTCTCTCGTTCTCTCGTTCTCCAAAGGCCCCTTCATATTTCTCTTTTCCCTCCCTCCCTCCTTCTCTCGCTCGCCCTCACTCTTGTCCTTTTCTCACTTATTCTTCACAAACCTCCCTCTCTCTCTCTCTCTCTCTCTCTCTCTCTCTCTCATTCCACCCACCTTCTGTCTCTCTACCCCGCTCTCCACTTTCTCTCTTTTCTTCAAGTTGATGTTTTTCAGCCGCTTGCTATGGACTCCCTCCCGTTGTTGCACCTCGCCGCTGAACGGGCTCGACCCTAGATCTGGGGGATCACAGAAAAAAACGACTTTGTTTTCATCTACCAGAAGTAGAACAAAATAACAATGAAATGCATCACAGGTGGGCTATGGATACATACTGTGTGTGTGTGTGTCATTTCTGTGTTGTGCTTCAACGGTGTTTCAACACATCACTGATTTACTTACTCCTGGTGCATGAACACACAAACACTTTCCAGCTGGAGGGGCAGCGCCTTCTCCTATAGAGCCCCCCTCCCTCCGGAACAAGCTCCCTGCCCTGGTCAGGGAATCAGGCCCTCGCTCAGTATTTAAGCCAGGACTCGAGACCCATTTATTCAGCACAGCCTAAAACCTATGTGTAACTCTGGAGTCTGCCCCGGGGATTTCCTGGTGCTCTCATATCCACATACACCACCACACACCACACACAAGCCAGGGCCCTGTTTCTCAGTGCTTGTTCTATCACTTGCTTTGGATAGAAAGCCTTTTACGTGAACAGAGTGGATGACATATCTCCAGCATGGTCGCATTTGCTACAGTGTGTGTGTGTGTGTGTGTGTGTGTGTGAGAGAGAGAGAGAGAGTGTGTGTCAGAACAGTGTTTTATAGAGCTAGTTATTAACTCCATGTGTTTTTTTATCTGATTTCTTGTTTCAATCTGACGCCAACTCACTGGAAAAATAATGCAGGAGAGGAGAGGAGAGGAGAGGAGAGGAGAGGAGAGGAGAGAAGAGAAGAGAAGAGGAGAGGAGAGAAGAGGATGAATCTTTTTTCATTCTTCTTCTATAATCTGCGCTTTGTGTTTCTACTTGCTCAATGTCACCTAGACTGTAGCTTCTCCAATTGGCGAGACAGGGGATGTATTCTATTTCCCCCATAATCTCAATTTGGGTTCAGCAATGGGTCCAGACACATTTCTAATCTGTTGTCACAACACTGCTCCTCAACAAGACAGTTTTGCACAACGCACAATTAGTTTCACACACATGTTTATCTTGTACTTACAGGCTATTTTAGGATAATGGCAGTTGAGTTGTTTTGGTTCATGTCCATGGAAAAGCCACAGTCAGAGTAGCTATGCTTAACCACACAAACGCCGAGGGATAATTGTATAAAAGGATTAGAGCGGCTGAGACTCTATTGTTGCGCCATGAGGTGAAATATGCAAGACTACCATGTCTGGTCGGATACCGTCTTCCTTCACTCCTAAACACACACATTCGAACTGACATGCCTGCTTGGGCTCGGACAAACACACACACACACACGCACACACACACACACACACACACACACACACATTTGTATTACAATACTTGTGAAGACCTTCATTGACTTCATTCATTCCTTCACCCCTAACCTTAACCTTAACCCTCTGCACCACATGCCTACCCTTGACCCTTACCCTAATCTAAACCTAGTCCCGACTATTATCCCTTAACCCGAGTCCTAACTCTGAAGTGACCTTACCTAATCCTAATCCTAATTCTAGCCTTGATACTAACCCTAAATTAACCCCTTAAAAAAGAGTGGAAAAAATGATTTTCCTAATGTTTCTATCCTCGTGAGGACATTGGGGCCTCCTAAATATAGAAATACAAGCCTGCATGTACCTGCATGTTTAAGGGAGATTGAGAATCCTAAATCAGAACGTATATAATTAGACATGATCCTTCTGCACACACACACACACACACACACACACACACTTCCACTCAGACAGTAACAAACATACTTTTGGAGCTCTTTCTCTTAGATGACACGTGATGATGAATTATTTTCCCCCAACACACCAATACAAAGCGCACACCAACACACGCCCGTCATATGAAACCAGACACGCCTTTCTCCAGCGGCAGCGGAATGAGGAGTTTCCAAAATACCAGTCGGAGGGAAATCCTCCCCTCATGAGATCCTATTTACCTTCTCAGCGTTTCCCCGGGCCTCGGCGGCTGGGCGTGCGAGACAGACAACTGCTTCTCGGTCCCATCACAACAAAGGTAACCAACCACATACACACCTCGGGGCCTCGGTCCAGTTTCAATACACTTCATGGAGGGATCATATCGTCACGAAACTGGCAGTTGGGAATGAATGGAATCCAAGACAGCGGTTTTTGTTTTTTAATGTGGCTGTCTGTGTGTTTCTTGGTGTGGTGCTCTGTGTTTGTGTGTGTGTGTGTGTGTGTGTGTAAGCCTGTCCCATTGCAGCTGTGTAACCGGCCCCAGCCTTTGTTGACAGTTCCCAGTCCAAACACAAACATCATTGATTTTTAATGATCTAATTATCAGGGAACACACACACACAAACAGCATGGATCCGACAAGACAAACCCACCGCAGATTTGATTAATATGGTCCATTACTACAGAGATGGAATAGACATCCTCCTTCTGACTGTCTCTCTCTACGCCTGCCGTGCTCTGTGAACCTGTGTCTGTGCATAGATGAACATTTGCAAGCTTCAGACTGTATTTGTGTGGTGTGTGTGTGTGTGTGTGTGTGTGTGTGTGTGTGTGTACAGTAGGAGAAGCTGAGCTCAGAGCAGCATGTGTCCCAGTAGCAGCTGTCCAGAGGCCAGGTGGCTGGACCGACCTCTGCACAGTGACACACACACACACACACACACAACACACACACACACACTGACCCTACACCTTCAGCTTTACAGCATGGCCGTAAACCAAAGATAACACAAGCAGCCCCTAAATCAACACCCCAGACTGAGCAGTCCCAACATCACAACCAACAGCCAGATTCACTTCTCATTAGCAGATCTCCTGACACTTCGCATCGCTGGGTATTTTACGTATTTCCTTGAATTGGAAAATGTAAAGAAAGACATATGAATCAAGCTAACAACACTTGACTTCATAATTACTGCATGATTTAACTTCTTTGCACCATTAACAGACATAAAAAAGTGGGTGTGGCTAACCACTCAGGCTAAAAGTCTTAAGCCCAGGTCACACTAGACGATTTCAACACCGACTCTAAGCCCGACTGGACCATCCCGACCGTTGGGATGGGGATCATCCTGTAGTGTGAATGTTTTCAAGACTGAAAACTTTTTCAAACATGTTTGATTTGGTCGGGCCCAGTCTGGCTGGGCTGTAGCGTGAGGTGGTCCAAGACTCCTGAAATCTGAGAGTGACCATGTCAACAGCCAATGGGAGTTTAGCTTAAGGGGGGAATAAAAAGAGAATGAACCGGAAGAGAAGTTAGTTTTAACAACAACTCCCACTCATGTAGATAGTTTATATCAGTGAGATTCTCAACTCCACCTGCCCCACTTTTGATAAATCTGATATAAAATGGTACAAAATGGCAGCATGCCTGGATCAATCTGTAAGTGTGTTATTACAAATTGACGGGACGGAAAGCAGATCAGTTGTCTCGGCTGAACTACCTTTGTCGGGCAAGACTTGAACAGTCTTGTAGTCTGTCCTAGGCTTTAAATGTAATTTGACGCGATCTCATAAGTGTGTGTGTGTGTGTGTGTGTGTGTGTGTGTGTGTGTGTGTGTGTGCAAGGGGAGGTCAGGTTAGACTATGTCTGAACAGGCAGTCTGCCCGAAGCTCCTCTGTATTGCAGGCGATAGGGGTCACCCTCTATCTCCTCTCCTCCCCTTTGCTTCCTTCCTTCTATTTCTCCTCCCTCACTCCAACTCCTGTATACCCCCATCAATGACCACCCTCTGCCCTCCTCCTCCTCTCCTCTTTCCTCTCTTTCCTCTCTTTCCTCTGTCTGCTCCCCTTTGTTCATCCATTTTATAATTCTATCCTCCTCTATCCCCCCCTAAGATCTCCAAATGGGAAAAAGGATTCACTGTAGGATTTAGTTTCTTCAAGTACACTCGCTGAGAAGACTATATGAGTGTGTATGTGTGAGTGTGTGTGCTTGTGCGCGTGTATATATGTGGGTATAGCACACACACACACACACACAGTGCACATCAGCATTTCAATCACACACAGCTGTTTGTATTCTGTCTTGGGAGCCAGGAAGGGAAGAAGAGAGAGAGAGAGAAAGAGTTGGGGTTATGTCCATCATCTCATTGCACTCCATAAGATATGTAACTTGACATATTCGCTCACTTATCCCCAATAACTAATCACGTAATATTCCTATAGGGGCTTGTAGTATGTCTGTGGCATTCAACAGTGACATTGTGATCTTATCATACTTAATGGTATTTTGTATCTTCTATGGCAGCAACAGGCTATAATCTTCCTATAATATTCCTATGGGGACCTATGGTGTAGCTGTTGTACTCAATAGAAGGAGTTTATTACCTCGGTAGTTTACTACTAAGGTAAAGCTAAAATGTATTATATGACTACCGTAGTTTTTTTTTTTCCCTAAGTGACAGCCCCATGTCAATCATATGCAGGGGGAAGCAGGCAGGAGTGCGTTTCGGGGCGGGGATCGGGGAGGAGCATGATGTGAAACCCCGACCCGAGGAAGCCAATGGGAAGGAGGATCCCTACTGTTCATGGTGTGTGTGTGTAAACTATGCCAGCCCATGCTATGTGGTAGCCCAAGTCCAATTAATTTAAAATGTAAACGTTAATGAAATACCTAACATGTAACCAGCCCGCACAATGAATTAATAGTAGTTATGCAGGGATGACAGGGTGGCCCAGTGGTTGAGAGAGCCCATCCAGCCTGTGTGTGTCCATCATCAGACAGGTGTCCTGTCGATGTGTCCTTGAGCGGGACGCGGAAGCCACTGCTTGTATGTCTCTCTGGATAAGAGCTACATCGGTGTGCTTAAATGCAGCATGTATTAATGAATTTGAGGATTATGTTGTTTGTATGTTTGTTTGGCCGTGGAAATTCGAGATTTAGGTGTTTTCTTCATCTTGTACACATTTGGCTTTCCCCCAAGCAGCTCTGTCGCCTTCCTGAGGCGAAATAAATAAGGCATCAGGTGACTGGGGCACTGCAGTGAGAACTGAAGTCCCCTTCCGAGGTCAAACTGTGGCTCCTTGACTGACGGCCAGTTGGAAACCTGCTGCTACCTTGAGGGAAAAACGCAGTGTGAGAGACACAGAGAGAGAGAGAGGGGGGGCGAGAGCGAGAGAGAGAGAGAGAGAGAGAGAGAGAGAGAGAGAGAGAGAGAAGAGAGAGAGAAAGAGTTGCTTGGACGGACGCAGCAGCAGACGTGCCCGCTCCCGTCTCTCTCTCTATCACACACTCTCGGGAGCAGCGCTTTGACGCACAACGCAGAGTTGGATTATAGTATTGCGCGCTGGTCTTTGACGGGGCTTTTTTCCTCCCTCACATTACCTACACCCTTGTCACGACCCGGTAATTGATATATGATCAGGATCAATATCTTTCCACCACGGTGACCTGTGCTGAGCTTTTGCAAAACCGAGTGCTACCGTTGCTTCCTCGCCGGACGCGTGTTATGAATTAATAACCAAGACAGCCTCACCTGGAGTGTATGTGTTTGCACTAGAGAAGAGAAAGTGTGTGTGTGAGTGTGTTTCCTCTGTGTGTGCAAGGATCGAGGTGTTTCACGGGCTTTAACGCGCACACAGACACACCGGGGGGATTTGGGCACCGCATGCCGGGGACATGTGGAAGTTTGCGCCGCTGTAGCGCAGCCAGAGAGCCGGTCCATCGCCTCGTCGACCTCCCTTCTCCCCGCCCAGGGGGACCAAACTCCCGGTTCACAAGCCACCACTAACCGAACCCCTACCAAGAAGACCCAAATGTAAATTTATAACGAGAAATTTCAAAAACACACGTCTGAAAAAGGTGGACAACAAAGGTAGGACAGCATCCTATTGCGTGCAGAGTTGGTGAGCTCTTTTGGGGATTTCAGGGCTACATTTTTACGCCCCCAATTTTTGCCAGGTTTTTTTGGGTGTAATATTGGCCCCCCCTTGCCGCAGTGATGGTGGGAGCTCTGAGCCCCATTGCCCCCGGCCGCTCCCCGTCCTCATTCCTGGGGCTGCTGGTGGCTGTCCAGGTCCTGGTGCTGTCCAGCGGGGTGGACGGCCAGCCCTGCCCGGCCCAGTGCTCCTGTACCGGGACTACAGTGGACTGCCACGGCCAAGGGCTCCGCAGTGTGCCAAGGAACATACCCCGCAACACGGAGAGACTGTGAGTACAGAGGAAACCCCTCTTACAGCACTGCTTGCATCTAACCAAAGCATATAATCGCCTATTTTAATATTTCCCCTAGAGTTCAACAATTTGGATTTACCTCTCAACAGTCGCCACTTACGAAACATTACCATAATATTCCTATAATATTCCTATTGGGACCTACTGGACTTCTCTGTGAGTGTATCGCGACCTTATTGTACTAGATGGATTTTTTTTTTAATCTCCTGTGATATCACTAATATTCATATAATACTTATAAAGGGATTTACTATTTTGTGTCTTTGGTCCTCAATAATGAGTTCATGGTGACCTTATCGTACTTTCTGATATTTTTATATCCTATGGTATCACTATGATATTCCAATAATATTCCTATAATAGGGATTTATAGTTTTGCTGTGACATTTGTAACGCATCTTTCTAATCCTACTCTTTTTTTCGTTGGGGACATTCCTCCAAATCCTAATAGCGCAGCTCTTTACATGTGAAGTAAAAAAAACCCCTGCATTTTAGGATAGCAAATATTCCGTAAGAGCTGTTAAAACTAACATATCTAAAATTTAGTTTGTCATCTAAATTGTATATAGTCTATAATGTTTGGATTGAACGCATTGATTGTTTATTGCGGAGCTGCTGGTGAAGTTAGGGGCATGGTGGTTATGTTCGTGGTTTCGCACTGTTGCATTACTAAAGCCTCCATAGACCACATCGGTTTGTCTGGAGACCAGCAAGTTAATCAAAAACGGATTTGGACAAGTGGGCTTTAAGTTAAACAGACCGTATTTTATTAGGCAAGACCTCTTGATGAAATTAAAATTTGCCCTATGCAGCAGCCATAGCTCGTCTCAATTTCTGTGACCCTCAAATGACAAGTCTGCAGTATGGGCCACAGCGGACTGATAGTTGAAGCAAAAACAATGCTGCGGATAGGGTTTCCCCCTCAAATGTTTATGCAGTTAAATCAATTTAGCCCTAACCCATGTCATGCAAATATGTTTTTTCTTCATCGCCTTTTATTCACTGCGTTTGTCTTTATTTATTAATATATCACAGTCATTGATCTTCCCGTCTTTGTCCCTGTATCTCTCTAGGGATCTGAATGCAAACAACCTCACTAAAATCACCAAGGCGGATTTTGCTGGACTGAGGCATCTACGAGTGTTGTAAGTGGCCTGAATCTATTTGATCCTTTTCGCTTTAATAGATGTGAAAGGCTATGCATTAGGGGGGAATGAATTATCATGCACAACTCAGACCAGTGAGACCTTGCAATCCCAACAATTTATTGGAATACAGGATTTAATCGTTTCAGCGTTGCGACCATCCGGCTCATCAAGCCCTTGAACTGCTGCAGTGTTGCGTCAAGTTGTGGAAAGCACCAATTTCATTGAGTCTGTGTCTGTCTAAACAGAATAGCAGGGGCACCTGTTAATGCTGTCGTGTTAATCTCCCAATGGAAGTGTCAGAAGAGGCTTATTTTAACCACTGGGCCCCGGGGCCCATGTGCTGGAGTGATTAACACGCTGGCGAGGAAGTGATGGAGGGGGAAGAGGGAAAGAGATAGCGGTCATTAGGTGTAACCGCGGAGGGAGGAATGCGGCTGGAAGGTAAGGAAAGACAGAGAGAGAGAGAGAGAGAGAGAGAGAGAGAGAGGGAGGGAGAGAGAGGAGGGGAGGGGGGAGTCATGTAGGAACAGGTTTCTAACCTGGGATGTCTCTAGGTTAAGAGTTCTCCTTCACCAAGCATGGCCTGCTCTTATTCTCTGTGTGTGTGTGTGTGTGTGTGTGTGTGTGTGTGTGTGTACTGGGTGCCATTCAACTGTTAAAAGTGAATGGCAGGGAATACACATTGCTGGCATTCCTCCAGAGATTAATCCTTAATTCGGTGTGTGTGTGTGTGTGTGTGTGTGCGTGTGCGTGCGCGTGTGCGTGTGTGAGTGAGTGAGTGAGTGAGTGAGTGAGTGAGTGAGTGAGTGAGTGAGTGAGTGAGTGAGTGAGTGTGCTCGCCAGTCTCTGTCTATGCTAGTGTGTCTTTGCTTCACCTCACCCATTTGCATTTCAGTGTGTCAGCCAATTATATGTGTGTGTGTGTGTGTGTGTGTGTGCGCGTGTGTGTGCGTGTATGTGCACCTCTCCTTTATCACAAGCACGCACTATAGGTAGACTGTGTCCCCATAAACATGTGTTTGTCTGTGTGAGGGTGTGCTTGCCTCGCTCGGCACAGTGCCCATGGTGAGTTGTGCTAGTGTAAGTGAATGAGTAGTCACAGCTATGTGGTTAGATAGAGAGTAAATTGGATGATAGATGAGTCCCTGTCCAACTGATGGCTAGGTTTAAAGTCAATTCTGGGCCCTATCGACCCAGTGCTGATTTTCCTCCCTCCCTCTCTCTCTCTCTCTCTCTCTCTCTCTCTCTCTCTCTCTCTCTGTATCTTGCTATTTCAACATTCCATCACTTTCTATCTCCTCCAATCTGCTTTTCTTTTCTTTTTTCACACCCACCGCCACCTATCTTCTCCATCTGCCCCCTCTCCCTCTATCTCCCTGTCCATCTCCCTGCCTCTCTCTTGTCCTATCTCACTCTCCTTCATCCTCTCTTCCTCTCTATCTCTGCCTCCTCTCACTCTCTTATCTCTGGCCCGGTCCTGCCGTCCTTTCCTTCGGCCTCTTTCGTTTTCGTCACACAAATCATTCTGTCAGTTCTCTATGTGTGTCTCTCTCTGTCACCCTCTCTTTCTCCCTCGTTTCTCTCTCTTTCCCTCCCATTCTCATTGTCTCTCTCTCGGTGTCTCTCTTTCAGGCAGCTGATGGAGAACAAAATCACCACGATCGAGAGAGGAGCCTTCCAGGACCTGAAGGAACTGGAGAGACTGTAAGTGACATTGCCGTGCTGAAGCTGCCGCCATTTTACCCCTAACTCCTGTGTGTGTGTGTGTATACTGTATGCACTGAACAAGCAATTGTGTGTTGGTGTGTGTGTGATTGTTAATTCCCCCTTTGTATATTTCCTTCAGTAGCCTTGCTTATATATTTAACACTCCTTGCTTGCAAATCGTTTCATTTTGTCAGCAACACAACACCATATTCCAGGATCCTCACCCTTGAAAGTGCAAGCATGCGTACACGCAACACACAGATACACACACACACACACATTCACATAGGTACGCACACTTGCGGATGCACACACATTTCTCTGTAATCATTTAGCCCGGCCACTATCAGGTGGGAGTGTTATCGTCCCAGTCCAAGAGGAGACATTGGGGACAGTGAATGGGGAATAGCCATAGGTTGTTACGGTGCTGGCCTGGAATCACTGGTATTTGGGGTCCAACCCTCAGGCAGTTATGGCATAATTAAGCTTGGGTGGTGTGTGTGTGTGTGTGTGTGTGTGTGTGTGTGTGTGAGAGAGAGATTCTGTGTAAACAGCATGCACTGTTTCTATGTTTTAAATATGTACACGTAATGTGTATTATATATCTGAATATTCTATAAACTGCTTTGGCAACAACATGTTTTTGTTCATGCCAATAAAGCTTATTTGATTTGAATTGAGAGAGAGGGAGAGAAGGGGGATGTGGACTCCTGACTGGTGATATGTCCATTGTGTTGACTGTCAACTTTGTTTGATGTGTGTGTGTGTGTGTGTGTGTGTGTGTGTGTGTGTGTGTGTGCGCGCGCATGTATGTTTATACGTGGTTTGCGGCCTGACCGACAGGCAATGACACAGAGGAATGCAGCAGACTGTGACAGAGTCTGAGAAGGCTTAGAGACAAGCTTTTAATTAAAGACTCATAAAAATACTTACTGCTCACACACACACAAACACACACGTACACACACACACATAGACACACACACAGTAAATCAAATGAAGGTAGTTAATCTTTTTGATAGCTGTTTTGGATACAAATAATTAAATTATCAGGATCAAAAGGATGAAATTGTGATTGAAATTGTGATTCATCCAGCGGCTTTTGTCTCGGCCATATCGTGCCTGGTTTTTCTTCACTCTCTGCTCCTCTATAGCTGTTCTTTGTTGACAGCGAGGGAAGCTGTGGACAGCTATAGGGAGTCTGTTAGTTTCTCATGCAATGTACGCTGGGATCTGTCCAGCTAAGCAGTTCTGGGAATTCCTTCCCAGAGTTGTAGACAAAGAGGGCAATATTTAACTGTGTGTAATCCAGCATTGCGTCGCTGTCGGGTGAAAAACCTTGTGACTCCAATTTTGGTGATTTTCATATTTTGTCCTCTAGAATGAGAATATTCTACAACCCTTGGGTTCATGAAACCATTTCAAAACCCATCAGATAAAAAATGCATGGTTGCCAAGCTAAAAACAAACCTTTTTATTAGTTCCTGAAAAGTTGACATTTTAGAGATATGTTTTCAACAGCACAGACGTTTCAAATTGATACTGATTCTGTTGGAGGAATGGGTACAGGCTGGTGATTATGCACACACACACACGCACAAAACGTGTTTTAACACACCTAAGTGCACACAAGTATACTGTAAATAACAGCATATAACAAAACGACACACATACAGATACAGTTTCACACATTCACTGTCAAAATATGAATCTGTTTTATTTTTTGCTCTTGGGCCAGTTCATTTATCTCCTCTCATCTCTCACCGCTCCACTCTTATTTTTCTACCCAGTACAAACACCTTTGATGGCAGCTAACTTTCTGACCACAACATGGACACTGGGCTGTTTTCTGTTGTCCTCTCCTCTGCTGTGGGTTTTCAACTGTAATTCAGCGTCTCTGGCGTGGCATGTTCACACACACAAAGATAGAGTCAGTCATCAATGCCCCCCCGCCGCCGCTGGACAAAGGCACGTCTCCAGAGTCTTGAGTCTGGGGGCTCATTTCAAAGGCTTCCATCCTCTGGGGCCCGAGGGGACCTGCTGGGCAGCACTGCCCAGAGGAGAGGGCCCTAAGCTGGGCTGACGGATCCACAGTGACTGCCCCCCACGGAGGTTGAAAACGGTTTCCCTTCTCAACCCCTTGCGACAGGCCCTGCGGGGCTGGGCAGGGCTAGGTCAGGTGTGGGGCAATAGCTGGGGGGTATGGAGGAGGGGTAGGGGGTGGAAGGAGATGTGGAGGAGATAGGCATGCCACAACACACACATGCACATACACTCTCATGCATGGGTATGCATGTAGTCATGCATGCGCATTTACTTACACAAGGCTGCTCTGTCAGTATTGGTCTTTATCTTGATTTTGCCCCCCCCTCTCTTTCTTTCATTCATTCTTTAACCCCTTTCCCTTGTTTTGTTTCCTCTCCTCCATACCTATGCCCCTTGTCTCCCTCTCTGTCTATTGTCCTATGTATATCGGAATGTCATACATTCTTCACTCACACCCGTCGGGCGAAACAAGTAGGAAAGCGAGGTGTTCCTGATCCTCTTACCCTCCTCTTTTCTTTCACTAATCTAGCATTTGATTGGTTTATAGCCCCTAACCCATTCATAACAGTTGGTGAGCTTGAAAGAGATAGCAGCAATAGATATGCAGGGAGGAACATAACAGTAATTACAGGCACTGAGACACTGATTTCAAAGAATAGCAGTGAGATTAAGCACTAGATCATTAAGGTTGTAATTGAGCATTGAGCATCATATTGTAATAGATAATTCTAACAGGAGTGGATAATTGTACAACTGGCTACAGGTATCAGGCTGTAGGTATCAAAGAAGAACCAAGTGTTCACACTGCTGTAACAATTTGACTCACTCCCAGATATTAGGACGTGATTTCAAAGAAAGCCCTGCATTAATGCTAAATGAAGTTCAAACCTGAGTTTTCTGTAAATGTAAAGACATATAAATGACATCTTCAATGTAGCGGTTCTTTCTTTAAAACTCATGAATAGTCCCATGAAGATTTATCAGTCAACATTGTCAGCTAGCTAGTACTCACACAAAGTTTAGGGGCTAACCTCTTGAATACTGCTGAATGTCCATCACTTCTGCCTCATTGACAGAAGATGGGATTCCTACATCCAGCTGCATGGCTGTGTTTTGGGGTGGATGTGGGCTGTCTGCGTGTGGTGCTTAAATAGCAGGTCAGACTGGTGTGTGTTAGCCTTTGGGAAACACCACAGGTCCACTAGCTGCGGACCAAACACATGGATTTGTCATCACTGTCCGAGTAGACACACACACACACACACACGCCCACACACATGCATGCACACACAGACATGCACACACAGTTTGAAGTGGTTTTTGAGTGATGACAGAGTTTTCTCTGGTCTCTGGGTCATAGCAATGTCCTCAGGGTTTGGGTTATCACTATGGCAACAACAGTGTGCTCGGATTAGTGTGTGTGTGTGTGTGTGTTTTAATACATAATGTGTATTAGGGCATGAGTGGCATCTGTCTGAGTAATAATTGGTTTCTGAGGTGGTTTTCCATTTACTCTCCAGCCAATGCCTGCAAGCTTGTAGTCCTACATGTGCAGGGTCTGAGGTGTGTGTATGTATGTGTGTGTGTGTGTGTGTGTGTGTGTGTGTGTGTATGGGAATGCATGTGTGGGCGTGTATTTTTTGTGCATTGTATGTGTGCGGGTGTGTGCGCGCGTGTTTACAGTGTGGTTTGTGGCCCTCGAGCATCTGTTTATGGCTGCAGAGATTATCGCCAAGCTGCAGTGTGGCGTTAGCTAGTGTGACTACTGGAGACTCTCACACCTCGGTCATACAAGTGGCTGCTCACTCTTCATTCACTTTTAGCCAGACGCTGACTAATGAGACATGACTGTGGAAATGCCCTGTGTGTGTGTGTGTGTGTGTGTGTGTGTGTGTGTGTGTGTGTGTGTGTGCACAAGCGTATGGTAATCAATATTGTCAGGTTATAAGGTTTATAAAGGTGCATTCCCTCAGCTAGATTGTTCCAGTCAGAAACTCATCTTTCCACCTCAGAGGAGAGATGACCTGTAGCAGACTGGTTTGGATCTCTCTCTCTCTCTATCCCTGTCTGTCTGTCTGTCTCTCTCTCTCTCTCTCTCTCTCTCTCTCTCTCTCTCTCTCTCTGTCTCTCTTTCTGTCTGTCTGTTTCTCACTCTCCAAGTCTGACAGCATTGCATCTATTTTAAGAGGATGAGCTCATCCCCCCCCCCCTCTCTCCTCCTTCCTCCTCCTCCCTACCTCCAGCACCAGTCCAGGCACTCCCAGGGGAGGTCTAGCCCACTAACGGGTGCTTGTGGCTGGGCAGGGCCTGCAGGGGGAGTGGGCCTCTCTGTGGGACCACGTGGGGCTCTTAGCTGCCGGTGCTAGAGTGAACGGAACAGGAGTGAATAATTTACAAACATCATTTCTGCAGGATGTTAAATATTTAAATGGCCTCTGATGTAACTGTGTGTGTGTGTGTGTGTGTGTGTGTGTGTGTGTGTGTGTGTGTGTGTGTGCGCGCGAGGGCGAGTGCATTCCTACATTTGTGCATTTGTGGGCAGAGGATGGACATAGAGGGGTGATGTTATAGAAAGAGAGCCCTCATTGGCTGACATTGAAGGAAGCAGGGAAGAGAAAGAGAAGGGTTAATAGAAAAAAATCACCGAGAGAATGAAAGAGAGGTTTGTGAAGCTTAGAGTGGAGTCGGTGACATTTGTGAAGTGATTACCAGTTTGTTTGAGCAATGTCTGAAGCATTGCTAGGATTAGTGTGTGTGTGTGTGTGTGCGTGTGTTTGCGTGTGTGTGTGAGAGATTGGGTGTGTGTTCATCACACAAAGTGTTTTGTTTCTCAGGTTTAATGCACTTTTCTAATGAGTTTGAACTCATCTTGCCGTCATTCTGCCTCCTTCCTTCCGTCCAGTCCTCTCTAGTAGCAGCCACAACAGCGTCCGTCTCTGGGGTTGTCAGTGTGTGTGTGTGTGTGTCAGGGTTAAACTGTTTCAGCAGTATGTCTCTCATAGTGTCTCATAGTCTCTCAGTTGCCCCACTCTCCCTTGACACACACCAACACACACACCAACACACTGATACACACCAGCACACAAACCTCTTCACTCCACTCAACCAGGGTTAAATGATTGCACCCATATTATTAAACTCACCCGAGTTCTCTCAACTTTTGTGTGTGTGTGTGTGTGTGTGTGTGTGTGTGTGTGTGTGTGTGTGTGTGTGATCACGGGTTGTTGTGAGTTCTTCCCCTGTGAGGGCCTTGTTTACTCAGTGGGGTCCTTTTCACACATTCGGTAGCCCGGCCAGACTGCCTGTTTGTTTTTCCCACATCGCCTCCTCTCCCCCGCCTTTGTGGTGAAAAGTCCCCCCACCCCCCATCTGTACCCTTTCTCTCTAGTCTTCCTCTCCTCCCTCCCTCCTCCCCCTCTCCCTGCCTTCACCTCTTCCTTCTCAAGTTCACTGTTTGTCTGGTAGCCATGTTGTACCCCTTAAATCAGGGGTAACCAGGGGTCTGTTTTTTTGTGTATCTGTGCGTGCATGCGTGCGTGTATGTGTTTGTCTGTGTGTGTGTGTGTGTGTGTGTGTGTGTGTGTGTGTGTTAAAGGTTGCCCCAAGCCTCTCCGTCTACATCCCAGTCCTTTCATACTTCGCTTCTGACTGCATTGGATTACATTACCATCAAAATAACAACGTAATTTAACATGATGATCAATAAAAAAACAGATCTCTCTCCAAAACGTTAATTATATACACATGCAACCACTTCACCCATGTTGAAGTACACTGTCTGTAATTGGCCAGGTAGGTAGAGTTCATTCCCTAATGTATGCTGTGTTTTTCCAGGCGTCTGAATCGGAATAATCTGGCTGTCTTCCCCGAGTTGCTTTTCCTGGGAACGACGAAGCTCTACAGACTGTAAGTCCTGTTTTTACTTCGCTTTTTCTATCCGTCATACCATCGCTCTGCAGTATGAGCTCAAGTTCTGTTCATTTTCTACTGACTACAAAGACTGAGGTCATTCAGACAGATAGTATCTTGCCGTGCCTAATGGTCAATGCTGCATTGTTTGTATGTACCTTGTATATAAGCAGCCTATAGAACCATGTTGAACTGTATGGCAGATATTGTGATGAAGTGAAAAATATATCAGCTTTTCTCTGTGATGCAGTCATGGTGTTTGGCTTGGATGAAGGAGAGAAAGAAAGAGAGAGAGAGAGAGAGAGAGAGAGAGAGAGATTTTACAAGGCTCTCCATAGAAGCCAGTTCAGTAGCTAATGGAGATTAGCACTCCAACAGCTGCTGCCCACTGGGAGTGGTTCATATGTGTGTGTGTCTTTGTGTGTGTGTGTGTGTGTGTGTGTGTGTGTAGCACGTGCGCACTTGTTTGAGTGAGAGACAGAGTGAGAAATAGAGAGAGTAAAAAATGAGAGAGACGGACCAAGGGAGGTACCAACAGGAAAACAGAGAGGCAGGTTTCAGCTCTCTAATCGTAACTATGCTCTTTCACAAGCAAGAAAATAGTTCTTTATAGACCCAAAATCACTTCCTCTGCGCTTTCAAACCAATGAACCACTATTTGTTACTGCCCAGCACCTTTCACTCTTCATTCACAGCCTAGTGTGTCTGTACTGTAAACCGAGATGTGGCGTTCCATAGCACAGGGCTGGGCTGCTATGCTGCTGCAACTGTGGGAACTAACTTCCCGTCATGGTCGTTTGTGGTCTCAGAGAATAATTATGGTTGCTTATATTTATATGTGTGGCTGAATATATTTATCTAAAGCAATATTGAAATGCTCAGATGATTCACACAGTGTGTGAAAGTTGTTTATGTTCTGCGGCTGCTATGGTGGTTGGCTGGGCTTGACCCGTCGTGTCTAAGGGTGTGTGTCTGCTTGTGTGTGTGTGTGTGTGTTTCTCAAGGCCAAGAGTTGGCATTTTGCTCAGCGTGTGGGCCGGGGTAAAAATATAACTCGGATATACTGCTCTCTGCTCAGCTGTTGCAGACAAGCGGCCTCTGTGTGTGTGTGTGTGTGTGTATGTACATGTTGATTGTGTGTGTCAATGCATGTTTGATTGTTTTTGTGTGTGTCTGTGTGTTGGCCTCAGCTCTCCAGGTATGTGTGTTTGGCGGAGGGTCCCTAGTTGACTGTGTTTCTCCATGCACTGTCATCCATTCAGAGAACAAGCACACTACATTACACAACACGCTTCATTCAGCAGAATGTCATTCATGATGTCCTCTTAATTAAAAGCAGATGTATAGTTTTGTTTTGTTTTGTTTTTTACAATCAATGAAAATTGAAAATTAAGAATACACAGGAAATAGCTAAATTACAATGAGAAAAGAAACCCCCAAGCTGGCGCCATGGCAACCACAAAGTTATATTGGTATATCGTATGGAAGTCATTCAGAATGAATGAGTCCTTGCCAATAGGCAACTGTATTTAAGGCTGTTATGGCCAATATTACACTGTGTGTTTACTTCTACGTCCCTTATAGTTCATTTTGTTTTTAGAAAACAGATCAAAATGAAAAAAATCTTGAAAACCTCTAAAGTGGAATCTGCCTTATATAGAGGTCGTAGGGTGTGCAGACTGGACTGAGATTGGTTCTTGCAACAGTACTGCTATAAATGAACACTTGCTCAACCTGCTATTATGAAAATTATGTTTTCACTTTTTGGGGCTTGGAAAATCTGTGTGTGTGTGTGTGTGTGTGTGTGTGTGTGTGTGTGTGTGTGTGTGTGTTTGTGTTCAACCTTTGCTCAACATGGTGGTTTAGGGTTTCCAGAGCTAAGTTAAACTGCACTGGGATCAGGTGCAACATTTGTTTCTGAGTGTAAGTACCGTCAGTATTGTGTGTGAGACAGAGGAGAGAGAGCGTGTCGTATTCGATAGGAAAACAAGACCCACAGCGTTCCTCTAAACCCTCTTCTGTGTGTCCTTCATCTCCTTCCCAATTTAAGCACCTGCGTCCACGCCCCGCGTTGCACACACTATCAGCCTCCCCCAACACACAAACACCCTAGGGCCCAGGCTCTATTAGATTACGTAGGCACACACATCTGGAGACACCATGTGGTGGGCATTACCCCAATAACTACACCCCCCCCCCCCACCACACACACACACACACACACACCCCTCCTGTTTCTCCCTCTCCTATTGTTGATCAGTATATCGTGTCTTGTGTCCCCACAACACACCGAGGACCACAGCTGTGATGTCTGCCCCGAGAGAGAGACAGAGGTAGAGAGACAGGCAGGGGGTTGGGGGGGGGGAGACGGCGAGAGTAAGTACACTTTGAACTGTGGATCAAACAGAGACAGTTCATTAGAAGGACTCTGTAAAACAAGATAGGCTAGTAAAACTTCACTGCATTGGCCAAGAACCAGGAGTTGCGCATGCCGACAGGCTTACTCCACTCTGTTGGTGTAGCATCGATAAGCGGTGACCGGTCTCTCCTGGTGTGTAGTGATCTGGTCCCAGGTCCAGGCCCTCATATATCTCCTCCTCTCCTCTCCTCTCCTCTCCTCTCCTCGCCTCGCCTCGCCTCGCCTCGCCTCGCCTTGCCTCCCTCTCCTCTCCTCCTCTCCAGCTCCCTCTCTCTCCCCCTTCACTAGACAGCAATCAGGAGTGAGATGAAAGAGGGAGAGATGAAAGAGGGATTGATGAAGGGATGGGTGATGAGAGCATACGAGTATGGGTCAGTGCTTTCACAGCTGAGGAGTCTGGTTATGCTTTGGTATGAGGATAGATTGACGGGACAGTGTTTGTTTGTGTATGTGTGTGTATGTGTGTGTATGTGTGTGTATGTGTGTGTTTGACTGTGTATGCTATTTTTGCCGCTTGGCCTCTTCTTGGCCAATCTCCCCCAGCAACAGATTCCCAGGTTACCATCTCCATGGTGAGCGATGTCTCATCACATCAACATCATGGCTCTACCTGTAGTGTGTGTGTGTGTGTGTGTGTGTGTGTGTGTGTGTGTGTGTGTGTGTGCATGCACTCACTTGTGTCTGTGTGGGAGATGCCATCTCAGATATGTGTCGATAGGAGATGTGCTCTGATCAAAACTTTGGCTTTCCTGTGTTTTATATACATGGGAGTAGACAAAGAGAGAAAAATGAGAGAAAGGGATAGACTGTGTATGTGTGTGTGTGTGTGTGTGTGTGTGTGTGTGAGAGAGAGAGAAAGAGAGAGAAAATGAGGGGGAGAGAGCGAATGAGGGAGAGTTGTCACTCAGTCCTTACTTCATTGCATCATTGAGAAACAATATGGAGAAAGTGTGATTGATAAGGGAGGAAGGAGGGAGAGTAAAGCAAACACACCGTTAAGATGGTACATATAACCATTGAGAATTGATGAGGAGTTATATTGTATGTGTGTGTGTGTGTGTGTGTGTGTGTGTGTGTGTAATTGTCCCTAATCCTCTGCTAAATGGTGCCCAGATGATGCTTTCCCGTTTTGCTGGACAGCATTGTTGCTTAGCAGCTCAAAAGGTTGTGGCTTTGTCTTCTGTGAGAGCTTAACCCTGGTGCACGCACTTACACACACACACACACACACACACACACACATATATACATACATACACACACCTCGGGCCGAGACGACTAGCTGGGCACAAAAGTCACAAGAGCAGAGACGCTCGGAAGCCGGCAATGTGGGCATTCCTAGCTTTTCCTAGTGTTGACAGTTAACTAACAGAGAGGGAGGAAGAGGAGGTATGACAAAGAGGAAAGGGAGAGGTCAAAGGGAGAGAAATAATGTTTTTTAATTAAGACAGAGAGTGTTGGGTGTTTTAGTTGCCACGGTGACGATGACCTTTGGGTCCCTGTAGAGGTCGAAGGTGAAGAATGTTCTAGTCAGGAGATCTAAGCAGGAGGTGATTTATAGGGGCAACGAGGGGCGTCTCCTCCCGCTTGTTAACAAAAATCAGGAAAATGAATCCTCTACTTCTGGGAGAATTCCACTCATAACCTCAAAAGATTTTTTTTTTTTTTTTTTTTGCTGAGAAATGTTTCCTAAACTTTAAGAAATTGCCCGGTGGATCTGATACAGTGAGTAGCTGAACACATGCTCCACCCTGGGCACCGCGCGGGTTTATTAAATACATTACTGAACATCTTTTCAATAACTCCCTATCACTCACATCAAGGCTCTATCTTTTTTTTTTAAGTTGGGGTTCACGAAGGAAAAAATAAATAAATAAAGATAAATAAAGACAAAATAAAATCCTGTTTCTGATTATTGTAGTCTATGTTAAAGGGGATGATTTCTGTTTGGGATCCTGCCTTTTGAAGATCATTATCTGTTGGCGAGGTTCGTTCCAGTGTTTTGCATTAGGAGATATTTGGCCACTGTCCTTGTGTACACAGGACATGCAAATATCTGCCATTATGTCTGTCCAAGGAAATGAAGTTAAGCCTCTGCAGCCCAAGGCATCTATGGATGGGCCTCTCTCTCTCTCTCTCTCTCTCTCTCTCTCTCTCTCTCTCTCTCTCTCTCTCTCTCTCATGCACACACACACACACACACACACTCGCACGAACACACCGCTTTTCGCATTCAGCAATATTTCCTGCCCCCTCCTGTTTCTCTGAATGCACTTTAAGTGATTTAAAAAGTTGCACGCGCACACACATGCACGCAAACACACACACACAAAAAAAAACCTTTTCAGATCTTTTCAGTACGCACAAAGCCATATTGTCCTAGAAATGTTTTCATCGGGATTCTTGGATCATGCAGACACTAACCCAGCTGAACAAGGATCTGCAAACAGTGTTTTTCTTTCTTGTGGTTGTGTTTGTGTGTCTGTTCTGTTGTTTCCATGTCATCTATGTACACACTATGAATCACCAGGAGTGTGAACCAGAAGTTACAACAGCGTCGAGGTGTTGAGTGTCAGTGACTCACTTGGTTGCCATCATATGAATCACATGACTGACTATCTGAATCGCTCAAGGCCACTCATTCCTAAGAAGTGATTTGGCCATTCAGATCCTAACACAATGCTGTAATTCATTCTGTAGCGATTCAGGGAAGGCCTGCCAAAGTCATACTGGCATTATTAAGAGGGCATGAGTACAAAAGATGACGCTATTGAGACAGAATGTAAAGATATAAAAACGCCCTGCTTGACTTTTACTATTGCTAGAACTAACATGTTCCTGAATGGAGCCCAGGAAATGTGTCTCTGTGTGTGTGTGTGTGTGTGTGTGTGTGTGTGTGTGTGTGTCCATTTCACCCAGATGCTGTATGCAGCTTAATTAATCAGTTGTCACCCAGGAGTGAGTGAGTGTCGAAGTTCAGAGCTCACAGGTCAAAGGTTAGGGAGCATCACCAATGAGAGATCCAGGATAATGGACATGCCAGGAGTGAAGGTGCTGCTTTGCCCATCCACTTTCAGAACGAGTGAGAGCTACGCCTGGAAAAAGAGAGAGGAGGAAGGAGAAAGAAAGAGTAAATGAGGGGTGTTTAAAGGAAAGATTAGAGATGTGTTTGCTCTCTTAAATGATGTGGAAAAAAAGAGCAGCGAGGAATTTACCGAGATGAAGACAGGGGTGTTTCCTCTATTGTGAAGCTAGCTGTGAAAAAAAAAAACCAGTAGAAGAAAGTGAAGGAAAGAGAAAGTGAAGAGAGGACGAGAGACAGAGGGGAGAGCCACGGAGGAGAGGAGGAGAGAGGTATGTCAGTACTTACTGTAGATGGCAGGTAGCCTGAAGCCTGGAGCCAGCATGTCTGTCAGAAAGAAGTGCCCAGGTGTGTGTGTGTGTGTGTGTGTGTGTGTGTGTGTGTGTACGTAACCTGAGTGTGGATTATTGAGAGGGGGTTACATACCTATCCAACGCCAGGAAGAGCTTACCTGTAAACAGGTAGTTATGATAGCAGAGGTGTGCGTGTGTGTGTGTGTGTTTGTGTGTGTGCGTGTGTGTGTGTGCGTGCGTGTGTGTGTGTGTGTGTGTGTGAGGTCTCCTCGATCTTCAAAGCGTTTCCTTACCTTGTCTTGTGTGTGATTAAGGGTCACAGTGTGCGGTAATACCTCCCAACAAAACGGCTAAATCATCCTCTATCCTCTCCACTTCCTCCCTGCCTCCCACCCCCCACCCCCCTCCTCCCACTCTTTACCTCTACCTCCTCTCCTTTTCTCATTTGCTTTAGCCTCGCTGCTTAACTTAATAACATGCAGTTGACGGTAGTATTAAGCAGTTGAATGCAAACGGGATGTAGATTCCTCCCTCTCTCTTCCTCTCTCTCTCTCTCTCTCTCTCGCTCTGCCTCTCCTCCTCCCTCTGCGGCCTCCCCCCCCCTAGTGTTTGTCTCTCCAGTGCATGTGCAGGATCCAGGTCCTGTATTGATGGATGAGTCGGTCTGGCCAGTGAATTATAGGAGGGATTATGGAGTAATCAGGACAATTCATCATGCAACACTCCTCCACTCACCCCAATCACAGCTACTCAGCAATATTGACCCCTGCTCACTGTGTGCATCCACGTGG